>CM037851.1:174382209-174924580 GCA_021234595.1 Delia radicum | reverse complement strand
TGGAAAAAATTAAGTTCAGAAAATATCATTTGAAATTCAGAACATATCGACTGAAATTCAGAAAATGTAACTATAAGTATATTCCAAATATAAAAATGGGTACAAGAAATCTAAAAAAATCTAAAACAAAACCGGATGTGTTGAAAAGTAAACAAATTGATTTAATTATCTTTTTTGGAATTTCAAAATACTTTTATTTAAAGTTAGTTAGTTTAAGTTTTTTTTTCTGACTATTAGCCTGTTATGAACATTGTGAAATAAGGAAGGTTGGCAGTGTGGTTCACGCCGAATTCGTATATTGTAGACTGTACAGAAAAAATTTGTTAAAAATTGCTGTGTTTTTCGTTTTTATTTTTAATAGAATATATAAGAGGTTTCAAAGTCTATCCAATGGATCACTAAAAATATTACAAACATTTAAACGAAAATCGAACAAATTTTTAGCTTCAAATATTGACTTGGGCCGATGTTTTTATTACATACCCTAATTTTGTCGAAATCTGAGAGCTGACGGGAAGGCAGTCCCTAAGTCATTTTCATACTATCATATATTGTTAAAGTATCAGAGCTGCTTTTTGTTTCCACATTACAAGCACTCAGAAAATAAACGCTGAAATTTAATGAAAAAATGTCAGTAATGAAGTTTTTTGCATAAATTATGCAAAAAAAAGCAGAAAAAGTAAAAAAACTTGGCAAAGCGTTACTAGTTTTTGCATAATTTCTGAGTAAAAATTATATTAGATGATATAGAATAATTGGAAACCATTTCTAAAGAGTAAATCTATTGCGAATGTGAAGAAGGGATTTATGAGTATATATACACACAAAATTACATAGTTGCTTATTGGCTTATTGGAAATTTTAACAATGACAAAAAAAAAAACTGTTAATATTAAAAAACGATTTTACCAATAATGATTTATGAGTGTGTTTGTTATTTATTTTCACAAAATTTGAATGTCCAATACTAGGGTTGTTACTTTAATAAAAATGATTCGATTAATCGAACGAAAAAAAAAAATAGAACAAACAATTTAAAAAACATGAATTTTGAATAATTCGAAAAAATTTTACGAATAATCGAATAAAATGAATCATTGAAAAAAAAAATACTTCACTTAATAAGACTTTTTCGAAAATTTATCAATTTTGGAAAAATTTGTATAAAAAATGGTAATGGACAAAGTAAAATCAAAAATCTTTTGAAAAAATAACTAAATTTTCAAAACTTTTATTAGTCGTTTTCCAAGATATGGACTCTTTAATTTAACTCTCATGCAGCCAGCATGAACTCACAGATACATTGCTATTGTTGAAATATAAAATTATCTTTTAAGTTTAAAACTATTGCATTTTAGCACGTTAGCTCTTATACTGTGAATTCCATTTATGGTAACAAAACTAATATTTTAACAGCTCGATATAATAAAACTATCGCCGATATATGTGATAATGTCGAAAATATTTAAATCCCTCGAAACTGATTTTGTTTTTCAATAACTTTCGCAATTTTTATATTTTAGGAATATATTTGGATATATATTTGGATAACCAGCACTTTAACTCGTAGAAGTGCTACATTTTAGGGACATAATTCTCTATTTCTAATTCTTTAGGTTACGCATAGATGAAAAATTTAAATAAATCATTTAAACGAGTCTTTGGAGCGGACGATTCTGCGACAGTCTGGCAT
Organism: Delia radicum; assembly: GCA_021234595.1. NCBI lineage: Eukaryota > Metazoa > Arthropoda > Insecta > Diptera > Anthomyiidae > Delia > Delia radicum. The sequence goes on along the minus strand of CM037851.1, from coordinate 174,922,887 downwards.
ATCCATTATGTCCGTTAAATTTTCACTTTTCTTCCTGTAAAAATCTAACTAAAAATTAGATCACTTTTTTTTGTTCATTTTCTTTTCTTTTGTTCGGGGCTTGCAGCTTTTGGATTCTATTTGTTAATACAAAAATCTCCTACCACTTTAGAGATCATTTCAACATGCACCTTATTGGCGTGCCATCACCAAACAAATAAATGCAATTGAAACCATTTTTTTAAGTTTTTAAATTTTTGGAGTTTTCTGTTCCGGGTACTAATGCCCCTTCAACGAATACAAATTTTAAAACAATGGTTGAAATTAATTAAGTATTAAAAAGTATCATCTTAAAACTTCACATAGTTGAAATTAACTGCTAGATAATATATTTTCTCTTCAACTGATTATGTTAAATTCAAATATAATCTACAAAACAAATTATAATTTTTAAATATCGCGTCAACACCACCAAAATTGACAAACTTTTTTTGAAAGTATAAAATAAGGGATTAAATTTTCGCGAAATCGCCAAAAAATCTTTTTAAAATTTTAAAATTTAACAACCCTAACTTTTGCTCCCCTTGCAGAAAGTAATTCACGCAAACGGATTTGAAGTGCCTAAATAGTAGTTTATTGTCGTGTAAAAGCGTATCAATGTGCCAGAAACAATTTAAATTTTAGCCTTTACTTTAAATAGCCCATATATTTAACTTTTTAACGATTTTAACAACTGTAATTTTTCACCACGATATAACAATGCGAAATGGTGTATGATTGAGAAATCTTTTGGTGTTTTGATAGTATTTGAAAATTTGTACCAAAATCCATAAAATTTCGAAATGATAGAGTAAAATTCTTTAAGTATAGAGTTAATCACTTAAAATGCATCGTAGATGCGACTTATAAATTCTCTACTTCGCGAATTATATTCGCGAATTTAACTTTTACCACAATTCAAGTTTTTTCTTATTTATTCTTTATTTTTCGTATACCTGAAAAAACTAAAAACAATTTTATATATGGTTGCAAAGTATGGGCTTTGAGGCTTAAGAACCGTATTTATTGCAATTGGGTGAAAGATGTAGGATCCTTGCAATTAAAGTGAAAAATTTCCTTACATTTCTATTTTGTGACTATTATGAAACAAACCCTTATTCGAATTTGCAAAATTTGTTATGAGCCCACTAGGTGGCGCTAGGGGATGTGGCCAACTAGCTCTTGTCAGACCTCTCTGGGTGTGTTCCCATCCCTCAACATTAACCCACAAGGCCATACCAATTAAAAACAAAAAATTAAGACAAACATTTCGCTATTACACAAAACACATCATGAGTGGGAGGAAGATGTTGTCCTCCAGCCGCCCAGCCCATCCTTGGTCACTTCTATCCATAACGTTCTATAATGACCCCGTTGCCCCGCTCACACTTTCACCACTTACCTTCTATTAACTCCCCCTAAAAATTAAATTTACTCGGTCATTATTTCAATTTTTAATACTCAATACATATTTTATTATTAATAATCTTAAATTGCCTAAAAATAATCTAAAATATTCTAAACTATATAATCTACTATGTCTAATCTTTTGTTTTTCAAACTTATATATTTCAGCTCTCCATTCAAATTGAAAGTATCCGTCGAATTGACGAAAGGCCTCTGAGACCAAAAACGAGTGACCTTGGTCCCCGAAAAAAATTAAATTTAACGAAATTATATTAAATAGTCTTTACGACAAAAAAAAATATTAAAATTAACCACTTTTAAGTTAGAAAAAAAATTAATAATAAAATAAATTTCTCTTAAATAAAAAAAATAAAATGAATAAATAGTTCCTAATATAGGTCTGTCCTGGTAAGTATAAAAAAAATATCAAAAAAAACCAAAAATAAATATTTGACCTAATACTAACACAAAAAAAAAAACAGTCCAACATCAAACAAAAATCACAAGTCACAGTATGCGTTGCTATGCGTCGCAATATGTCAGTGTCACACAACGCAATACCCAACACTTACAAATTCAGCCACAACAATGACACTGGCAATACTCTTTCCAGAGTTGGGATTCACAATAATTACTGTTGCCCTATTCCGGGACACGGATATTAAATAAGAAAATTTTAGTAGACCTAAAGGAGCTCCCTTAACCCTAATTAATTGAATTTTAATTTCCTCAACGTTTAGCTTCACATTTATTATTATTGTGACTCTAAATAAACGCACCTATAAAAAGATTACTTAAAATAATTTTTGCCGCAAGTTTGGGTATTCCAAAAAAAAAAACGTTCGTCTATATTAAAATCTGTCCTCAATTTTGATACGTATACTAACACTTAACATAAAACATGCATTAAATAAAAAAAATTATCCTAATTAAAATGTTGATTCTAAATTTTTTTTTTAAAAACTTAATAAAACTACGCCTTTAATGTATATGAACAGTTATTGCTCCGTGGCTTGTAGAATCTTTTCTTTGGGTCATAAGCTTCATAAAATTTTTGAGGTTACCTGGTTTTTGATATTACTTTTTTAATGGCACCTTTCTACCAATTTTGCCTGGAGAACTCTTCCGGGTGATTCCCTGAATCTATGGCCTCCAGTTAAAATTTAACATATGTGTATCAAGCTCCGGCCTTGCTTCACGTTGAAGCCAGTCCCAACTGATAAAAAATAATAAAATAACCAAAAAAAAAAATCACTTTAATTTTCCTGACTGTTTATTTTTTTCATCAACTTACGTTCTCCAGGTTTGCAATGTCCTCTCAGGTAAGCTTGATAAGGCTATCCAATTGGACGTTACCCTTAAAAAAATCTTAGGACCCTATGAATTTAAAAATTTTCATCACTACATATAAAAAATCACTTCCTAATATTTTTTTCTTTATCTTACCCAATAATTCAGATAAATCTTATTACACAAAAAAAATCTCCAGATCACCAACAAAAATTTCTCAGGATTTTATAAAAATTCCTTTTTGTTCCAAAAATTTAAATTTTATTCATTTTTTTAACTTTATATAAAACTTTTTTAATAATCTTTAATTTTCACTTCACAGTTTTAGTTTACGGAGCTCTTGCGACTGGTTCTCTTGGCGCTTTTCTCAACATTAATCCCAAAAAGATGGCTGAAACAATTTCTGACTATGTAAATTCATGATTTTCCAATAAATCTAAATTTTCTGTATAATAAAATTTATGCAGATCACTTTGTCCCTTTCTTAATATCTCACTGATTTTAATTAAATATCCATATATCTTTTGTCCTTCTCTAATTATCCTTATCCATCAAATTTATTTCCCCTAAATCCAGACTCAAACCACTTCTATCATTTTCAAATCTCAAAAGCACTTAACGGCTTCATTTATAGTTTTAGCCATAATACAAATATCACTAACAACATACGTTAATACCCTGACTTTACCTCTCAACTCCCTTTACTAACTTTTTTTTACAACCGTGTACTCTATTCAGCACGTCTACAAAAAGGTAAACACGGCAAGTATTTTGTGTGGAATCGCCACAAAATTAATTTGTTTTCAATTTTCAGCAATTATTTATTAATTTAATTAATAATTTTATATTATTCTTATTTCATTTCAGATTCCTCATGGCTGAGAAGTTGTGTGCTGGAGTTTTAATAACCTCAGTGCACAATTTCATCGTATATATCGTTCCACCACATGTTTCGCAGCAGTTTTCTAATTAAAACTTTTTCTTTTCAGCAGAGTCCGGGGTTGATTGTGGCAAGACTCGGCCACCTGAGTGTCCTCCCTGCCGCTGATGGTGTCCGCCGGGGATTAGCCATCCTCCGTTGTAATGGTGGCCCATCACAACCTGAGACCCGGAAATGGGTGGGATCCATATAATAAAAAAAATTATATTATTACTGGCTCGTCCCATATGCATTATATCCATTTCCTCATAAAATTTATACTTTTGAAAGGGCACGGCCATTTGGGGTTTCTTTTCCCTAAGTCCATTAGTGATTGGCCTGGGGATAATGCCTAAACATCGTTCAACCTGTGACGTCGCTGCGCAAAATTTTTTTAGAGTCCAGTTGCGTACCAACGGGTTTTTAACGGCCGTACCTTATTCGATGGTATTAAAAACATTACTTGGGGCCACCGCAACAAATTTTAGCATTTGATTTAAAATTATATTCCACCCATTCAATTATACATCAAAACTTTCAGCAAAATCAATGTAAAGTACAGGTTTTAATTTTTTTTTTAAATTAATTTTGTATGAATTTACTATAGAGAAAATATAAAAAGTACATATTTGAACAGGAATCATTTAAAATCGTTATTTTTTAGAAAAAGGAACTTCAATTAACTAAAACTTTGTTGATATTGATAAGAAAACATGCGTTAAACATACTTGAATATATCAAATATTTGTAGTTTAAGCAATGCTTTCTTAAACTTAAATAGAAAGTATGCGAGTTTTTTACATAAATTAAGTAACTAGTGATGGTTTCTAAAGGCGCATATTAAAATTTTGATTCTTCTTTTCGTTGTAGATTTTTTATTAGCGATATCTTGAAAAATGAGTAAAATTGTAACTTCCTAAGCATACACTTTTTCTGATTTTGTTGAACTGTGTTATTTATGAATTTTTAAAATTATTTTTATTCGTTATTCGTTCGATTAATCAAAGGATTTTTTAAAATTTATCGTTTCATCGTTCGATAAAAAATTGTTTGATAGTTTATTGGAACTAAATAAAAACCCGAATAAATGACAACCCACTACAATACTATTATTTTTCAAATGAAGAAGTGAGCTTTTCAGCATTTAGTGATTTTCTCTTCCTTATAAAATTGTTTCCTTTCACAAATTAAATTACGATTTGAGGCCTTTCAATTTCGAGTAAAACTTTTCACGCCAAATATCTACACCTAGAATACTATTGTAGGTAAACCCACTGAAAATATAGTTAAAAACAAATGAAATTTTACTTGATCAAAGGACTACTTGCATTTCAGTAAGTTCAACGAACATTGTCATTTGCTTTCTACTTTTCAAAAATTTAACCACGATTGTAGTAAAAATTAACCACATATGCAGCAAAATATAAACAAATATTTATTTTTTAAATTTATTTTCATCGGGATAAACATTAATTGCATTTATAGTAATTAAATGTGCTAAAGTCCCAAAACTTATTTAACAAATTGTGAAAAACAATCTGATGTAGGCGTGTCCCTATCCGGATTTCATTCCTGCCCAAGGAAATCTTCAGGGGACTTTGTTATTATAATTTCTAGAGATATTTGTTATGTTAAAACACAAACTCAATGAGAATTTCTTGTCCTTGTCTAGGAACGAGATTCAAAATTTAAAATATCAAAGAAAAAACAACAACAAAATATTGTCACAATTGGCTTTGTCATCTTCCAAATACTACTCTGTTTTTTGACAGACCTAGCAATGTAGTGACGTTTATTCAAGTAAATCAACAATAGAAAATCATATGTTTTCTATTAGTGTTAGTTACATTTAAATTTGCACAAGCACCTGCATATTTGTTATTTTAAATTTATTTTCATCGGGATAAACATTAATTGCATTTATAGTAATTAAATGTGCTAAAGTCCCAAAACCGGATAGGGACACGACTACATCAGATTGTTTTTCACAGTTTGTTAAATAAGTTTTGGGACTTTAGCACATTTAATTACTATAAACATTTATTTGTTTTATTTTTTAAAATAAAAAAAACTACTGCATTAAATGAATGATTTATGATTTTACAGTCATAATTCAGTAACCTACAGTTGTTTATTTTTTTTTAAATGAACTGCAACACTCTTCTATAAATGACTGTTTTATACTTAAAAATAAAGATTTAACTCAAACAACTACAAATATGTACAGCAGAAGTTCCTTGAGTGTACCAGCTATAGTTTTTATATAAAGCTTGATTTCAAAAGTTTTCACAAATTCTCAGCTTATCTGGGAGTGGGCCAAAATCGGATAACAGAAAGTTAGTTCGAAAATTTTCGACTTATTTTTGAGTAAAACATTGGTTATACATGACCAGGGCAACAACTTTTATGAACTAAAAAGAGAAAATATGCGCTGAAAATTTTTAAATAAAAATACAATTTTTAAAATATGCAAAAAAAAAAATAATGCTAATAAAATCCGAAAAGATTTTTGTCAAATCGAATTTGTTTTACTGATTACAAACATGTACTTGCATGGAAGCGCTACACTGTACATAAGGCGTAAGTTAAAAAGAAAAAAAAATTGTTTAGAAATGTTGAGGTTAAGGAGAAGAATAAACGCTTTTCTCTAAAAATTATAAACACTATTAATTTTTAAATCAGACTAGACTAGTTTCTGCCTTTTTTATGGACAGGCTCATCAGTGATTTTCCATTTGAATTGTAAAGGGTCCGTCATCTAACTTTTTTTTTTCAACTAGTGCTTATTTTGTGAATGGTAACACTTAGCTCTTGTCTGATTTGACAGATAATTAGTTTTATCCTTCCGCTGAACGAATATGGTCCGTATGTTCGTTATCTTGTGAAAAAAGTGAAAGAAACTGGCATCCTCATCGATAAACCAAAGTGTGAAAAGCCAAAAACAGTGCGTACACCCGAGAATATTGCTGCTATGGCAAAAAGTGTGTGTGAAGCGCCATCAACATCAATTCACCGTCGTTCTCAACAATTGAACATTTCGGAGACATCATTAAGACGAATTTTGCATAAAGACCTTGGTATGACGCCATACAAAGTCCAATTGGTTTAGGAGTTCAAAAAAAAAAAGTTATTTGGCGGACCCTGTGTTATTATTTGTCTTTTATAATTGTCCGATTGTCTCTATATGAGGCTGTAAGAATCAAACCTGCGCTTATCTTACAATACAAACGTAACAATACCAAGTCATGACCGTTTAGCGATCACACCCAAGTATGGCCTCGAATCTAATGCAGCTAAATTGCAGTTTTCTTTCCTATTAGCTTTTTCTGTTATTGTATATTATACTCAGAAATGACAACCTGGACCAAATCAAGGACAATTTTTATAAAAAATATTGGTTATTTATCCTAATAAATCCTGGATTAAATTAAAAATTAATGCAATATCTTGTTTCTACATTCGTATAAAGTACATATTTCAATTCATTTATTAAATATAAATAATTTTTTTTTTGTCTAAAGGACACATTTCATTTCATTTATTAAAAAAATTAAATTTTTTAGATTTTTTCACCAGAAATCACCAACAGTCTTTTAATTCTTGATAAGTATTTTCTATGTTTAGAAAGAAATACAATATATATATCTTTATGAAAGGCATTTTCATGGAAAATCGAGTTGTGTTAAAAAATCTTTGAGTTGCATAAACTTTTCCCCCCGACTGCTTCTAAATTTACAACATTTCTAATGCAAATTTCAACTTTAGGTTGTGGATATTACAACATATACTTAATTTATTGGATATGTCCATTATAATGTATACATAGCAGCCAAAAATTAAAAAATCCCATTTTTATCGAGTAGTTGTTTGTCAAGGACGCAATTTTCATGAAATTCCTTTGACTTTTTAAACGAGGAATCTATTAATGCAGACGAGTACCAAAAATGAAAGTTTGTACCAAGATTTTTAGAAAAATATGCGGAAAATTACATCAAACTTCAACTATTTGCATACTATCACAAATTTGGTAGTGGTAAAGTATTTTCCTAGTTTTTTTCTAGTAATTGTTCGCTAAAGCCGCAATTTTGATCAGATTCCTTAGAATTTTTGAATAGGGAATCAGTTGAAAGTGTGTAAAATTACATGAAATTATTAACATCTGAAAGTGGTAGTTTTCTGGAGTTTTTTTTTTAGTAGTTGTTCGCTTAGGCCAAAATTTTCATCAGACTTCATTGATTTTTGTAACTGTGAATCTATTAAAGCAGGCGACATCAAAAATAAAAGTAAATAAAAGTTTTGTAAAATGACATCAAATGCTTAAAATTTGCCTATTTTTACACATTTGTATGGAAGTGGTCGAGTTTTCTCGAGTTTGTTTCACCTAGGTCATAATTTTCATAAAATTCCATTGAATTCTTGAATACGGTATCTGCAAGCCTCTCCTAAAAATAAAAGTTTGTACCAAGATTTTCTTAAAAAATTCTACAAAATTTCATTAAATTTAGCATATTACCAAACATTTGTCTGGAAGCGTTCCAGTTTTTTCTAGTTTTTTTTCGAGTAGTTGTTTGGCTATCCCTTAACCTTCTCGGATTGCCACAAATTTTTAAACGTAGATTCTGCTAAAGTGTGCGACACCAAAAAATATAAGTTTGTACCAATTATTTCAAATTGTGGAAATAGTAGCATTTTTCGAATAAAGCTTCGACGACTGCGGAATTTCTATCGAAGGAGTTTATAATTTTAAATAAGCTATCTATGAACACGGTCAATTCATAATAGTGCTAAATTTCAAAAAAGGTCTGATAAAGTTTTTTTCGAGTAGTAGTCGGTCTAGGATAGTAGTAGTCGGCCTAGGACGGACATCCGAGTGAGGAATATTCTTTGGAAACTTAAATTTTCAAAACGTAGACATATCTTTAACACATAACTTTTTACATCAGTTCAAACAAACAAAAAGTTCACTTTTACTTATCGATGCACTCGATAGGGTCCAGCTTCTCTTTAGCTACAATAGTCCTCGCTTAAATGCGCAATCAAAAATGCAGAGTTTTCTGTGCAATTAAACGGCAAATCATTTATCCGAAAACTTGGATAAATGCGCAGATATGCATTTAGGAAAATATCACATAAATGCGAAATTAAATAAATTATTTTTCTTTAAGTAAGCATTTTTTTTGCACCTTTTAATAAAAAAAAATTATTTCTTTCTATTAAATGAAACTTTTAATTTGGTTTTTGAGTTTTAGTCAAAAAAAAAAAAGTTAGATTTTTAACATAATCTTCGATTTAACAAAAAATGTTTTTTAAGAATTTTGTATTCAATTGATTTTTTTAGGCAAAATACTCATATTTTCAAAACGCATTTAAGCGCGACACATTTAAACATAATGATTTCCATGCAGTTTGTATGAAATTTTTATTTCGAAATAAAAACCGATTTATAAAAACCGGAAACCGGTTATTCGAACCGATTTTGAATACTTAATTTATTGGAAATAAGCGAAAACTGATTTTTAAATTACGTTTTTTAAGTTTTCGAAACCGTTTTTAAAAAGGTTGAATATTTGATAACTCTACTATTAACAAAATCGTTAACTATTGCGTATGAGCGATATTGTTATGTAAGTACATTAAAATATAGAGTATACGTAGTGTGGACCTAAATATATTGATCTTACAGTAAGAGCAGAAAAAAAGGTGTAACATTTACACTAAAAATATTTCCCTACTTTTTTAAATATAATCAATTTGTTGCAAATTTTAAAAGCTGTCATTTAAAAATTAATTGAATCAATTAAATATTTGCTCAAATTCGGAACTTGCTTGACATTTTTTTGTACTATAGCTCAAAATATATTGTTGTTTTTTGTAATATTTATATATATAGTTGTGTTTTTTATAAATGTTTATGTGTTAGTAATAAATATTTTAAATGCATTTAAATTAGATTTTTATTAATTCTCCTTCCGTTTATTTCTTCATAAAGTTAAATGATTTAATTTCAGGTGTTTAAATGTGAATATTAGTCTATTCTAAAACATTATCATAAAATTGAAAATGTAATTTTTGAAGTTAAATTTTGTTAAAGAAAAATTTAGCATTTTTTTTTAAAACAAAAAATGCTAAAAATAAATTAATAGTTATATAAAAATGGTTTTAGCACGAAGGCTTATTTTTGCAAAAAAAAAAAAAAACCATCAATAAAACAATGTTACCATACTGCCTACGTTTCAATAGAAAGAAAAAAAAATAATTTCTTTGTGAACTTGTATAAGTATAAATATGCGAATTTCAAGCCGGTTGAAATTCAATGTTTCTTAATTCAAGCTATAAAAAAACATTTGGTATGGCAGCATTTGGAAAACATTTGTTTTTGTTTTTTTGGGAAGATGTGCGATATTGATCACTTTTTAATCAAATGAGTTATTATTTAATTGAAAAATAATTCAGTTAAAGAGCTTTCATTTTCTAATTGAATTAGCAATTTTCGTTGTTGGCTTTCGGAATCGGTGGTTTTCGTGATTGAAATGGGTTTTTATTTTTTTTTTTGTGTGATTGAGTAAAACTTGATGAACTTTCCTGGTAATTATAGAACAACATAAAGCAAACAATTAATTTATCATGACGTTTAGGTAAATGTTTGAAGTGATATATTAATCATTCTTTGAGAGAAGATAAAAATCTTGCCATTTTTTGACCCCATGTTTCCGGTTTTCTTTAAAAACATATATTCACAACACTTAAAAAATACATGTAACATTCTGCGAAAAAAAAACTTTCGTAGCATATTCGTAATATAAACGAATATTTCGTAAATTCTACAAAATTCATTTTAGGCAAGAATTGACTAATTTTACGAAAATAATGAAAACCTCGTATTTGTTTGATATGTGATATAATTTATTATCTTCTCATTTAAACAATATTAAATTTTCTTTTACTTTTCAGATCCAATAAATGGCGAATCAACATATTTTTCAAAACTACACACCTTTTTAATTTTTTCGTGTAGTATTTTGCCAAGGACACAATTTTCATAAAATGCCTTTGAATTTTTTAATGAGGAATCTGCTAATGCAGGCCATTATCAAAAATAAAAGTCTATACCAAAAGTTTTTAAAAAATGCGTGTAAAAGTACATAAAGTTTCTAAAATATACATTTTTTCACCCATTTGTATGGAAGTGGTCGAGTTTTCTCGAGTTTTTTCCGAAAGTAGTTCGCCAAAGCCACAATTTTTATTATATACCTTTGGATTTTTAAATACGGGATCAGAATCAGCGTGGCTTCAAAAACTAAAAGTCTGTAACAAGATGTTGTTAAAAAATTTGTGTAAAATTACATGAAATTATTAGAATCTGCATATTTTCACACATTTGAATGGCAGTGGTAGAGTTTTCTACAGTTTATTTTCTCGCACTCGTACTTTTTTACATGACTTCTAACGACCAAACAGTGCACTTTAACTACCAGAGCTACTCGATGCAGTCGAGCTACTTTTTAACTACAGTAGTCTCCCCGTAAATGAGCAATCAAAAATTAAGAGTTTTCAGTGCATTTAAGATTTGAACACGGTATAGGGAAGTAATTTTTAATTAACATATATTTTTTTAAAATTTTAAAAATTCAGCTTTTTAAAACAATGAGTTTTTGCATGAAGAAGTAAATAACGTTGGGTACCAGTAAATCCATAATTTAAGTATCTCTAAAATTATCTACCAATGGCTATCGTAGCTTAAGACGTTTCAAAGACATGGATAATTATGTACGACTACTTTTTTAAAATTTTCGAATATTCTTCATATTTTAAAAGGCGATATTTCAAGATCCGCAAGGATTAGCTGTCTTACATTTGGACGAGGTTGTAGTTATGTGATCTACATCTTCTATACCGAGTTTGGTTGTAATCAGAGATTGTGGATGAAATCGAGTGGTTGATTTTATATGTTTTCAGTCAGCTTTTATTTACGATAATTAAGCAGCAAATTGTAATTGAAATATCCACTCTATTTCATAAGAATTCCGACACAGTTTAATAACTTATTTCATTGTACTATATTAAAAATGCTGTTCTTTACATTAACAGTATTAAAAAATAATTTTATTTATAAAATATAAACAAGTATAAGACATGATATTAATGTTGAATATAACATTTACCAACTAATGTTAAAACCTCTTTCTCATTTGTACCAATAAAAAATTGCCTGTCAATTTTACCGCTCCAATAACTTGGAAAAGAAAAAAGAAAATTAGGGTTAGAATTCAGTTGGTTAATAAATAAAATTAACTTACCCTTTTTTACAGTACTTTCTTTCGACTCCTTTATGTGTGAATACAGTGTAATTTACATAATACATATTTAAATACGCAAAAAAAGCGTTTCTCATTTCATACGAAGGCATGAATATATTGCTTCTAAGAGCACATGAAAGAAGCGCTTTCCAACTGATAAAAAGAGACATAACAAGTGGGACATTGCGAAGAAAAATCATGCCCTCATGCCAGAACAGCTTCTATGTAAGCACTATTTTTTGCTGGGACGTAAACATAATTTTTATATATCCAATTTCTAACCCGCTCAACATTTTGGTTTGCAGTCTTCAACAAAAATGTGGTAATAATTATTCGTAAAAACGCATTTTCCAAATTGTTGCAAACTATAATTTAATATGGTTTATAGGCAATTTATTATTAATCGACAGATAATCAATAAACCCGGAAAAAATATTGTGAGCAAAAAATATTTTCTTAAAACATTTGACAAGTCAATTAGATGAAATAGATATGATTAGTATATAAAATGTTCCTGTATTTGACAAACTACCACAGAATCAGAATAAATTCTTTAAAAAAATCATATTAATCTTTCATCATTTGTTGCAAACAAAAACATTTATTGGAAAGCACGGATTACATACATTCATAAATAAAAGCTAGTGCAAAATTATGTTAACTAATTTTTTCTCCTAATATTTAGTTAAATTTTTTAAATGATTTTGAGAGTTTGTCTGTTAGTTTAGAAATATTTTTTTATTGGCTGCATAAAAAACAATATGTGCACAAGTGTCTACTTATGTGTGCGTGCATTTGTATAATAAACGTGGTGGGGGGTTTTTTTAAGTCTAAAGCTATGTACAGACGGTTGTCAGATCTTACAATATTGTCAGAAAAATGTTCAGAAAATGTCTAACAATCGTGTAAACTTACAACTTTTGTCTTACAACATTGTCAGAAAAAGCATTTTCTGTACATCGTAAGACAATAATATTGTCAGACATCTGACATTCATGTGAACACTCTATGTTGCCATTGTCAGATAATTGCAAGCCATTGTAAACTATTATTTATTGGCAGATGTGTTTAAATTAATGCATCTGACAATGACAGTATTGTCACAGAAATGTTACTATTGGCAGCACTGTCCATAAATAATAAAAAAAAAAATCATATTAATAATAATCAAAATCAAAAGTGAAATAATATTGGGAATAAAATTAAATAAAAAAATTGGATAGCGACATTTCAATTAATGAAACCTGCGTCATAGATTGCAGCAATGAGCCAACTGACTTGAAATGCTCTTGCGCATGTTGGTATCTTATTTTTGAATATGGAGTCCATTCGCAAAAAATTGCGATACAACTCCATCTCGTCAATTCTTAATTGGATGAGCAATTTAGCATAAAATCCTTCCTGCTGGCGGTGAAGCACCCAATCCTTCACCCAAACTTTGCGGCATTTTTTTTACTAATTTATGTTCATCCTCACTATTTTCTAACACATATGCAGCTAATATAGTTGCAATCGCTTTTTTTTTGTTCCATGACAATATTATTTCTTTTTTACACAATTGACAATTAATAATTTTTTCAAATGCTTTGACAGTTCTGGCAATGTCTAATAACAGATCTGGCAATTTTTGAAATGCAAGAATCTGACAACCGTGTGAACTGATCATTTTCGTTGGCAGATAAATTTATTGTTTGACAATTGTCTGACAATGAAATTGAAAGGTTTTCTTACAATCGTCTGAACTGACAATTTACCTTTTGCTAAACATGTTTCATTATCAGTACATTGCCAGCACATTGCCAGATCTTTTAATATTGTAAGATCTGACAAGCGACTGTACATAGCTTAAGTATATATTTTTTTTTACGTCAAAACAACAACAATCGCTTGTAGATAAAAATATGTATCTGCTTAAACTTCTCAGAAACGGAAGCAAGACAAAACTTTGCCGGCTAAAATATCTAAATAATAAATAAATATTAAATATTGTAATTAACATAATATGGTTAGTATTAATATAAAAAATATATTTGAATACTATTAAACATTATTTTCTTTCTGTGCGCCCGGTAGGCTAGCTGGTAGCGTGCTGGCTTATCAGTGCGGGGGTCGTGGGTTCGATTCCCACCAGTGGCACTTGTCTGTTTTCGTTACAACATGCCGTAAGCCCTATAAGCTAGTGCTCGGTTAGGGTAATGGAATATAATTTGTAATTATATGATTATATGATTAATAAATAAGAAAAAAAAATTTTTTTTCTTTCATACCTTTAATATTTTCATACAATTTTACATGGCATTAACAATAAACGCGGTGGTTGTATTTCAAATGCGTATATTTTTTTTTTTTTTTTAGGAAGCCGCGCCTAAAATAAAAAAAAATATATTTTGTAGTTGAAAATATAGTTAAATTGATATAATACTAAGGTTGGTTTTAAAATAAAATATATTTTTACTTATGTGAATATGATTAAATATTGTTTTCTTTTCTTTCATCCCTTTAACAACATGGTATTGATAAAGAAAACAGGAAACACAAACAAGGATGATATAAAAAAGTGAAATATAAAAAAATATTAAATGCATTTATAGAGTGTTTTTCAATAAAATTAAATAAAGAATATTTATAATTTGTTTTTATTTATTAAATAATTGGAAAAGTGGCAATTATTTCAACAGCATTTATTTTAAATAAAAATTTTCCTAATTTTTTTATATTAATTACATTTTTACTTGATTTTAATCAACTAACATTCAGCAGAAAGCATGTGCTGATTTAAACTGGTTTATTATCATTTCAATTTAACAATTCTTGTGTTAAATTATTCGAATTTAACTAACTTCTTTATTCAAAATTTAGGTCACCTAATTTAGCAGAACGTAATTCTCAACTTTATTGAAAAATCTGCTGGGTCAAATTCAGGTACTATTTTCTATTGTTGTAGCTAAATTTTCAACAATTTTTACGTTCTTTTTTTTTTGAGTGTATATATCAAACTCTTCTTTTAGCAGCAAACACACTTTTTCATAGATATTCAAATATCTTTTTTATAGGTATATGTCATACGTTCAACACATTCTAATATGTTACGTCCTTTGACAGCAAATATAGAAGAATAAAAAATTTATGTTATTTATAATTGATAAAGATTATTGAAGTTGTTTAAACATTTTGATTCACTCAAAACGAACAAACTAATCAAAATGATAAAAACACAGTAAATTTTTAAATAAATTTTGTTTGTAAGTTTTTCGCTACTTTGTCTTCCCAATTTATCTAAATAAAAATCAAACCGGTTTAGCGACAGAAAAACTTTGGACATTACTATATAACCGAATGTCTTGATTGACAAAGTTTCAATTGTAAAACGGAATTTGCGCATGGAATATTCGGACTATTACAAAACGTTGTTCGTCGAATCGACTAAGAAAGTGCGTCTAGGGTTAAAAATATATAAAACTATACAGGGTGATTCAGTCACGACACGCCGAATTTCACCAGCGTAGTCCTTGGCTCATTTCATGACATTATGTCCACTACGACCAACCCCGAAAATGCAAGTGTGCGAAATGGCAGCGGTTTGAAAATTTTCGGATTGTTGGTCGGAGGGTAGTAGGATAAAATTGCTAACCTCTAAAATTTTCTCTTAAAAGATAGTCCTACCTCTTACCTTTCCAAAATGCCCCAAACGTAACACAGAGGTCTTACAGTTCCAAAATTATGACCATTTGACTGAAATACAAACGTTTTTGTTTTGTTTTTGGAAGCGAAATTACAAAATTACAAAAACAAATTAATGTGTGCTGTTATTTCGCTTCCAAAAACAAAAAAAAAAATTTGTATTTTAGTCAAGGGCATTTTGGAAAGGTAAGAGGTAGGACTATCTTTTAAGAGAGAAAAAAAAAACAGAAGTTACCTGCCATCTGGCTGAGCAAATTGAGGTTATGTGCGCGTTTTTATGTATTTTTTATACAATTTTTTTTTAAAAGCTCTGAATCTCAGCGATTTCATTTTTTTTTTCTAATTGTTTTTTACTGATTCTGAAAGGTCTCCCAAAGACCTTTCCAAAAATCCGACCACTAGCTTAGAAGTTAGCAATTTTACCCTACTACCCTCCGACCTACAATCCGAAAAATTTCATACCGCAACCATTTCGCTCAATTGCATTTTCGGGGATGGTCGTAGTGGACATATTTTCATAAAATGAGCCAAGGAATACGCTGGTGAAATCCGGTGGGTCGTGACTGAATCATCCTGTATATATGGAATAAAATATCTGGTTTTTATTAGATATACAAACTTCAAAGCCCCCAAAACTTTTGTTAGTAAGCAAATATTGAAAACAAATTTCCAAAAAGTGCACAAATGTGCCAAAGCAGAAAATATTTTAGACAAAAATCAAAACTACGCTATATAATAAACAAAATTGCAACGGTTTTTTTAATTTAATATTCAATGACGAACAATTTCACGTTTTCTAACAGTTTACAACCATAAAAATATTATTTGCACGTACAATTTTGAGAAAAACTCTAACAAACTTGTGTATCCTAAACCAGACCCCTAGCCCACCCATAGTTAGCATACGGCAATACCAAAATCAGTCGTTAAAAACAGTACAACAACAAATATCTTGCAAAAAAAAACAAATTATTGATTTTGAAATATTGGAGTTATATTTTCAAATGAATAAAACTTTGATTTAATATTTTTAATAAATATATCCATTTTTAATGCATTTTCTTTTAAAATACATTAGCTTTAAAATATTTTGCATTTTTAAGTTTTTTCCAGGTTATGTAGTAGTATATTATGAATGTAGTTATGTAGCTTTTATAATTAATGAGGTACTGTTCTAAAAATTATTTAAGTGGAAATTCTAGTCTACTTTATAAAATCGGCGTTCATTTACAACGGCATTTTCATTACATTAAGTACAGACACCCCAAATGAACATTAGGGTGGTCCTTATATTGCACTTTGTCGATTTATGCTGTTCCCAAGCCCTTAAAACGTGAAACGATGTCTAAAAAGTAAATTCCGAAAATTTGAGCAAAATCGATTAACCCAACAAATTGGTCAAAGTTTGGGCTCCTAGGCCAAAATGGCCAAAATTGTAAAAAAAATTTATAAATTAAAATTTAATGAATATATCAAAACCTAAATATTTTTTGATTTACATTTGCCCAGAGATAGTCTCATAAAAAATATAAAGTTTTTGGGATATCGTTAACCCTTGTTATTCCGGTACCAAAAAAATGTAAAAAATAGCATATTTTTCAAACCTCTAAATTGATTTTTTTTTAAATTTTGTTTAACAAAATTTCGAAAAATGTTAATTTTCTTTATTAATTTTAGAGTACATTAGTCTAAAAAAAAATTAAAAATCTATCTTTTCAATTTTCGGGTAAACCCGTTTCAAAATGGCGGATTAAAAGAAAATCAAAATTGTATGCCAAATTTTCAGAAATTAATTTTAAAAAATCCATATAGTTACTAATAATCAATAAATATATTTTGTTTACTTATTTGGCTTATAGTAGTAGTAGTAGTAGTAATTCTTTATTTTCAAAAAAGTTTAATACAAAGATTTCTCTTAAAAATTAAAGAAAATAGAAATTACATACGGCTTTGACATTGTCGTTAGCCGTCGTTGGCTTATAAACAGCCATTAAAAAATAAGACATTGTTAACCTATGTTATCCCAGTAGCGAAACTATACATTTTAGAAAATTTGGGGCTTTATGCTAAAATTGATAAAAAAAATGAAAATTTGGCATAAAATTTTGATTTTCTTGAAATCCGCCATTTTGAAATGGGTATACTAGAAAATTGAAAAGATAGATTTCTAATTTTTTTTTTATTTTTAGTACCCAACTAATATACTCTAAAATTAATAGAGAAAATTAACATTTTTCAAAATTTTGTTAAACAAAATCTTTTAAAAAAATCAAACCTCTAAGGTTTGAAAAATATGCTATTTTTTACATTTTTTTTGGTATCGGAATAACAAGGGTTAACGATATCCCAAAAACTTTATATTTTTTATCAGAGTATCTCTGGGCAAATGTAAATCAAAAAGTATTTAGGTTTTGATATATTCATTAAATTTTAATTTATACATTTTTTTCCAATTTTGGCCCAGGAGCCCAAACTTTGACCAATTTGAGCAGCATCGTAGGGTTAATCGATTTTGATCAAATTTTCAGAATTTACTTTTTAGACATCGTTCCACGTTTTTAGGGGTTGGGAGCAGCATAAATCGACAAAGTGCAATATAAGGACGACCCTAATGAACATCATGTTTTGTGTTATGAGTTAAATTAATGACCCATTACCAACTTGTATGTATGCAAGTGCTAATATAAATACTTTTTTTAAGGTGAATGTAAGTACTCTCACTTCAGTGAAGTTTCTGTGTTAAAGTATGCGTTTAAATAGCAGATTTATTTATACTTGTGTGAACAATTTCACACGGGAATTAGTTTTTCTTTCTATTGAATCGCAGGGACTATGGCATTTTTATTTTGTATTTTTTCTATGCAGAAATTCGTATTTTTGTTGAAATCAGAATATATTTTTTTTTGTTTGAAATAATATTTAATATATTTCTTTGCAATTTCTTTGTGTTTAAAAAAAAAATTTAATTTTTATTAAACATTGCTGTTGGTGGTAATATAGAATTTATCTGCATAAAAGTTGTAGTTTCGTGAAAATAAATATATTTTACATGTCCTTATATACCACCTTTTTCTCAGTCGTATCATCTAACTCTTGGTTTGACTTTCGAACTGGATTCTGGGATATCTACTGTAATGCAGGATACTTCATTGGAAACATCTTTTTGTTAGATTGATTGTTTCCACGCATTGTAATTCCAATTCCATGGATTTACTTTTAGACAGTTTTCACGATATTGTTAACGAGTGTTTTCTAGAATGTATTTCAAAATCTCGTCTGGACTTTAGACACACTGATCCACCTTGGAACTAAAAGGAGTTATCGAGGATAAAAAACCAGAAAATTTCGTCTGTTAAAAAAATATTTATAGAAATTTGAATATAAATATTTTAAATACTCAGATTGCCGCTAACTACCCATATAATATTGGGACTTCATCGATATCGAATATTAAATTTTTTGATAAGGAAATTGTTTTCAAGTCTCTGACTCAGTTGAAGGTTTCATTTAAACCTGGTCCTGATGGGTTGCTTGCTTGTGTCTTGAGGAATTACGCGACAAGTCTTGTAATATGCAATCCCGGTAATTGTGATTTTGTGTTTTATAAAAAAATTTTCATTAATAAAAGCCAATTTGTATTTGTGTCAAATCAACATTTTTTTATAAATTTGTGCCTAATTTTCTGCCAAATAATTGTTAACTTTCGTTGGTAATATACTTTTACCGTCACTTCAAGTTTTCCTAAAACGAGAATCAGAACATTTGATTAAAAATTATCGTGTTTTTTTAAAAATTTGTTTTAACTTTGATAGTTAAGAATTTTACAGAAAAAGTTGCATAGCAATTTGCCTTTTTCATGTGTTAACTTACCACACTTGGCTTGTCAGTGCTACCAAGTTTGGTGGAAAGTATCTTTATTTTCGAATTTAAATGTCAAGTGTCATAGAAACGGATGTTGTTGTTAAGAGAACGTTTCACAGAGGTAATGTAAGCCCAAAATAGATATCCATAAATTCTTTCCATTTTCAACTGAGGTACGAGCAACATCATCAAGGGTAAATCAGAGTTAAAGTTAAAATTTCAATTTTTTAAGTTCACATTTTCAACTAAACTTTTTAAATCATCCTTGTACTAAGGTAATTTTGATATTTTTTTAAATCGATTTTATTTTTTTAAATAATTAAAAATAATTGTTTTTAGATTTTCTAAAATTTTTATTGGCCACAATTTAAAAATATTGCTTTTTATTAAGCACAGAATTACCACAAAGTATTCTTGATAAAGTAAGTTACTTAACCCTACATTGTCAGTAAGATTTGTATTTTAATGCACTTAAATTTTAATAGATTTTACAATTATACATGGTAAAACTGGCTAAAATCTTATTCGTTTACGGAAAGGATTAAAATTGGAGGAAAATTAATTCGTAAATTATACGAAACATTCTAGACGAAAATATTTTAAATACGGGCTTTAAAATCATAAATTGCTACGAGAAACACAAAATCATCATCACAGGCTTGTGACACATTTGAAGGTTAATTTGCACATTTGCAATAATAACTTTTTAAGAACAGCAGAAAAGATTATCAAAAATTTTTGGTTTGGATCTACTCTCCTTCTTGGAAAGGAACGAATACTCGTAAAAAGAAGGGAGCGAGAGAGTACCGTTGATCCATTTTTTTTTGGCATACATGAAAGTTTTAATTGTTTGACCGAGTGGATCATATAATCGTCGTCATCGTAAAAATCGCAATAACAAAAAAATAAGATTTCGATTTTGTGTAAAATTTGTCTCTAACCAAACCACTGTGACATAAAAAGTTAAAGCAAAGAAGTGTGTAAAAGAAAAAAAATTGGTTTCGTAAAAATTAAATAATTTACAAAAACAACGATCATGTTAAACCAGAATTAATAAAGCTACCAACAACGTCTTCAACGAGTACCAGAGCATTTGGATTACTCTCCACTCCCCTCGCAGTTCAATGGAAGATCTTTCGGCGGCCTGCAAGTAAGTGGTATATTTTTTATTGTTGTTTTATTTTAAGTAAGAACATGATACACAAAGAATATAAAATTTGGAAAAAAGAGCTTTAAGCTTAAAATAAGAAGAAGAAAATAAAATTTGTTTTCTCATAAAAAAAAGAAGAAATTTGATTTTTTTTCTTAAAAAAAAAGGAAGAAAAGAATGAAAAACAAAAGACAGACTTAATAAAGAGAAAAATAGTTACAAAATTTTAGTAAAGAAATATTAAAATGGTTTTAAAAAATTAATTACAGGTTAAAAATTAAAATTAGTTAAAAAAAGTATCATTTTCTTACTAAATTATTTTATTATTTTGATTTACATGGTCATATAAAAAGTAATATTAATTAAATCAACTTGCTTTATATATAAATAATTTTACATAATTTTTTTATATCGAATTATGTTTGTATTTTAAAATTAAATTATTGGAGTACTATCCGATCATGATATAAAAATAATTAACATTTTTATTTTTAAGAAGCAATTTGATTTAATCCTAATTTTTATAAATCTTTTACACAAAATATAATTTCAAAAGAAACAAAAATGATTCTTCTTCTTCCCTCGGAATAAGGAAGAAATAAATGAATAAAAAAAAAGAAAAGATTTTACGGAAAAAAATTTCCAGTCTATAAACCCATTTAGATAAAAAGAAACAACAATACGTTGTAACTTAATGTAAATAAACAATCAATTTTTCATTTAATTCGTGCACCCTACGGAACCGTTACTAAATATTAAATTTATGGTTGCGTTTGTGTATTTGAATATTTGGAGCAACTTTAATATTAACTAATCGTGTTAAAATAAATTTTATCCTGTGCAAGTTATACCGCTATTTTATGTGCAAATCTACGTTATGATAAATATTTAAAAATCTACGAATTGTAGATCCGAAAATATACCTATAAATATTTTTTTTACGGGATTAAAATCTAATTAAAATTAATCTAATAAATTCTATTGATATTTCTCGAACTATTGTTAGCATGAATTTATACCCTTTAGAAATTATAGTTAATTAAGAAAAAAACTCTTAATTATTGTTAAATATAAAATAATTTTAAAATTAAATTTAGAATGTTTGATAAATAAATTTAAATCGTAAATAAATCACTTATGATGTTGGAATAGAAATTTTAAGACTTTTCCTTTAAGGTTGATGAAAATTTAACATCGTTTTAGGGTCCTTCTACTAAATTTTAGGGACAATGAAGGACATAGGTCGTGGAGGGTTGCGATCCCAAAGGATATAACAGCATTATCCTTGGAAATTCCATATATAATACCCCCCCGTTTTAAATTACACTCTTGCAATAGTTTTATTAAATTAATTTCCATTTGGGGATTCAATAGTGCAGAATACCAGTCCATATAACCATTTTTTAGCAACCACTTAACCAGGGACTCTGTAATAAAAACCAGTGATGTGTGGTTTGTTCGGTCGGGGTCAAGAACCTCCCCAACCACTGAAGCTAGCGAAAAGACGGGTCCCGCCGACCCTTGATCGTTCAAACGAGTAAAAGGATTTTTTTTTATTTCTAATCGTAATGATTTTTTCGTGGCTAGGAAAGTTGCGGTTTTATGCGGGTTTTCAAATAGATTAGATTAAAATCCGGTTTCTTTTTACTTAGCAAAGAATTAGAGTGGGAAAATATTAACAGAATTTCATATCATAATTTTTATTTTCCATCCTCTCAATTCATGATGCCTCGGACACAATTTTCTTGGCATCCTTGCTCTATGAGCACGCTTATATACGCACCATGCACATTACAGTCTATGCTAGGCTTTATTATTTATTTTTAATAGGCTGTTACAAATTGGTTATGTTGCTACTTTTTGGAACGAATTCTTTATAAAATAGTTGTATAAATCTGGTTTGAAATCTGGGGGTATAGTTAAGCTTAGTAATATTTCTAAATTGTTGGAGAGGCTTGTTACTGATTATTTCTCTTACCAAATGCGCTCAATTATGTCTCCGTTACAACGCGGCTTTCTATAGGACAGATCTACTGCAACGAACCAGTTGGAATTTATCATTTTGACATTAACGTTTTTAGGTCAATGAAATATTAAAAACAGCAGTAACCAAGATTTAGCTAGAGGCGGAGACACCAGTGTATGCAAAATCGCCATTTTAAGTTGTTCAGAAAAAAGTAAGATTTGTATTAAAGCAAATTCTGCCTTAAAAATAGGTTTGAATACCTCGGGACAAGAATCCATTAAACAATTTCTTAAGATATGAAATCTGATAATTTCGATGGCCGGGTAACAAGCTTTTTGAGTTGAAAAATAGCTTTATTAGTACTAGTAAAAAATATATAAAACATTAAAAGGAGAAGCTATTTTATAACAAAAATTGTACTCTATTTTTTTCTATTATTATAAAAAAAAATATTTTTATTATAATCTCATTTTGTGTTCTTTTTGTGTAAAAATTAGGTTCAAAAGATGATAAATAACACAAATTCAATGATGTTTCACAGAAATAAAAAATATTATTCTTCAATTTTGAATTGAAATTTGTTAAAATTTTCCTGGTAACGATTATCATTGATCTGTGGTAAGTATTAAGTGAGCTTTAAGTGCTTTTATTCAATATAAACAGCTAAAATATTTAAATTCATTTTTAAACTACGAAACTTAAGTGGTCAAATTTTTAGATCATTGCAAAATACGATTAATTTTCAATGACTGCGTATGCTCTAGCGCAAACGCACTACCTTAAGGTTTTGACTGTTTTATAGAGCTTTTAAAAAAATCTTTCCGAAAAGCGAAAATTTGTACGAATTAACTTATGTTTGCGGAAATTATAATTAATTGAAAATTAAACGCATATATATTTATTGCACGAACAAAACTCAAGTTGTTAAGGTTGTACATTGAAAGATGGAAAATATGATTCTTATAAACTCTCTCTCTTAATACTACACTCAGGGAACTTCTGCTTTAAAAATATGCAGTTGTTTGGGTTGTAATACAGTTTCTTTATTTTTAATATAAATGTCAGTCATTTGTAAAACAAACCTTGTAGTACCTTTAAAAACAAACCACATCAAATGACTGTTTTATGATTTTACATTCATTGTTTTCAGTTGTTTTTTGTTATTTAAAAAAATAAAAAAAAAATGGTTGTTTATTTTTTTACTAACATGTGGTTCATTTTTACCATAATTGTTAGTAATTTTTTGAACACTAAAAAACAAATGACAATGTTAGTTGAATTTACTGAAATATAACTCGTCCTTTCTTTAAGTGAAACTTCATTTGTTTTTAACTACATTTTCAGTGGTCTCTACCTATATAGTATTCTTAGTGTACATTTTGCAATCTGCAAAAACCTTTACGCGATTCGTATTAGGATAGTTTTTCACTTTTATAATTCTAAAACTTAATGACTTTAAGCCTACCAATTTTTAATCTGAAACCTTTTTAAAGTTGAACATGGTATTTTCTTCAAAGGCAGACAATCCTAGCTTGTAAAAGTCATGGTATTTAAGTTCATAGAACATTCCAGTTTTGAGTGAAAGATATGAAGTAAATTGTGCCAAATAAATTCAATTTGGAAAAAAATGAAAGCCAATCTGAATACTATTGATACTTGAAAACCCAAAAGCGTAAATATTCCAAAATATCCATTAAAAATTAAAAATCTGATTTCAGGATGTTCTTGTGTGTTTAATTAATTAACCTTCAGCGATGATCATGAAATTCCTTGACATTTCCTGCCGCATCAATTTAGCACAGAAAACATATTAATTGATTCATTTTTTTTTTTTTTATAACGAGATATTTAAAAAGTGACGTTGCTTACCCTGGTGTGTGGTTTTCAACACATATGTAATATCAATGAATTTAACCTAAGCACATTAGTTTTTGTAGTCAAATATGCATTTCTTTTGATATTCTTACAAACTGTATTATAAAATTTAAACATGTTCTTCCCCGTCTATGCAGTATACAGACAAATTTGTTCCAATTCGTGAAATATTCAACAAATGGTCTGAGCTATTGGCTGATTCTTTCAACCCGTCGGAGTGTGTTACTATTGACGTGCAATTGCTTGGTTTTCGTGGAAGATGCAAGTTTCGACAGTATATGCCTTCTAAGCCTAACCGATATGGAATACAATTTTGGATATTAGTTTGCTCTGAAACTTGTTACGTTTGGAAAATCCAACCGTATTTAGGTAAGCCAGTTGGTGGTTTAGCTGAAAAAAACAAGGTGAGCGTGTAGTTTTGGATTTGGTTCGTGGACTGAATTGTCCTAATATAACAATGGACAACTTTTTCTCATCGTACGAACTTGGTCAAAAGTTGTTAACCCAAGAGCTAACAATGGTCGGTACAATGCGCAAAAATAAAAGAAGCATTCCACCAAAACTTTTAGAATGCAAAAAAGCTCTCCTGTTCCAATCAACATTTGCATTCACCGAAAATACAACACTTGTATCATACATCGGCAGAAAAGAAAATTGCGTAGTACTGCAAAGTACAATGCATGCTTCGAATGATGTAGAATCCGACGGAAAAAAGTTGCCAAAAATAATTCAATATTATAATAAAACCAAAGGTTCGTTTAATGACTTATTTTGTTTTCATTGATCACGAGCTTTAAATTTTATATCTTATAGGTGGTGTGGATACTGCTGACAAAATGTTGTCTTGTTACAGTTCTAAAAGAAAGACGAATCGATGGCCGTTGGCAGTTTTCGCAAATATGGTCGACATCTCAGCATTAAACGCGTTGATTATATTCAAGGATGTGAAACCAAATTGGCAAACCAGCAAATCAACAATGCGTCGTGTTTTCTTGCGTGAGCTTGGAATATCCCTTGCAAAATCATACATGACAATGAGAAAAGGCGTGCCACGAACCGAATCAGCGGCAACTTTGCTTTTTGCAATTAGCAACAATTCAATAAATGAATCAATGGGCGACCGGAGTAGCTTCAAAGCCCAGTCCACATCTTCGCTGTTCCGTGAAAGTTCAGAATCTTGGGAGAACTCATCACTATCATTTGACGTTCCTCCAAAAAGATCCAAAAGTGTTCCTCCGAACATCGAAGGAAAAGCTAGATGTCACATTTGTTATAGCAGGAAGTCGAAAACTAAGAACTATGTATACCAAACAATGTGTTGTTTCTGCCAAAAGGGTGTATATAAACATACTCATAACCGAAATGTTTGTGTAAAATGTATTGAAGAAAAACTTATTTGATTTAATACTTATCAAAATATAAAAATAAATATGTTATTGATGGTAAACCATGACTTTGACTACAAAAAAATTATGTTGCAAATGCAAAACATGTAGACATACCGTATGTGTGGAAAGCCACACATGATGGTAAACAACGTAAGTTTTTTTGAGGGTGAGATGAAGGTTAAAAAAGAGTACTGTTCTACTATTTTAACCTCTCATACAGATATTAAAACCGTGTATATAAAAGAAATACCTAGTTTTAAATTTTGTACGTTAAAAGTATTAGTTTTTTTAAATCATTTATTAAAAGTTGGTTTTTTAATTTATTTCATTAAAGTGTAGTGTTTTTTGATCTATCCATGAACCCTATTAATATTAAATTAACAATATATGATATGTAGGGCATGATGAACATTTTTTCGAAAATTTTAGTTTTTGAATAGGTCCAAAAGGGTTTAGTAATCCGATTTTTATTAAATTTAGCACCGCAAAACTATTGGATATAGTGCTACAACAATCAAAACATCAACTTATGAAAATTAAAAGTTAAAGTATAAAGGTTGTTTTTTATAGAGACATATAACTTTAAAATGGAATAAAACAAAGACGGGTCCGAAACGCGAAACTATGTGGCTATCAACCGTTTTCTTCAATAAATCCATTGTGGCACGAGCTGTGTGACATGTTGCGCCTTCTTGTTGAAACCACAGCTCCTGCACATAATGGTAGTTCAATTGATGAATGAAAAAGTTAGTAAGCATGACTCTATAGCGGTCACCATTGACCGTTACGTTCTGACCAACATCGTTCTTAATGAGTCCGCCAGTTTTTCTGGATGTAACGGTGTCTCAACATACACTTGAGGATTATCATCACTAAACATATGGCACTTTTGTTTATTGACGTATCCAGTTAAACAAAAGTGAGCTGCATCGCTAAACAAAATTCGTGCGCGATACGTATTTCGAACAGAACCATGATTTTCAAAATAAATTTGCACAATTTTGAAGCGTTGTTCAGGCGTCAGTCTATTCATGTTAAAATGCCAAACAAAACTAAACAAAAATCACTTGACAGCTGAAAAAATTGAAGCCAGTTAAAAAAGCGCTGAAACTTAAAGTAGTCTTCAAAACATTTGCAACTGAAATCTTGGTTTAGGTAATTATAATTTTGTACTGGTATAAAAAACACCCTTTAAATTCGTTCAATAATCACGTGTATAAAATTGAAAAGCATAACAATTTTATTATAGAGCAATTCCATATGAAAACGATCAAAATTGGCAAATTTTTGGACGACCCCTCTCCGATTTTAAAATAAATAGTCTCAATCGATTGCCCAGCAAAAAATAATGTACATACATATTTTTTTTTTTTTTATAGTGACTGGTTTATTGGTGGTGTGCACCACTGTCATGTGACAAAATTGAAGAATTCTTCATAAGGGACCTCATTGAAAGTTGTTTTAACTAAACTACTAAATCGATCGCAACGAGTGATAGCTCGTTGGAAAGGTATTGAATCAGGCTTTAATTCAAAAATAAAATTTTCCTAATTTTTCTTGTTAAATAATTAAAAATAATTCAATTATAAAAAATATAAAAACAATGAGAACAAGGTGGTCTCTTAAATGCTCTTCTCCTGCCCAAACAAGGAGTCGGGCCCCATTTTTTTATTGCTGATTCTTAAAGCAAAAATTATGAGGAATCCAAAAAAAATAAAATTAGCCGGAAAATTTAGGAGCTTCTGTGGAAAATCGGAAAATTTAATTTTCATGGGAAAATTTAATTTTCATGGGAAAATTTAATTTTCATGGGAAAAAAGGTAAATTTCTGAGAAAAATTAGGAAAATTTTATTTTTCAATTAAAGCCTGATTCAATACCTTTCCAACGAGCTATCACTCGTTGCGAGTAGTTTTTTTTTAAAACAACTTTCAATGAGGTCCCTTATGAAGAATTCTTCAATTTTGTCACATGACAGTGGTGCACACCACCACTAAACCAGTCACTATAAAAAAAAAGAAAATATGTAGGTACATTATTTTTTGCTGGGCAATCGATTGAGACTATTTATTTTAAAATCGGAGAGGGGTCGTCCAAAAGGTGATCGCTTTCATATGGAATTGCTCTATATAAATTTTTTTGCTTTCCCAGGTATTTGTAAATTTACAAGTTATCCCTCAACCAATATTGTCATTGTTATGCTCAAATGAATTCTCTTTTGGAGAATTTTTAAAAAAATTGTAAAATGAACGAACAAACAGTACGCATACCGCAATATCTTGAAAATCGTTAGTTCGATTGCAAAATATTTTAATGATTTGCGCTTAGTATGTCGAAATTAATTAAAACTTATGTATCACTAGAGATATTTTTATTAAGCAGTTTAAGAAAATTTTTCAAAAATCAAAAAATTTGTTAGTGAAGTTAATGCTATCCAATTTCTTTCAAACTCGCGTCACCTAACTTTTAGACATAATTTTACAATAATAGCAACAATAAATGTAAAGGGTCCGCCATCTAACGTTTTTTTTTTTTCAACTAGTGCTTATTTCGTGAATGGTAACTCATGTCTGATTTGACAGATAATTAGTTTAATCCTTCCGCTGAACGAATATGGTTGTGTATGCGCTTGAAAAACGCTGGGAAATATTGCGACATTACTTTGAAAATCATGGTAATGTTGCAGAATGTGTGCCGATACACCCAAAACGAGTCACTGTTTGGTGCGGATTTTGGTCCAGAGGCATAATTGGGCCATTTTTCTTCGAAAATGAGCAAGGAGTGGCCCTTACAGTCAATGGCGATCGTTATCGGGCCATGTTGAACGAATTTTTGTTCACAAAAATTGAAGAGGAGGAAATACAGCTGCACACAATCGATAATGTGCTTAAAAATTGGACCGATCGTGTAGGCTACTGCATGGCCAGCCGAGGCAGCCATTTGAATGAAATTATTTTCCATTATTAACCGGAGGGATTGTACTTTCAAATAAAAAAAGAAATTTGAGGAAATATTCAGTAGTTTTTTTTTATAGCATTTTCAAAAAAAAAAAAAAGTTATTTGGCGGACCCTTTACATAGAAATATAAAATTGTTTTTACAACAAAGTTAGTATTAACGATATTTGTTTTACTTCATGTTACTTCACTTCTGACTTACGTTTATTAAGCGTCTATGACAAGTAGTCTAATTTTCAATAGCGAACACAAATATTATGGGTTAAAAAGTGAAAATAAATATTATGGGTTAAAAATTGTTTGTGTCTTTTGCACCGTCATTTAAATTTCAACAAACATCTAGCGTCTATATAATTTTATGGCGTTCAAGAAAATGCAAACTTACTTTGCAGAACTCTTTGAAATTTTCTTGTTTTTCTAGTGTTTTAATTCTGCTTTTAAGTACACGAATAGAAAAGAAGAACTAAAATTTTTCGCTTAAACTACCAAAAATATGATAAGAATTACGTAGCAGAAAAAACTCTTAATATAAGCAGAATTTGTTGCAAATTATTACTATACTAGCATAAGAAAGGGAAAAATAAATCTGTTGAGTCTAAAACAAGTTAGTTATATTTAAGGCAAATTTAAGTTAATTTATGTTAACATATTAACGTGCTAAAATCAACACAAAATTTTCTATGTAGACAACATAAAACCAAAATTTAAAATATTAAAATTTTATATTTACAATTGTTTAGCAAATTTTGCCACATTTACTGATATTGCATTTAACTAAATATAATGTAAATATAACAAAAATATTGTCGATAATAAAATTTTTGTTTGCTGTTTTTGGTTTACATGCATTTAGCACAAGTATTTGCTGATTTTAGAAAATTAAATTGCTATTTCCAATTTACTAAAATTCAATTCCAATATAACTAAAATTTTGATATTTTTGCAATTTTACTTTTGCAGTTCTTATTTTACTAATATTTCCCCAAAAATCTCCTAATTTTAGCAGTTTTTTCTGCTATATCAATTCTCATCAATTTATTAAGTTAGTTTTATTATTTTTTCAGGATTATTTCTATGAGCGTATCCATTTCTTATGCCTCATATTTGACAAAGTAATTGTTTATCAACTGCGAGGATATAACTCCAGGTACATAGCTTAGTTTGAACCTATAATATTTCAAGAATATATACTATAAGAAGGGTAATATTTTATCTGAGAAAAAGTTTTAAATTTGTCATTTCTTGTTTTTTTTTTTTTCTTTTTAAAAGTTTTTTTTTGCAATTTAGTCACGTTTATATCACATCATTCATACAAAACAGAACTTAATTTAAAAAATATATGCAGATAAATAAAAACATTTCTTAAAAAAAACCAAATTAAAAAAATAAAAAACTTTACAACTGTGCTTCAAACGAAAAGCGAATACATATAAATAAAGACTGAGATCGAAATAAGTATAACATGGTTTTTCACTTGTAAGTTTTATCTGATGTACAATTTTTTATAATCAAGTTAGATTTGAAAAATATGAAAAAAACGTTTATCGAAAATCAGCCTTATTTTTAAAAATGTCTATGAAATTTTCCATCGGACTTTGAAAAGAACACAGCAAAAACTTTAATTACCACATTAGTTTTTATATAATGAAAATAAATATCTCAACACATTATAATTTGGTGTCAGCACTAGTTAGCTTTGTTTGACGAAGTCGTTTTTATAAGCTGTCTAGCTTACCGGCGACTATTTATTTAATTACAAATACACTTCGAATACCACTGCAAATGTAGATAAAAATTAATGAAATTTCAGTTGAAAAAAGAACGACTTATATTTTAGTAAACACAACTAACATTGTCATTTGTTTTTTACTGGTCAGAAACTGAACCACAATTGTAGAAAAAATAAACAAATATTTATTTGTAAAAGGCGTGATAGAGAAGAATGAGTATATTTTCTAAAAATCATAACTACATTGCAAATTTTAAATTTTTTTTCTGAATCAGACTGCGCAGTTTCTGGTACTGAACCTTCGTCAGTGACCCTGGTTTTTTTTGAAAAATGTAATATTTGTTATGTTTTTATTTGTTCGATTGCGTCTACATGAAATTTTCTGTGCACTCACTTACCGTGGTATAGATAAACTGATTTCTAATGCCATATGCACTTGCACTACACGTTAGACAGAGCGCTTTAGCCCACTGATCTCTCGACAGGTAGAGTTTTGTTGTGATTAAAACTAGTTTTATTCAATACACGGTGTTTTTGTTCTTGCATACATAATCTCAGAAGTACAACTCCAACAACACAACAGTTCTATTTTTAGAAACTTACCTCACTCTAATGTCCACTGTTTTCCCATATGTTGTAAGTGTTGCCATATCTATGATATATTCTTTCTATATTCGATAGATGGCGCTTACGTAGTTAGGGAAGAATTGCCAGAGAGCAAAGTTTAATTTTTGTTTGAGTTTGAATTTTAATGTCTTTTTCAGACAATTGCAATTAATACTATAATTAATATGCAATTTTATTTAATTTTAATTGTGGAAGGCGTGGTATTTATTTGTATTATTTTTTGAAATAACAAAAAAACTACTGTATACAATGGATGTAAAATCATAATACAGTAATTTGGTGTGGTTTGTCTTGTTAAATGAATTACAATTGTAGTAAAAAATTAAATTTCTTTTACGAATGACTGTTTTTTTACTCAAAAATATAGATACTGTATTACAACTCAAATAACTACCAATATCTAAAACAAAGTTCCCTGAATGCATAATGTCTTTTTGTCAACTACTTATTTTTTTAATTACTGATAAGTATACTATTAAGCGTTATTATTAAGAAACTTGTAACCACATATTTTTAGTTGCGAATAACTAATTATTACAAATTTATTACAATATTACGAATAACTAATTATTTTGGTAACCACTTAATTTTTATTTCTTTTTGGTAATTCAGCGGATAAGCGAGTGCACAAATTTTGTGCGCTTTTTCATGAATCAAATATGTAAAACTACTTACTAAAACGACCTCGTCGAACAAAAATAATGAGTTTTGACGCCTAATTATATGCAGTTGGATCAAATTCTACTGCTTATTATATATATACTGGCAATGAGAGCCTATTAATTTCTTGGTAGTTTTTGGAAAAGTAAAAAAATTTGTTGCAAAAAATGTCATTTACAAATCTCTAGACGTCTAAAACAGGCACTAACTAAAATTGGTCTCAGGAGGTACAAACTCGGAACAAACTGATTTTCGAAAAGTTTATTAAAATTTTTTTTTTAGTGCTGAATTATATTGGATAAAGCTACTCTCCTGCAGACTCCTCAGAGGCTTGACGTAAAAATGTTTGCCATCTAAATGTTATAGGAAATATGAATGATTATTTATTACAAAAAAATGTAAATTTCTTTAGCTTGGCTGACAATTTGTTGACATGGAAGAAAATCTGTTTGGATCAGATAATGTATACAATTAATATCAAAATATAAGACAAAAATAGTTAGAAGTGGAAACTGCTATAACTCCATAATACATCACGAGGTGTTCATTATTAATTATTTATATGATGTTATGATGTTAGTTATATTATAACAATACGTGGAATTAATGGGCACAAAACCAAAATATTCGTTTTTAGTAAACGAAGTAATCGAATCAGAATAACTTCACAGTACTTCGACCAGTAGAGCGGTATGTATCTCTTTGTTAAATAGTTCTGAGAAACACTACATATACTGCCAATAATGTTGTTACGACTTTTTCGTGTTATAGTTCTTTTGAGCTCAGTCTTTATTCATTAACATCTTCTCATATGCTTTCAAAAATACAAATATTGACGCTGTAGACAAATAAAAAGTTTTTAGCATGACGTTTTTAAAGATACAGATTATTCTTTGTTTAAAATTAAACATATTCCAGAAGTAAAAATAAGACTTAAGTTAACGAAAGTAATTTAAGATGAAGTTCAAACGTAGTAAGTAAAATTCACACTTAAATTTTTAAAAGGGTGAAAGAGGCAGCATTCGCCACTTTTCCAACATAAACAGACATTACCAAGTCAATAAGCGTGCAAGTAGCGCACAAAATGATTCACTAGTTATTAGGCTGTTTATGAGCTTAATTATTTTTGTTCGTAATGTCGAAAAATTTATGGGTGGTCATTACCATCTCGCTTACAAAAAAGTGAAAGTAATAAGTTATATGATTGGCTACAATAGTGAAAGACTAAGTTGTTACCTTGAAGTTATTTGTTTTAAAGAGATATTTAAAACCACAGCAAAAGCTCACATTTCCATATAATGAGTCTGCACTCATAGAAATAAACCTTTATAAATAGCAGAATAAGCTAATACAAATTAGTTAAAAATGTCGTTGCAGAAAAAACTCCTAAAACTAGCAGATTTTTTTTTGCTAAATATTAATAAAATAACAACAGAAAGAAACTGATAACTTTACAAAACTTAGTTATATTCGAGGTAAATTTTAGTTAACTGAAAATAACAATTTACTCTTCTAAAATTAACAAAAACTCTTTCTAAATATTTGGAGACTTAAAACAGCCAACAAGAACTATACGCTTAGGAAATTATGTTGGTAAAGACGACAGCAATTGTAGTCAAAAACAAATGAAATTTCATTTAAAGAAATGACGACTTACATTTCATTAAATTCAACTAACATTGTCATTTGTTTTTTAATGTTCAAAAAATTACTAACAGTTGTATAAAATCATAAAACAGTTATTTGATGTGAGTTGTTTTTTTAAATGAACTACAGGGTTAGTTAAAAATTTTATTTGTTCTACAAATGACTTACATTTACACTAAAAATAAAGAAACTGTATTACAACCCAAACAACTACATATTTTTAAAGCAGAAGTTCCCTGAGTGTAATATCAACAAACATTTTGTTGTATCTGCCTTAAATTTAATACAGATAACAGTATATTTTGCTAAAATAAAATAGAAATTTTGGCAAAAAAATAACTTTAAACATTTGTAATTTTTTGATGATTTTTGTTTCTACTAATATTTAGCAAATTAGTTGCTGATTTTAGCAGATGAATTGTTAATTTATTTCGATAGCGAAATAATTAAATAGCGTTATCCTCAAAATACCGTTACCGCAATAATCTGAAAAGAGCGAAAACAAAAGTTTTTTTTGCAAATTGATATTTTTCTGAGATTTAATTAAAAATGTTGCTATTTTGACTTGATGAAATACTGAATTTTAACTAATTTGTTTTGTTGAATTTGCCAAAGTCTAAAAATATTCTTTTTTGTCAGAACTTGAAAACCGACCTAGTGGGGGTAGTAGGCCTAAGTGAGGACATACAAAAACCGTTTTCAAAAATTTTTAAAACGCCCTCAAAATTTTGAGTAATTTTCAAAAAACTGTTTTAGGGTAGGTCGTAGCACTTTAGTACCTCTAACTCACACATTTTTTAACCAATTTCAAAATTTTAAACAGTTTTGGGAATTCAAAGAATTTAGCTTTCATGAAATGTATTCATAAAATATATATTCCAAGAAATTAGGTAAGTGTTTATCAAAAGTTTCTCATTTTTTTTTATTTTTTCCCTAATTTTTCAAATTCAACAAGAGTTATTTTAATTTTTTTTCTATGAAAACCTACATTTTTCACTGTATTTTAAAGACAATTTTATATAGAAAGAAAAACGAAATATTATTTGTTAAAATCGGCTTATATTACTTTTTTTACTTTTACAATTTTCATCCATTCAAGCTCGTGTCTAATAACTTTTTCTGTGTTTTTTCTAATAGTCAAAGTAAATTATCATATAAAAATTTTAATTTTTCTGTTAATTTAGAGAAAAATTTGTCATGATCTCAAAGCGAACAAATAAAATCTCACACATAAACTTATAGATCAACGATAAAATTCACTATTAAAATCAAAAAAGTTTATAATTTTTCGCATTTTTGTAGATAGTCTTAACAAAAACAATACTTATAACTTACATATGTATCAAAAAATGCACGTCATTTTAAAGCGTAATCAGTTTTCTTTCCAAACCCGTTAAAAAAATTTAAATCGGACAAAACCTGACTGAGTTACAGGTCGATAAGTTGACGAACATCACTGAAAACGGTTTTTTTTAGAATAACTTCTGAATTTGAGGGTGTTTTTTGAAATTTTTTGACACATTTTGTAATGTACTCAACAAGACCTATAACATACGCTAGGTCGTTTACCAAGTTTTTTTTTCACTGTAGCACCGTGTAATCAACACCAGCGGTGAAGTGAACACGTCGTATAAGAAAATTTTTTGAATTATTTATACAAATGGTTTTATTATAATCTAATAAAAAATTAAACTATTAAAAAAAAAATAGTAAAAAAAGTAAAAAAGAAAAGGCAAAAAAATTTTTTAATTATCTTATTAATACAGAGCTGTATTTTAGTTTTCTTATTATTTATAATACAAATTTTCAAGAATAAATGGCACTTAGTTTTCATGTAAAAAACTAAAAATTTAAGTTAGATTTAATGGATTTTACAGTTTTTGCTGTTTTTATTTTACTAATATTTAGCAAAACGGTTCTGATAATGAAACTGCTTTTCCTGCAATGTAATTTTTAACTAATTTTTAGTAACTTTTTCTGCTATTTTTATAGATTTATTTGTATGAGTGTAAATATTAATTATAATGGGTTACCTATGCGCATAAGGGTGTAAGTAATAAGCCATTAGTAGAAGGAAAAATAATTGGTCTATAAATAGATTTTGAAAAAATTACAAATTTAAAAAAAAAACTTATTCGATTTTTTTTAATCCTCAAAAAGCTGACTGTTTAGTTTACCTATTTCGGCGGACTGGTTTACATTTGTAAACCCATATGTTATGTACGAATATGCGAGGAAAGATGCAATAAAATAATGTAACAGTTATGTTTTAAAGCTCAGAGAAAACACGTGTATTGTTCTTAAAGTGAAAACAAAAAAAAATAAGAAAAATATCAAAACGTGCACGGAATGTTGTGGAGCCACCAGTTTTTGAGCCTGAGGCTGGGCCCAGCAATGTTAAACAACCCAGGTTTGTTTTCGATATTTTTGTGTTTACACTTTGTTATTTATGTTTTTGTCTATTCATTTGTACAGTAATGAAGTATTACCTTGTGGCGGTAGCTCTATTCGGTATAACCGGTATGGCAAGATCGATGTAACCAGGTGTGTATCGTGTCTATATATCGTGTTCTTTATATGTGAAGTGCATTTTAATTTTTGTTAGATTGACTGAAGCGGAATTAGAGGAACTTTTAGCAAGCGAGAGCGATGGTGGCAGCGATTGCAATGATGACATTGAAGATATCGATTGAGTCCCAAATGGAGCAGCGTCGGACGAAGAATTGGAAGACGCAGTTGACCTTCATGAAAGTAACAACGACGACGACGACGATGAGATGAATGATGGGGAGAATGGTGCTGCAGATATGATTGATCAGGTTGAAGAGGAACCTGATTGGAATGCTACCATAAGTCTTCTTGGGACAGACATGACGTATACCTCGAAGGATGGCATTACATGGGCTAAAAATCCGCTTCCCATTACTCGAACACGATTGCACAATATTGTTCGAGAAAATGGTCAGTATTCGAGAATTCAATATGTTTGGTTTACATTTTTCTACTATCCATTCTAATTTGTTTTTCATTTAATTTGTTAGGTGGCCCAACCAATAGAAATATGCAAACTCGTTGTGACACAATGCGCCTTATTTTTAATGATGTCATGAAAAATATTATCCTGCGGCATACGAATAAAAAGGGACATACAATGGCAGAGACCTGGAGTGCAAAGAATCCAAATAAACCAGTTCGCAAGTGGGTAGAAGTTGATGTTGTTGAGTTTGATGCCTTCTTGGCCTTGTTGATAACGGCTGGCGTCTATAAGTCACACGATCAAATACTAGAAGAGCTTTGGTACCACAAGCAGCACCAATTTATCGCGCATCGATGAGCCGGGATCGCTTCAAAGCAATTTTGAGGACCATTCGATTCGATGATGCTAATACACGAGCTAAACGACAAGCTACAGATAAAGGTGCTCCAATTTCTGAATTGTGGATGTTGCTCAATGCATCCTTGAAAGCTAACTATAAGCCGCATGCCTGCATTACAATAGACGAGCAGTTGTTTCCGTTTAGAGGGCGCTGTCCTTTCAAGCAGTACATTCCATCAAAGCCTGCAAGATATGGCATCAAAGTTTGGTGGGCCGCCGATGCTGCCACTCATTATCTACTGAGAGGTGACATATATTATGGCCGCCAGCCTGGTCAACCGATGGCCACTAATATTGGCGCTAATGTAGTGCAAGAACTCGTCAAACCATATTGGGGCTCTGGTCGAAACATCACTATGGATAACTTTTTCACCGGATTGGATTTGACTCATCAATTGGTTGACAAAAAGTTGAGTGTCGTTGGCACGATGCGCAAGAACAAACGATGTATTCCACAGGATATGCATTGGACACGTGACAGAAAAGTGGGCGAATCTGTGTTTGCTTTTCGCCAAGACGTCACATTGGTCGCTTACTGCCCAAAGCCAAAAAAAAATGTCTATGTTTTATCCTCGATGCATTCCAACAACGCCATTGATGCAAAAACTGGCAAACCAGAAATAATCATGGAATATAATCGTACGAAAGCTGGCGTGGATACTATGGACCAAATGCTTGGCAATTACACGTGCAAGCAAAAATCGCGTCGGTGGCCATTAGCTATGTTTTTCAACATGGTCGATTTGTCGGGACTAGCTGCATACGTGCTGTATTCTGAAACGCATGGGACCAGCAATTCTCGTCGTAGCTTCCTTATTGCATTGGCGAATGATATGGCCACTCCAAACATCAGACGTGGAGCACAGATCAGCCACGTCAATCGTAGGCCTCATGTTCGAAATGCGATGCTGGACATGCTGCACATTAGGAGCCTTCCACCGGATCAGCCACAGCCACAATTGCAAGCGAATCCAGGAACATCGGGCATCAAAGGAAAGTGCGTCTTCTGCGCAATGGAGAAAAGGCAACGCGTCACCCGAAAGTGTTGCTCTCTTTGCGGTAAGAAGGTATGTGATACGCACTGTGTCACGATTACAAAGTGCCCGGATTGTCAATAATTATTTCTATTTTTATCTACTTATGCATAATTTTTATTTTTTTCTAATTGATTTTGAATAAAACTTGAATTTTCTTAAAAACAACACTGTGCTCTTACTATTTAATTTTTTATATATCAAATTATACTGGTTTACAAATGTAAACCAGTCAGTCGTTCAGCAGGTAGTTTTGAAAAACTGGTAAAATGAGGAACAGAAAAAGGGTTCACCACTTTTATAATCTTGTATTCGATTTAGAAGTGAATTTGTAGTTCTCTTATGAAGTTTTAAGAAATTCGGACAATTCTAAATAAAAAAAACGTTCCAAAGTCGGAAAGTTTACATTTGTAAACTGTCAGCTGTTTGAGGGTTAAACATGGTCAATTCGATAACTGATAAACAGGCGATAGCTCTATACCCTAAGCCACATATAGTATTTGAGAGCTTAAAATACAAATCAATTTTGCTTATATGCAATGCAATTCGTTCAAAACATACCAAAAATAATACCATACCCTTAGCTTACAAAAAAAAAAAATTTAATGAGTCTAAGGCCTTATTCCAATGATTATTTTGCTTCAGTCATTGATTTTGTTGATAACTCAT
Source organism: Delia radicum (assembly GCA_021234595.1). Classification (NCBI taxonomy): domain Eukaryota; kingdom Metazoa; phylum Arthropoda; class Insecta; order Diptera; family Anthomyiidae; genus Delia; species Delia radicum. Next base: position 174,884,339 of record CM037851.1, on the reverse strand, counting down.
TCAAATTTAATCAATGACTGATAATTTTAAATATTTTTGTTTGACAGCACGAATAACAACAAAGCAAAATAAAAAAAATAAAAACTGGAGAAATAAGAGTTTTTATTGAATTTTTTACATGATTTGGGATGATAAAAATGTACAATAGAAATTTTCTTTTTAAAATTTGGAATCGCTAAATGTCTCAAAAGGAAAGTGCAGTTTTCCAAGCTACACGAATATTTTAAATTTTTTCATTGGGTAAGTGTGTACGAGTAAATTAATACATTTGATTTTAGTCTAGAAAGTAATTATTAAGCGGAATTTATCAAAGATAAGATGCTTTTGGATGTTTTTAAAACATTCTAGTGAACTGAAACTGAATGCTAGAATTTATTTAAGCTTTAAAATTAAACTAAACCAACAGATATGTATGGCATTATGGTATTGGTTATTGGTTTCAATAAACATATCTTGATTAAACGAGGTCCATATAACGACATCTCCCAATGAAGCGGTAAAGTAAATTTTCGTTCCACGGTTCTTGGAAACAAGCTTTAATTCAAAAATGCGAATACTAGAAAAATTTTTTTTTTTTGATTATCTGTATAAGATGGCTCTATGAAATAAGGCCCCAATGAAATAAGTCCCGAAACCAAAAATGAAATAAGGCCCCAAAAATTTAAAAAAAAAATTGGGGTCTTATTTTATTTTTTGGGGCTTTATTTAATTTTTTTTTTTGGGACCTTATTTCATAATGAAATAAGGCCCCAATTTGAGAAATGAAATAAGTCACCAAATAATATTTTTGGGGTGGTTTTTCATTTTCTTAAAAATCAAAATTTTTAAGGACTGTAAGCAACCAATCTCATTCAAAGCACGCAGAAAAAAACTTTATTTCGCGAAGCCGCCTGCCGCGTTCTACGGATTAAAAAACACCTAAGAGCGGCCGAAGGCCGCCACCCAGAAGAACTTGTTTTTCAAATCAGATGTCAAATCCGTTGAAATCTTATATTTTTAAGACATCAAGTAACATTTATTTGACCTGTCATAACTTTTTATGTCCCAAAATACCAACCCACACCAAGATTTATTGTTTTTTAATGATTATTTTTTTTAAAGTCTATTTTATTAAAAATTTTACGTATATATTAGTGGCTAAACGTTAAATAAACAGAAGATAAAAACAGTCAAATTATATTACTTATTGTTAAAAATAAGATTTCAATTTATTCGACATTGGATTTGTAAAAACAAGTTTTTCTGTGTGGTGGCCTTCGGCCGCTCTTAGGGTTTTTTCCTCCATAGAACGCGGCATAAAGTTTTTTCTGCGTGCGACACAAAAAACAAACTATCAATTCGTTTGCTATATTTTTTTTTAGGGTACAAGAATAATCTTCATTTACTAATTTTTCTTCTGTTCTTGCCGTCAAACAGCTGAGGACTCTTTGCAGGTATATACACAAAAACTATGTATTAATTAGGAATAAAAAAATATTTTAATGTAATATATAATTTAGTTTTTTTTTTAATTGGGGCCTTATTTCATTTTCGAAATGAGGCTTTACTTCATAATGAAATAAAACCCCAAAAATTGCGGCGTTATTTCATTTTATTTTGGGGTTTTGTTTCATTTTGTTGGTGCTTTTTTCATATTTTTGGGGCATTGTTTCATAATGAAATAAAGCCCCAAAAAATGGGGAGTTATTTCATTTTTGGTTTGGGGACTTATTTCATTGGGGCCTTTTTTCATAGAGCCATATAAGATGTCTCAGAGTATTTTGGGTGCAAAATAACTTTTTTCGGCAAAGCCGCTTTTGCAAAATATAATTTTGATTGCACAATTTTACTTTGAGCTTTTTTTATAAAAAAGAGACTTGAAATCAAAACCATTCATCGGGAAAATAAATTTATGTTAAATGTACTTAAAAATTGCAATTGCGTTAGCCTTTAACCTTTTACAAAATGAAAGAGTTAATTTGTTATTGGACAGTGCAAATTTAACTTATTTATGACACATCATAGATCAACTATACTTTGCAGATATATAGAACCACCATGTGTCATTAAGACATTTTGTTAACTTGTTTTGCATTAAAACGCCCCTCTAGTGAAAGTATAAGCGAACAAAGTTGAAAGTTTGACGGGATACAAGTCCTACATGGTTGGAGATATTTTCAAAATTTTAATTTTGTGTAATTCTGTAAACAAATCTTTATTCAAAAATGTATGAAAATTTAATTTTTTTTAGGTTAACAGATTTAATATATTATTTTTTAATGTGGTTTGTGACCATTTTTTAAAATTGTCATATGTCAGCACTGACATTATAATTTTCATAAATGTGGTAATATTTAAATGAAAGCCAGTCAATAATAATGTTTTGATTAAAAATGGAATAAATTTTGGAATATTTTAGACTTTGTGTATTTCAAAATTTCGCGATCCAATCTTACAGATTTTCAAGAATTACATACAATCGATTAACTTTTTTTTTAACAAAGAACAACATTTTGATATTTTATAATCCACATAATTAAAGATTTAAAAGATTACGCTTATTTAAACATATAAAAATGTTTAAATAATTTTGCAAAAAGATCTCATCAAAAAAATTAAAAAAATATATATTTTTTCAAATAATTATTTGGCAACTCTTGATAACAATCTCCAAAAAACAATTTATTCCCTATTGTAGTCAAGGTTTTGGATAATTTTAAGGTTTTTTAATCACTTAATTATTTCTATTCGGTAAAAAAAGTTAGCCGTTTAAAAGCGTGTGTACGTTAAAAGACATTTTTGAATATGCTTGCAGGTAATTATTTATATCTTTACAATGATTCAAATTTTCAAACCCAAACAAAGATAAAGTTGCAATTTTAAAATGTTTAGATATTACGTTTGGGATATGTATATAATAAGCATATATATGTTGGCAGCCAAACATCTACATTCTTGGCGGTAGACGGTTTTCACTTTTTCCAATATATGTTTACAGGCAAACAATTATATTTGCAAGAAAATATGTTATATTAGAAACATAGAAACGGAAATGTTTTCCAAACAAAAGTATACTACCAGCATTTAAATTTCCAGCATTGCGTTTTTCAGCGTGTACTGGATAGAAAAAAGAAAACTGTGTTAATAATGAGTTAAAAACTTTAATAAAGACCAATAATTGTATTTCTCCCGAGAAATAATCTAGGTCTAATGTTATATCTTTGAAGTTAAGTAAAAAGGTGTTAAGTCAGAAACTGAAGGTTTTCGTTAATACCCAACAAAATATGCATTTTATTGACTCATAGCGTAAGGAGCCAATGATTATGATGGGAAGCAGATTTATTTGACTTAAGTTATTGATACCAAACGAAAGAGAGAAAAAAATTGAGTTATACCCAATCAAAAAGTCAAAAGACTTTTTTTTACTTCATACCTTGGTGCCTAACGTCAAAGATATCTCCATATATCTCTACTTCTCGAGAAAATTTACATTTTTTGCAATTCACAAATGACGAACCGCAAAATTATCTGATACATATGAAAAGCGTGATCATGCACAACATTTTTGTTTTCCTAATTTTGGTTTAAAATTTGTTACTACGAACCGTGTTTTGTTCGTACAAAAGGAATGTCCGAAATCTGACTGATTGTAACCAAGCAGTCGCCCAGGAGCTAACATAAAGTAATATAATATTTTTCTTAATTCCAACTTAAACTTTTCATAAAAGATATAGATATATATATACACTCACAAGAACTTTTCCATAAAAAATCAACACTTATTTAAAAGTTTAATCGGTAAAGTTGTTTCTATGGAATATACAGTCAAATTACCAAAGAAATATATTTTTTAACGTTCTGTCTGTTATTCAACAAAGAAAATAAACAAAAAAACGGACTTTCCGTAATAGTTAAAATATTCAGTTTTTTTTTTTTTATTAATTAATAATCATATAATTACTAATTATATACTATTACCCTAACCGAGCACTAGCTACTATGGCCTTCGGCGCGTTGTAGCAAAAACAGACCAGTGCCTCTGGTGGGAATCGAACCCACGACCCCCGCACTGATAAGCCAGCACACTAACAACTAGCCTACCTGGGCGCACAAATATTCAGTTAAAATTTTCTAATTAAAACAAAAAGTTTTTATATTATATTGAGTATTGAAATAAACGAAAACAATCTATTGTTTTTATGATTTTGTAAATTAATTTTTCAACAGTTGAAAATAAACTAAAAAAACAATTGTTTTAAACGAAAAGTAAGTAGTCCTGTTTTTAACTGATTTTCAGTTAATTTAATGTGTATATTCAATAGTCTTTACGGAAAAAATATTATGAGTGCATAGATAATATAAGGGGAAAACTCATATCAAAGCGTGTACAAATCACAATTTTTGTCGTATGATTTGGCGTATGATTTTCCCCCTTATAATAATTGCTGGAACCTCGCATGATTACCAGACACATTACTAGTAACGACATATTGTAAAACGGTTATTTACTATAATAGATTGGGCAATGAAAAATATTTAACCCTTAGAGTACGCAGTCTAGTTTTTGACATAAAGTACGGAGTGGGGTCACTGAAGTCCCCCACTCCAAAATGGTTTTTATTTTGTTTATAAGTTGGCATAATAATATTAGGAAGACTGTTAGAAAAGTAAAAAACGATTATTTAATTAAATTTGCAGCATTTATTTTCAAAAATTTAATTTTTAAAAATTAAATTCTTGAGAAGAAAGAAATTATTTTCGAAGTTATTAAAGAAAAGCTAATCTTGGGGGACCTAAAGTCCCCCACTCCGTACTCTAAGGGTTAAAAAAGGTGCCCACATTATATAATAATGTTAATACTAACATGAATTGTAGGGTAAAAATTCAATGCTTAAGTTCTTAATCACAGAAATTTCTGTAATTAAATTTAATAAATGTTTTGAGGAAAACCGCAGACTAAAATTTGATGAGTTTCTGTAACTAAGACGAAAACTATGATTTTCTTCTTAATCATTGTTTAGTATTACTTAAGTTACTGCGACTAAGATGGATTTCCAGAAATTTGTGGTACACTCAAAATGTAGTTTACTGTTTGTAGTTTAAAAATAAGTTTTCAGTTGAGTTAAAAATAAAGTAACATGTATTTATTTTTCAAATACACCTACCCCTCGATTTACACGATACTTTTTTTATACGATTTCACTTTATCACGATTTTTTTATTTCTCGTATAAATCGAGGAATATGAAAATTACCTTGATTTACACGATTTTTTTGGATTATATTATTAAAAAACCTTTGCACATACACATATTAATGTTAGTAAAAAATTAATATATAAGTTAACTGATTTTTTTACTTCTTTAATTGATTTTTTAAAATATCTTAATTAAACGCACAAGTTCATTGACAATAAAATTAAAAAGGGAATTCTCCTTTTCTGCACGTACATACAAAATATAAATGAGTATGCAAACACAAATCAGTTATACAAGTCCGCTAGTTGTAGTATTTTTGTAAAAAAAAAAATATTAGAAAATTTATATAAATCGGGCTATATATTGTAACACTGTTATTTTTTGTACAGCTTTTATAACTCGATCAATATTTTATAAAAATAAATACACATTAAAAAATTACTTTATGTATAGCATTTGCCTTTTTTCGATTTACACGATTTTCCATACAAACTTTTTTGAATTCAATTTACACGATTTTTTCTGGAACGTATCTATCGTGTAAGTGGAGGGATATGTGTTAATATTTATTTAATTTTTTTTTAAACATTTGTTAGAAAAAATTTACAACCATTTACAGAATAACACAATAACGGGTTATTGTAGTTTATTTGTTATTATAAATAAATTTAAAAAAATAAAATATTCAAAAATTTCGTTTCTGTTTTTTATACTAAAATGGTATGTTTATATACAAAGTTATTTCAATTCAATGTGCGGAAAATAACTTATCATGTATAATTTTATATAAACTTTGTTGCTCCGGATTTTATGAAACTGCATCACATTATATAAGATTATAACACTGATAATAATCCATGCATAAAAATACCAATAAATGTCAAAATAACAAAAACTTTCGTAAAATAAACCAATATTTGTTCATTTTACAAAAGTTTTTGTTGTTTTGACATTATTTTCGTATTTTTAGCATGGATTATTATTAGTGTAATAATAATTTTACTCGGGATGTAAAACATTTAATTTGACATGCAAATTTTTGATTGTTACGCATATAAAATTTAACTGTCGTTAAATTTAAATTGGACTGTAAGTTAACTTTAAGATTTTAAATGACACTCAGTCGCAGAATCTATATACTCCGTTTTTATAGGCTAGATCAAAATAAAAATGTCTTTAAATATTTGCATTGACTCAAGCAATTTTTCGAGTGTATTTTAAGTAAAAAACATCGAAATCTCTATTAAAATTACTTTATTTATTGCTTAAATGTCGAAACTCAAAGATAACAAATATGGCCATCTATTTTGAGGCGATGTTTCCAAGTTTAAAAATTAGAACCAAATGATACTGAACTAACAGATGTCAGTAATATAAGTCAAGGTTATGTATCCAGACGTTTCGGATTGTATATAAATGAATAGTATCATCATAAAAATAAACGGTCATCATTGTTAGACTTAACTTGGGACAAATAAACAATAAATAAAGTAATTTCAAAAGAGATTTGATGTCTTTTATTTAAAATACACTAAAAAAATCGCCTGAGTCAATGCAAACTTAAAATTTAAAACGAAGTACACCACTACATTCTACGACCCAAAATTAAGTTCACGTGTGCAGGGGTTTCGGTGTGCCATTCTCACATACTTAATTTGTAATAGGACGATAATATTTAGCCCCCCTGTACACAATTTGGTAAATTTATTTTCACCGGACTAAATCGTATCAAATTATACCAAATTTTAGTTAATATAATCCATTTGTATACAATACGATCCACCATTTTTCGGAACAAATTGTATTTTAATTAGATATTAGGCTATATCACATTTGATACTTTTCTTTGTTGCATCATATTAATCTTTTTTAATCGGGTATGTACTAATTTTTCTTAAACTTGGTATGACAACTTAAGTTTGAGTAAAGAGACGTTTGGGATTTACGACCAATTAAGATTACAGATTGTTTATTTATTGTTAGTATATAGAAAGTCGAAAAGGTACTGATACAAATTTAACTAAAACTAGTATCAACGTACGTGTCTTCCAGTTTTTAAAAGGATGTAAAAAGACAAGAGACATAAAATATTTTGAAACATAGCAGTAGGTGGAGAAAGTAGGATATTGTGGAACAGTAGTTGGATTTTATGGGTGTGGAAATAAAATATACATACATATTCAGCTGTCAGCATATTTTAAGTTAAATACAATATTTAATTTTGTTTAACTTTTTTTCTATTTTCTGTTTTCACAATCACATACAGATCTATGTATTCATTCGCTCAAACAAAGAAACTCTTCATGTTAATTGCTTAACTACGTGATTTCCTTTAAATAAAAAAAGTAATATAAAACAACCGAAAACAATTTGAAAATTATAAATGGAAAACATGTTTTACAACCAAACGTTGAGCTGGCACATAATGCTGGAAGTTAATTTTTAGCTTTCTCTATATATTTTGTTAATTAATAAAAGCAATAAAATATATTGGTGTCAGTTGTAAAGGGATCGACAAACATGATAAACACAACGTTTCACAAAGGAGTAAATTTAATTTTGTAAAATATTGTTTGTATAACTAATATATGCACAGTAGAGTACCCATGAAATATATGAAAATTGCAAAGTTGTTTTTTTACTCGCTCCCCGCGCATTTTATGATAGGTTGGGTGTAAAAAATAAGATGTGCGAAAAAAAATTTTTTCTATCGCGCAAACAGGCCATGAGATTTTGACTTTTGACCTCAAAAATTAACTAAAAATGGTTGATATCTTTGTTGTTCTACAAGTTTTAAAATAATCGGGTTTTGTTAAAAAGTGTTATTAGTGTTATTATGCAAAATAAAACAGAAATTATTTTTCTCATACATACTTTTTACATACATATGAAAAATCGTGATGTTTTTCGCGGTCAAAATCAAAATTTTGAATTTTTTTTTTTTTAAACCGCTCTTATTAATTTTCGTTAGGCGATATTTTTATTTGCTATACATCAGCTAATAGGCTATTAACTGCAGTTTTAGGAAAAGTTTGCTTTTTTTAAATACACGTCTATTCCATGACAAAATGACAAAAACTATACAATGGATAAACAAAAATCTACATTTATAGCCTCAGTTTCTGAAAATTCTAAAAAGTCTCAATTATATTTCCATTTTATTTTATATGAATATCGTCCGTTCTTTGAGAAATAGCCAAAGATCTAATCGAGGACTTTTTAATGTCTATGTTTATCATATATATACTCAAAATGGAGACATTTAAAGATTTCTATATTTGGCACCCCGAAATTGCAAACTAAAAGGGTTTTGAAAAATAAAAAAAGTTAGGTAAATGTGTGTAAATACCGCGAAGCATAAATATTTTTTATTTCAATAAACGGATTTTTTGCAATTTTATTTTTAAATTTTCAAACTTTCATAACTTGTTTTAATCGGTATAACTTTAAGAACATATTTCAATTTAATAACATATTTCCCATTAGAAAAAAAACTTGTGATATGGAAAGTGGCTTATCAAAAAGTGTCCATTTAATAGGTAAGTATTTAAAAATCATTTACTTTTGCAAATTTCAATGTTAAATGGTTTATGCTTGTAGGAAGAAAAAAATAGTAGATTCGATGGGCGAGCGCTTCCAAGTAAAATATATGTACTTGGTAGACTTTTCCGCTTATTGCAAGACAAAAAATAATATTGTTACAAGTGAATTAATTTTGATTTATAAAAAATTTCAAATTCCAATTAAACGGAAAGATGGTATTAAAAAACTAATTTTACGAAATTATATTATTATATTATGAAGAAATAACAAGTATTGATACAAAAATTTTTGATTAGCGATCCTTATACTTGGGGAATAAATGAAAGTTTTATTGCGGCAAAGACAATTGTAAAAACTCAATTAGTTGTAAATGACATAGCGGAAAGTGGAATAGCTCTCATTACGCGATTTAATGCAGTTTTGACGCACCAGAAAGAGCAGAAGCAGATTATCATCCATACAATTTAAAATCATTATAAAAATGTACCATCAAAAAAAATTTTTCAAAAAAGAAATTCATAGAATATTTAAATCAAACTGTGATCAGTGATATACAAATAGTAATAAGGTTAATAATTATAAAAATCTTAAGTAATATATAAAAATAAATTTATATTTACAAAACAAAAAATTTGTAGTTGAGTTGAGCAAATTGTTCCTTATTTTTAGCTTACTTTTTCTCATTTTAAATAAAGTTTTAACAAAAATTCATTTTAAGTAACAAATATATAAAACAAATTTGGAATGTTGATGGTCATAAGTGAACTCCTTGTTAGTGTCTGTATAGCATTCTAGAGAATAAAAATAGAAAAAAAGATTTTTTTTTTTTATCCATAGTATGGTTTTTGTCATTTTGTCATGGAATAGACGATATATTTTAAAAAAACCAAACTTTTCCTAAAGCTACAGTTAATATTCTATTAGCTGATGTATAGCAAACAAAAATATCGTCTAACGAAAATTAATAAGAGCGGTTAAAAAAAAAAAAAATTCCAAAATTTTGATTGTGACCGCGAAAAATATCACGATTTCTCATATGTAGGTGAAAAGTATGTATGAGAAAACTAATTTTTGTTTTCTTCTCCATAATAACACTAATAACACTTTTTAACAAAAACCGATTATTTAAACAGCTGTAGAACAACAAAGATATTAACCATTTTTAGTCCATTTTTCAGGTTAAAAGTCAAAATCTCATGTCCTGTTTGCGCAATAGAAAAAAAGTTTTTTCGCAGATCTTATTTGTTACACCCAATCTACCATAAAATGTGCGGGTACTCTAATGCACAGTACAGTGGAATATATCACAACATTTTTGAAATAATTCGGCCAATTCAGACTCAGTGGTCTTATTTTAATGAAATTTAGAACAGGTATAACAGACATAATATCGAGCTTAAGTGTTGACTTTGGACCTTCCGAAACCCCCAGAGCCGTCAATATAAAAACCCAAAACATGAAACTTTTGCATATCAACTTTTGAGTGCTCGCCATTTTTTTGTTTCTAAACCGATTTTCAAAAAATTAACATTCGCAATTTGCTAGTAGAGACTAACAAAAACCATGCTTACATGTGTGGGCTGTCTGTAAAAATTCCCGAGATATTCCCATTTGAAAATGTGAAACTCCAAATATGGTCCAACTCAGGTTCAGCTTTTTGTGAATAGCGGGGTCAATTTCTTTTTTAACTTTTAGATAAAAGAAAATTAATAAAACATCTTATTGCACTCAAAAACTACATTCGTTTAAAGTATAAATTAAAAAAAAAAATTAATTTTTGAGATTTTTTCCCCAAAAAGCACATAAATATTTTCTTTCTGAACATATAAAGTGTGCATAGTATTCTAAAAGAACTTTTTATAAAGAGCGAGTTGTGTCAAAAAAAATTCTGGGTTGTATATAAATTTCCACCCAGCCGCTTCTAAATTTGCCACAATTTTAAGTCAAATATCAAATTTAACCCACTGTTAAAAATTGCACACGCCTCCAATTATGTAGCGGAAGCCGCTGTAGAAACTACAGCATATGCCTAATTTATTGGATAAGTCTCTTCCAATCCCCACTTTAAATTCAGACACGGCAGCAAAGAATGTAAAAAATTCCATTTTTGAAATTTTTTTTTGTATTTGGGAATTGTAGGATTCCTTACAGCAAATCATAAATTCGGACTTAAATTTCACATTTGTGACTAAAAAGTCTACTTAAGTAAAAAAAATCATTGAATTATTTCTATTAATAAATATTTTATTAAATAGTTAAAATTTACATTTTAAGAAAACCCGAAATTTTTAGCTTCCTGTTAGGAAGCTACTACGAGTGCTAAATAATTTTCTTTCCAATGCCAACAAACCCTTATATGATATATTTAGCAGAAATCTTAAAAAGCTAGCCCATATGAAAATATTTTTTATATACTCTTTATGACTGTTTGTATTCATTTTTAAACTGTCTTCAATGATGCAAAGAAAATTAAATGTATATTAAGACATTTTTAAAAATAATCCCAATTATCACTAATGATAAACCAAAAACTTGGGTAATCCTAATAAGAAAGTAAAAATTTCAGTTCTTGTTAAAATGTAAATTTTCACTATTCAATAAAATATTTAAAACAGACATAGTCCGCCACTTATGCCTGTTCCGAATTTCATTGTAATCGGAGTTCTAAGTTAGAAATGTCCGAATTATATTGGGTTACGCGCAAAATTTGCAAGTATTTCTCATTTAAATGGAATTTTTCCCGATTATCTGTTGTAATCTGGTATTAAAAATAATTTAATCTTTTTAAGGGTTTATAGTAAAAACTTGATATTTATTTTAAGTTTGTTGTTACCTTTTATAGGTTATAAAAATGCAAAAATTACTTTTGCTGGACGCTTATAAGACTTCTTTTAACTATTAATCAATGGGTGCATAGAAAACAGCGAAAATCAATAAATGTGTTTTGCCAATAAGCCCTTCAGTTACACTATGCAAATAAGCGTCGCACTCCTCGTCGGAAGAAGCTCAAACCAAAAAGTAGTAGCTGGTCCAGCCCTCGATTTTGCAGGGCATAATTTTTTTAAATTTTTGTACATTTCAAAAAAATTATTCTGATTTTTTGAGATGGATTTTTTTACGAAAATATATGATATGGAACATAAACATTTTTATTTTTTCTTGTGTCATATTTTAACAAAACCGTATAATTCACTACACAAGAGTTCCAGTCTCCAAACAAAATATTACTCGCGTATCAAATTAAAATTCAGAATTATTCAAATTAAAACTTTTTTAACTTTAGTAAAAGTATGGGTGTAAAATTGGAATTTTTCATTTTATGGTCATTAAAGTGACCGTTAAACAAAAAAAAAATGTATATCGAATAAATCTGATAAAAATTTGTCAAACACTGACATACAATTAAAAAAAAAAGAATATAAAATTCGGAAAATTTGTTCTTTTAAAACCAGTGAAAAGTAATTTTTTGTTGTTGGATATTTTTTTTTTAAAGATTTTCTGGCATTAAAAAATATTGACTTTGTTGTTTTATAATTGTTTTTACAACCTTTTACACTTTTGGTTTCCTACTGTCCTTTTGATTGCTATTTTATTGTAGAAATTAACATTTTTTTATTAATTTTTTTTTTGCGTTTATTGCTTTTTCCCACCGAAACACTTAAACTTCTATAAATCTAAAATTCCTAGAAATTTTTAACGGATTTTTGCAACACAAAATATCCTTTGTTTCAGCGCACCCAGAAATATGTTGTTTCCTGTGCGTCGCATTGAAAAATAAATGATATACAGTGGTGTTCAAAACATTTGCAACTGAAATCATGGTTTAGGTAATTAAAATTTTTTGATCAAAAAGATTAGTGGTATAAGTTTTTGTTTTTTTTTTTATTAAATTCAGTTATAGCATTTTATTTTACAAATACTAAAAAATTATTCATAACTTCTCAAAAATAAAAAAAGTACTTTTAACAAATTAAGTCGATAGTGCAGTGTTCAAAATATTTGCAAGTCTTAAAGTAATTAACAGGAAATACAAACAATGGTTTTAACGCTCAGTATTGTGTAGCGTAGCCATTATTTTTTATAACTTATAAACACCTCTGAGGCATTGAGGCAAGGAGGTTTTTAATATAATCGTCAGAAATTTCATTCCACTGCTTCTTCAACTCGACGAAAAGTTCATCACCATTCGGAATACTTTGTTGCCGATATTTCGTTTTACAATCATCCACATGTTTTCATTCAGGTTGAGATCGGGAGATTGAGCCACCCACGACATGATATTAATTTCGTTTTCCTGCAGCCAAACTTTTACAACCCCCCCGTGTGTTTTGGTCCATGAGAGTGGCATTTCCCATTCAGCATACGGACGTATAACTTAACCAAAAGATCTCTATAGATTGTGGCCGTCATTGTGCTAGTAATGCGGTGAATTGGGCCAATCCCATTTCCCGAAAAACAACCCCACACCATAATGGTTCCACTTACGTGCTTCACTGTGGCGGTTGTGTATCTGGGATTAAACTTTTCGCCTCGTGGTTTTCGAACATTGGCTCTTCCATCTGATCCCCGGAGGTTGAAATTAGACTCATCTGACCACAATACCTTTTTCCATTGCTGTTGAGTCCAGTTCAAGACGAGCTTTTCGGTTTTTTTTCCGACACAAACGGTTTTTTTGTACATCTATAACTTCTAAGACCATATTGTCGGGCTCTTCTTTTAATGGTGGGAAGACTGGCATCTATTAAAAGTTCAGTTTTAGCTTCTCTGGGAACTGATTTGGAATATTTTGTAAAAAAATTCTTGATTTCCGATCTTCTTTTACAGTTGTAATACGGGGTCTTCCACCTTTATGAGTTGTGTGGATGTTACACTATTAACAATGCGACAAATCGATGATTTTGGAACGGAGTACTTTATAGAAATTTCTTTTTGGGAAAGTCCATTTTGAAAATTATTTAAAACTTTTGATTTAAAATCAGAATTGTATTTATTTCCTGTGATTTTTACAAAAATTATTCTTACGATGTTTATGCTTCCAACACCTTATTACAACAATTTAAGAACAATAATTATAATAAATTTGTTTAAAAATGTAACGGCCTGAATCTCATATTAAAAAGGAATGCGTTTACCGTTATATCCTAGCATTTGTTAGTATAAATTGTTTCGTTAAGAGTAAGAGTAATGAGAGTTGCAAATGTTTTGAACACCTGCATTTTGAATACATCTATTATTATTAATTTTTTTGTTGTTTTAATTTAACGGAATTATTATTTTTTATTTGTTTAACATAAAACAATGTATGAAGAATATGTAAAAAATAAATTTTAGTAACTAAGTGTGATTTGAAGAAAATAAATCAATGGAAACAACAAATGCGATCTCAGTTCCAAATGTTTTGACCACTACTGTATTTATCTTTTTTAGATCAATTGACGAATAGTTATAGCAAATTTTGCTATTGTTTTTGTATATTTCGATAAAAATCTTATTTTCGGTAAAAAAAATCTTATTTTAAATAAAAAAAAAAATAAATTTTTAAGCATATTTCAGTACTTTTTAGAACAAGAGCATATTTTTATAGCATATTATATCGCTTTTTTTATTTAGTTTTTAGATATCGAACAATTTTATGTTTCAATAAAAAATATTTTTTTGGGTTTTCAGCACTGATTTCGATTTAAATTTCTTGTTTAACGACTGTACCGATTTAGCTGTATTCAATCTTTTGTATCCTTTTCTGTTGGTAATCAAAATAAATTTCTCAAAGTTACTCCAAAATAAGTTTTACGATTTATTAAAGAAAATTTTTGTTTTAAGAGCATATTTTTCGTTTTTAGTACTTTTTTTGTAAGCTAAAAATTGATTTTTTAGAGCATATTGCCGGTTGCTTTGGTTATTACACATTTTGAGATTGAATTTCGACACGTTTTATGATACAAATTAAAAAAAAACGATACTTTTTATGTTCCGAAATTCTTGTGGTACTATAATTCTAGTAAACCGATTTTAAAAATTTTTCTACGAAAATTATTTAAAATAATATTTACGACATTTAATATAGTTAAAAATGACTATGCTGAGTAGAATAGTGGATTTTTTTTTTTTTTTGTCAAGCGCCTTTTAAATGACGCAGATTTTAAAAAGAAATGGAAGGTTGGGTAATTTAGGACGTGGAGAAAATTGCGGTTTTGCATGTTTTCCATTACTAATGCATTTTCAGAATTTCTGCCCAGTATGTCTTGTTGCTTAATAATTTGACGCATGCGAAATGAAATTTTAAAAAATTTTATGCAAATTTAGAATATACACATAGAGAAAAAATCATAGTTAAATCAAATATTTTTCATATTTAATTTAAAAATTATATGTATTTAAATTAAATTTATAAAATAAATAGAAACGTATTTAAACTAAATATGTTCGTACTAATAGTTGCCATAAACTAGTTAGACATTTTTACGCATGTCATTTTTTGCAGACTCGTAAAAAACTTAAATTCTTAATCCAATTCACATGGACTTCGTTGTTTTTGCAACACATGCTTAAATTTCATTTTAATTAAAGTGCTTCAGTAGGAAATCCCTGAAAGAATACTCTGCTTGTGAGTAAAAAATTCGAATTAATTTAAAATTGATTGATTATTTTTGTTTTCATTACTACAAAATTAGTGGATTCAAAAGTAAGAAATTTATTTAGTAATTATTAGTGGATTTATGAAAATTGTGTTTATTTCAAAAATTATAAAAAGCTAATAGTAGTTTTAAGAGAATTCCTTAACTCCCGATTCCATTGTGCAATATCGATGAAACTTCACACATGCAATATTTTAGTTGTTTGTATTGATATATATTTTTACCGTCTGGGTAAATTTGCAGATTTTGTACCGCTAACTACACCCCTGGGAGGGTCTAAATTTTTACCCTAACATTTTTTTTAAGAGGTTTTCTTTTTTTCTACCTGTTTCTGAAAATCAATTTGCAATGCCTCTTACTAGGATTTAGACACATTTTTTATAAAATGGCTCTATTTTTTGGTATTCAAATATCCATTAGCCCTTAACGAATTAATATCTTTAACCTTTAATTTTAGCATATGTTAGCTATTTCAAATTTCCACAGATATATTTAAAATAAAATCTAAGAAAATTATCTTTATCGCTGAATTAGTATTCAGTAGCTTTGTTTTATTTAATATTAAATAAAAATTTTTCAGGTTTAAATCATACTTAAATGTTACTATTTAATATATAAAGCTTAAGAATTTTTAACAAATGTAACAAAAAAACATCTTAATGATTGCTATTTAATGTAGAAACAGTCAACTATGATCCTTTATCTTAAAAATTTTAATAAAATGAAAACTTACTGATCAACTAATTCATTATACACTCAAAAAAAAAGTTTGTAAAGTTAGCAAAAAATTTTGCTGAGTCAGCAAAATTTTAGTCAGGAGGATGCTTGCAAAAAAGTTGCTAATGTCAGCAAAATCTTTTGCTGAAAATCAGCGAACTGATTCTTAGCAACAAAATTTGTAGATTCAGCAAAAGTTTTGCTAACACTTAGTAGATTAGAAATAAAAAAGCGTTGGTAAAAATTAATAAATTTTTTGCTGAATTTTAGTAGACTGAAAAAAAAACGCAAAAAATTTGTAGAAAAATTGTAATTTAGTTAATTTATTTGCTGAAAATCATAAAACATAATTTTGTGATTCTTTTAAAAATATTTTACTATAATAACGAAATATAAAAATTTTCATTTTCCCACATTGACGACATGAATTAATTTAATATCTGAAAATATATAGAAATAAATATATATAACATAACAAAAATTTTCTTTCAATTACTTACATCAATGGTTGTCTAAATGATGCTATCGTTTACTGGACGCAACTGCCGAAGATATTTATAGAAACGAAACGAAAAAATAAACAAAAACAAACGAAACGAAAAAAAACAACCCTTTTTGCAATAAGAAAAAGGAACCATAAAAATTTACTTAAGATGTCTGTCTTTGTCTTTCGCTTTACTCTGTCTACATTTCTGTATATGTTTTTTTGCATTTTGACCACACTATTATTAATATTAAACATTTAGTTTAAATAAATAAATATTTTATTTTGTCTTTTATTTAATTAATAGACAATTATTTTCACAAGCCGGTGACAACGCAAAATTTAAGTTGTTTTAATCCTCAATTTTGTTTTATGTATGAAAAAGAGATACAAAAACTTCCATGGTTGATTTTTTTATATGTCTTATTAGAGTTGTACTTTTTAGTATCATTTTCCTCTTCTCTACTACATCTTGACATGCCGCGACATCTGCTTTATTCTGCGTATATCTTTCAATCTGGTTGTCATCCACACTATTAATGTGCTTATCAGCACAATTTTTTTTTAGCAAAATTAATTAGTAAAACATTAGTATATTAGTAAAGCATTAGTATAAAACAGTTAAGTGCTGAATAAGTATAACAAACATTTTAGCTGAAAACACGATTTTAGCAAAAAATTTTGCTAAAAAATATTATACCTGATTTACAAGACGTTTTACTAACTTTTCTACTAACTTATTTTTTTGAGCGTACTTATAAATGGGTTAGTATTTAAAGGAACTTTTTTATTGCAAATACGCCTTTTGAATAATTAAATCCTTTATACATTCTTCTTAAACGTATCAAATTTGTAATTTACTTCGGTACACTCATAATAATCCATGCTAAAAATACGAAAAAAAATGTCAAAATAACGAAATCTTTTGTAATATGAACAAATTTTCGTTTATTTTACAAAATTTTTGGTTATTTTTACCCATGGATTATTATTAGTGTAGGCATTATTTTACAAAAATTAAACACAAAATGTAGTAAATGAAACGTTTATCAACATTTTTTAAATATTTATCCTCGTATTCATTTAAATATTAAGCAGCAATTAAACCACATTTTAGTTAAAACACAAAATTTTGCCTGAAAACTGTATTCATAAACGAATATTAACTTTTACACCAGGTTTAAAATAGGCGTTTTCAGTTAATGTTCGCTTATGAATACAGTTTTAAGACTTAAAATGTGTTTTAACTAAAATGTATTTGAAGTCTAAACTAAGATTTGTTATGAATACGGGCGTTGGACATTAACCCTCGTATTAATAAAAATATTAAACAGCATTTCAAATGCATTTTAGTAAAAATACAATAAAAAAAAATTACAAATTTTAAAATAAAAACTGAAATAATATCAAAAAACTTTTTTTTTATTTTTACTAATCTGTAGTTAAAATTGAAACATTTATTTTAAACTTACTATTCATTTGTTCTTATGAAATTTTTAGTTATTTAAACGACATTAAACATAAATAATAAGAAACATTTGATTTAAATGAAAGGTAAGTTTACCGGTTTTAAGTGATTTATCATTATTTTCAGTTAATTTAAACTACAAACTATTTTGAGTGATGATAATATTGTATTATTTATACAGATTTAAGGCTTAAAATGCGTTTTAACTCAAATGTATTTTTATTTATATTTTTTTTAATTGTTTATTTATTTACATAATTTATACTTAAACTATTATAAACACTAGTTAACAATAACAATTTTTATATACAATGTCTCATAATCGAGCTCTCAAGTATTATTTATAATAATAATTTGGTTTTTCCAAATTGGTTATAATTTTTTTTTAATCTTATTTACAATAAATAAATATATATCACCAGCGTTTTTGCAATGAAAATGAGTTTAAAAAACATTGCATATATATTATGGAGTGGGTTAAGAAGGGCTAGTCTCAAGGAATAAAAAGAAGGAAAATTATACTGTTTATTCAGAAAACCACCAAAAGTTTTTCGTATTAGATTTTTGTGTAAATCTAAAATCTTTAATTTACATGCTAGTGCTATATCTCATATTTAAATGTTCTGAATTAATATTTACAGTTTTTATATTGGCACATCTATAGTTATGGTAAAAGACCGGGATGCCATTTTCGTTTGAATAATTGTTTTATTATCAAGGTAAACAAAAGCCTCAGGTGGTATAAATCCCTTTCCCAAGGAATCAATTACATATTCATAATTTGTGTAATATGGGGCCATTAAATTATTATTTTCTATACGTTGGCTACACCTTAATATATTGAACCAAATTGGGCAACCATATGTTAGTATAGGTCTAATAAGGGATTGATACATTATAATTTTAATCTTAGGTTTAATGTATTTTGAATGAAATAATGGTCTATATATAAAGAATGCTTTTCTTGCCTTTATAAGCAGTTACTTGACATGGTGGTTAAAATACAAAAATTTGTCCAAGTATATACCTAAATATTTTACTACTTCCTTATTTGGAATGCTACAATTTGATAAATTTGATTTTATTTCAAACTGTTTCCAGTTTTTCCTTATGTTTGAGTTACATTTATCAACTGGTAGTCTAAAAACAATGGTTTCACATTTTTGTGCGTTGATTTTCATGTTCCAATTAATTGTATGCTGTTCAACTAAGTAGAAGATGTTTTGAAGATTCATATTTATTGCTTCTATTTTGTCATCAGAATGATATATAATAATATCATCCGCAAAAGATGTGATTAACTCAAATGTTTTTGAAATATGGATTAAGATTTTTTATGAACACGGGGGTAACTATTTGTTGTTATACATAATATGTGTAACATAATAAGCTTCAATAAGGTCGCCAACCCTCCATCAGGTAGCGAGCAACAACTGTTCTGAGACTTATTATTTCGCGCAATTACAATAATGCAATCTTTGAAGCCCTTCATCTTTCCCCATCTTTCACTTCTCTACTATCCCCTTTCCAAAGAAAGCAACACATTAATTAATGGGAAGAATTTCTTGAGTGCTGCTTCTCTTTTTAAAAAAAAAATAAAAAATGTTAAAAATAGCCGTTAAATAAAAGTGTGGTTTTAAAAGTCAAATTAATTACACTAAAAATAGTTTGTTGTTCAAATTAACTGAAAATGTAATTTAACATAAATGATAAATCACTTGAAATTCGACCTAAGTATAAATGTGATGTTAAAATAAAACGGTACTAATAAGTACTTAAATTAAAAAATTAAAAAAAAAAATTAAATATTTGAGAGATGAGAACTTTTTATATTCGTATTGTATATATTACAAAATATATACAACGAATCATTTTTTTGTAGAATGTTGCATGAATTTTTTAAGTGGTGAAAATATATGTTTTTAATATAAAAAAAATCGGAAGACATGAGGTCAAAAAATTGCAATTTTTTCATCTTCTTTCAAAGAATGAAACAAATTAATAGTTTGTTTTATGTTGCTGTATAATTACTAGGAAACTTTGTTAACTTTACCAAATTAGTGTAAATGTTACACCTTTTTTCCTGCTCCTACTGTAAGATCAATATATTTAGGTCCACAGTACGTATACTCTATATTTTAATGAAGGTATATAACAATATCGCTCATACGCCATGGTAGAGTTGTCAAATATTCAACCTCTCTAAAAAAGCGGTTTTCAAATATTTAAAAACAACGTATTTTAAAAAACCGGTTTTCGGGTTTTTTAATTCAAGCACTGTTGGAATAACCTGTTTTCGGTTTCTATAAATCTCTTTGTGTTGCTTATATGTGACAATGTTTGTACACAGAGAGAATTAACTCCATGATATTAATGAATTTTTTCATTAAAGAAATGTTTCATAAAATTTTAATACAAGTTTTCATAATATTTTATGTAAACTGTTATTTAATTTATTTACAGTTTCATTAAGTTTGTGAAGAAGTTTTACTAAAAAACTAGGTCCACTAAAATTATGAATGCCCAAAAAGTGCTGGGAAAAATAAATTTCATACAAAATGATTTGAAATAATTCCGTTTAAATGCGCCCCTCTTAAATACGTTCCCTCCCCCCTGCCCGCCATAAAATGCGTTCTATGCTTAAATGAGTCCCTTAGGCTGAGTTAAATTATTAAAGTCAAAACGAAATAGATCGCTTAAATGCGTTTTAAACACATAATTATTTTGCCTAAAAAATCCACTGATTTCAAAATTTTTAAAAAACATATTTTGTTAAATAGAAATGATGTTAAAAAACTTAGTTTTAACTAAAACTAAAAATAAAAAAAAACCAAATCAAAAATTTCCTGCAATAGAATGAAATAACTTTTTTTTAAAGAAAAGGTGTAAAAAAAATGTTTACTCAAACAAAAAGAATTTAAGTAATTACGCATTTATATGATATTTTCCTAAATGCGTTTTCGGATAAATGATTTCCCTCTTAAATGCTGAACTTTTGCTAACTTGAAACTTATGCAATAGTATAATTACCAAGCACTTCGATAATATTTCACCTGTATTTTCTGCGTATATGTACTCATGGCTGCCAGATTATTTTTACGAAAAATCGGCAATTGAAACAAAAATTGGCGAAATGACGAAAAATCGGCAATTATGACAGAATTATGGACCATAAATAGAAAATTATAAAAGAAAGAATGAAATTGTGTTAAGGAATACCTGATAATTTGGTAAGATATTTTAAAACTTTTTTATTTTGTTGCAGGGTTGTTGTTAGGTTGTTATATAGTACCGTAGTCCTCCATCAAGGTAATACGCTTACCCAGGTAGAAAAATACGGACGGCCCAGTACTGGGGCATCAAATAATATCATATTATTGTAGATTAATTAAGAAACCATTCTAAGTGATTCGATACAGTTTTGTTTGAATTGTGTCATCATCCATTTTTTTTTAATTATAGGTTATAAAAATATATATTATAAGACTGTATCTACTTGAATATAATAGGACTTATGCCCGTAATTTCAAGCAATATTTACCTACCGGTGCTTAGATACCTACCCGATTTTGTTCGTGTATATGGGTAGATATCTAAGCACCGGTAGGTATCTATTGCTTGAAATTACGGGCATTAGGTCTATATATTATTTTAAATATAAATAAATTTCAAAAAGACATTAATATTAGGTCCGCTCATAAAATTTCGCTTATAACTTGTAAGGCCCGATTACTGAATGTTCAGTCAAAAATTAACAAACTGTTAATTTTAAAATTATATTGGAAACAATGGCGTATCCAAGAAATGTATGAATTCATATATTTTTGCTAGTTTAAAATTTTAGTAAGCATAAACAAAATTTACATAGTTTTGAGCACTAAAAAGCTACTAAGCTAAATTGCACCAAAGTTGTAACATTAAAAAAAAAATTCAAGTGATCTTTTTCGGCAAAATATATATGGGGTCCCCTCCGAAACAAAATCATGTTTACGCCACTGATGGCAAACAACAACAAATTTGTCGGTTAATGTGCCAGTTACTAGCTAACGGGAGGTTGTGAAAATGAGGCTTAATATGGTAATAATAAGATAAGCAATAAATTTATTACAGTTTTTAAGCTACAAATGAGTTTGTTATATTAATTTAACATTTCAGTTCAAAAAACAAAAACTTCAAATAGATTAGAGTTTTCTATTTGTAAAAAATTTTCAAATGATATAGAAAACTTAGTCGCCCTTTCTTCAAGTTTTTTTTTTTTTTTTTTTAATTAATAATCATATAATTACAAATTATATACTATTACCCTAACCTAGCTCTAGCTACTATGGCCTTCGGCCCACGCACTGATAAGCCAGCATGCTACCAACTAGCCTACCGGGGCGCACAAACATTTCTTCAAGTGAAATTGCATTTGTTTTTTTGACTACATTTGCTGTCTAAATAATATCCTTTGTGTAAGAATACAATTTCACAATACATTTATAATGATCATAACATGGGTGTAGCAATCATAATATATGCACTATAACCATATTATAGTACTAGTTATCATTTTGACTAGTAATACCAGTTATCATTTTGATCATGACAAAGAATTTCGTCATCATATATTACCATATTATGATTATTGCAAACATATTCTATTTATATCATAGTACATACTTCAAGGCACGTTTCTTTCATATTTCTTAATATGTTTTTCTGTTTGCAATTTATTTTGCGTGATTTATTTGAAAATAAATCGCCTTTTTATCACGTTTAGCTTAATTTATAACACTGTTATGTATAATTAACAGTAAGGAGTCACTTCATTTAAGGGATGCGTGTCAATTTAGCCTAGGCTCTCATGATAGACTAGGTTGAGACAACCTACTTATTCCTCCTTGAACTAAAAATATCACCATAACAATTAACACCACTGCTTTGTTTTTATATTTTTATGTATTTTTGCTCTATATATTTTTTAATTTGTTCGGACTGACTAGACCGAAGATGCTCGTAAAAAACAGACTGATCACATTATAGTTGGCGCAACTATAATATGGTAGTTAGAGAGAGGAATATGGTAATAAATACTATATTATTATTGTAGACAAGAGAATAATATGATAACTGAAAAAAAGAAGATTTTTAATATGAACTAATTAAAGCAACCATGTTATTGGTGAAATATGATTGATACAATAATAATTTAATTTAAACAACCATTTATGTTTGTAGAAAATATAGATTTGTTGCCGCAATCATATTGCAACTATGAATGCAATGTGAATGAAAAATTTCTTAAACTTCATGAAAAAGCTTCATAGCTTTAATAAAACTATTTTTAATGAAACTGAATAAATTAAATGAAATTTTACATTAAATTTTATGAAAATCTCTACTAATTTAATGAAAAGTTTATATGGACCAGTTCTAGTGCAATTAATATATCTCATGCAAAAATTCATTGATATCATGAAGATAATTCTCCCATTATAAAAACCAAAATACCTTTTTTAAACAAGCCCATATATACGCAAATAGTTGTTAATATTTTTTTTTTTGTATAACCAACAAAATACAAATATTTAATGTATTTAGAAATATCTTTAACATTTCATCAACCACTTAAAGCCATTATCATCTGCTTCATCTTCATTAGGGTTCTTATACTTTTTTTGTGGGATAACTATTTTCTAATTTGTTTTAACATCAATGCATACATACTGACTTTTATCATATCATCCCAAAAAATCCTTTTTTTGCCTTTGTTTGTTTCTTTACATCACCCTTACAATCATCGCCTATTATCACTGTCAAAACTGTTGATTTGCTGTTAATGGTCTTACACATCAACGCTCTTCTTAGGCAAAAAAAAAAAAACAATATTTATACAACGTTGAAATGTCCAAACAAATAAATAAGATTGAAGGATAAAAAAATATTTCTAACACAACATCATATCAATTTGATAGTAAACTAAAACTTCAATATATTTTACTGTTCTAACCATCTGGTCAACATATTGTGTGTTGTTCTAAACAAAAATATAAATAAAACTCGTAATACCTTCTGTTGAACATAAATGGCCCCACATATGTCAAATGTAGCCTATACAAATTCAAAATCTTCTTATATAATTAGATATTTCACCTCTGTTTAATATTACATATGATAGGAAAACAAATGAACATATTAAGTTTTATACTAAATAACTTATTTAAAAAACAGAGTTTAACGTTAACAACAGATATTTCCACAAAAATTTTAAAGTTTCTAAGCATTAAATTTTTATTTTTTTTTTTTAAATATCGTCTATTTTTTAATGAAACAGATTTAAAAAATCCTACACACAGAGAATAAATTGGTTGGAATTCAGTTGTAACCAATAAAATTTAATCATTATTCAATAATTTTAATTGTAAGTACTTAAAATTCGTTATCAGTATAATTAAACTATATCAAAAACTGAACATATATAAAATTACCCAAAATACAGTGAAATCATTCAAATTATTGGTTTTCCTAATCAATATTGAAAAAATATTATCTTCTACATTACCTTTAATACCACCAACCAACCACTTTTCGGAGATTTTATCCCTTGAATAAGGTAGCAATTTTAAAATACAAATTCAAATTGTGTTTGGGCTAGAGGTAAAGCAATTGCTTGACAAGCAGAAGGTCACCGGACCCGAGTCCAGTTCGCTGCATAGGAATTGTTATTAATAAAATAATTTTAAAATAATATAAATTTTTTTATAGTTTTGGTAAGTCTAATAAAATATTGAGATTATCAAGCGAATTTCTGTTGTATATACCAATATATTTTTAGACAAATATTTGAATTTGAAACTATAAAATATTCAAGGTTGAAATTAAAAAAAAAAACATATTTAAATTAAAATAAGTTTTGTTGAACTCTTGTGAATCTGTTTATAGAATATTAATGTTCATAAATATAAAATATTGAATTGTAACAATAAAAATTCGAAATTTGTAAATAAATGTCGGTTGTTAAAATTTAATAATAGTGATAGTACGTGGAACCACAAAAGTTCGGTTAGCAAAAAATGCGGATGCAACTACACACAGAAAACTGTTTCCTAGTTGCAACCGAATTGTTTGCCAACCAAATTTTTGTGGTTCCACGTACTATCACTATAATTAAATTTTAAAACTATTGTAACAACCCAAATTTATTTTCAAATTTCGAATATTTATTGTAACAATTGAATATTTTATGGACTATAATATTCTATAAATAGATTCACATGCTTTCAACGAAATGAACTTTATTAATAAAAAATGATATGCCTCGAACTGAACTCGAACAGGCGATCTTCCGTATGTCAGCAAGTACTTTACTTCTAGGCTAAAAAAAATTTAAATATGTTTTTTTAAATTTCAACCTTAAATATTTTCTAGTTTCAAATTGAAATATTATTAAAATTTAATAATAGTGATAGTACGTGGAACCACAAAAGTTCGGTTAGCAAAAAATGCGGATGCAACTACACACAGAAAACTGTTTTCTAGTTGCAACCGAATTGTTTGCCAACCAAATTTTTGTGGTTCCACGTACTATCACTATAATTAAATTTTAAAACTATTGTATCAACCCAAATTTATTTTCAAATTTCGAATATTTATTGTAACAATTGAATATTTTATGGACTATAATATTCTATAAATAGATTCACATGCTTTCAATGAAATGAACTATATTAATAAAAAATGATATGCCTCGAACTGAACTCGAACAGGCGATCTTCCGTATGTCAGCAAGTACTTTACTTCTAGGCTAAAAAAAATTTAAATATGTTTTTTTAAATTTCAACCTTAAATATTTTCTAGTTTCAAATTGAAATATTTGTCTAAAAATAGATTTGTATGTAGAATAGAAATTCGGTTGATTATCTAAATATTTTATTAGTATCACCAAAACTATAAAAAAAACTGTATTATCTTAAAATTATTTTATTAATAAAACATACTTCTCAATGACCTTGTCTCGAACCGGAGACCTTCTGCTTGTCAGGCAATTACTTTACCTCTAGCCTAAACTCAATTTGAGTTTCTATTTTCAAATTTCTACCTTGAATATTTTTTTTTTTCTTTCAAGTCTAAATAAATTGGATTGCTCTGTGTGTACAGAACAATTTTCTGCGTTTAGTTGTGGTACAAACCTCTTTTTATGGATTTTTGCCTATTTTTTTATAAATCCAAAATGGATTTATTAAATCCAGAAAATGTCTGGGATTTCATAAATCAATTTTGGATTTAGCTTAAATTAATTCCTGTATAACAAAAATTAAACTTTTTATTTCACATTATGTTAGTGAATATGATGCATTTTCAGAAAAAATACATTTGGCTTGTGTTTCAGTATAAACAATTCATAGTCAACGTTTTTTTTTTTTGCAGGCAATTGAAAATTTTCCAAAAAAATACCAACAAAACGCTTTTTAGAAAAGCTGGTAAATCGTCTCAAGCAAGTGTTCTGACAGTAATATATTTCCGATTCCTCGGTTTGCCAGTGTTATCCCAGTGCTTGATTATTTTTAAAGGGTGATTTTTTTAAGAGCTTTCGGATTTGATTTAAAAAAAAAAACAACATAAAATTTACAGAAATGTATAAAATCTTTATTTTACTCGATAAAATGATCTACATAATTCAATATTTAAATATAATTTCATGTAAATGTTGACCACGGCTACGCCTCAAATCGTTCATACTCTGGGTTCAATTTTGGCATACTCTCTCCAACATATAGGCCGGTACCTCACGAATATATTCTTCAATATTGACTTCCAGTGCGTCAAAGGTTGCGGGCTTGTCCCTATAGACATGAGCCTCCCATAGCCCCACAAAAAATAGTATAAAGGCGTTAATTCGCACGGTGTAGTCGGCGAATTGACCGGCCCAAACGTGAAATAAACTGTTGACCAAACTTGCTTCTCAATTGGGTCATTGTTTTGCGTGCGGTGCCACACCGTCTTGATGAAACCACATGTCACCCAAGTCCAACACTTCCATATTGGGCAAAAAAAAAATCGCAATTATCGCATGGTAGTGCTACCCATTCACAGTAACGTTCCTGCCTTCGTCGTCTTTGAAAAAGTACGGTCCAATAAAGCCACCGGCCCATAATCCACGCCAAACAATGCATTTTTCGGGATGCATTGACAGTTCTTGCAATGCTTCTGGATGCTCTTCACACCAAATATGGCAATTTTGCTTGTTAACGTATCCATTCAACCAGAAATTGTCTTCTTCGCTGTATACCATTTTCCGATAAGGTCGCCCAAACTGACAATAATTTGGAAAAAGTGCATGATGCACTTTCTTCACCGATCATGATAAAATTCAGTAATATGCAAGCAATGTTCGTTTGTAAGTCGATTCATGGTTAAATTATAGACCAAACTGCACATGTCTAACAGTAACATGTTACACGAAAACAGCTGAGCTGCCAAAAACAGTGTTGCCAAAAAGAAAGTTGCTATAAAATCCCTCTTTATAAGTTGCAGTTTCTGACTGGGATTTTACAAAAATTTATGAAAATGATTCATGCTACTTATGAAATGTTTCAAAAATATAAAACTTTCATAATTTATGAAATGCTTAATAACATTTATGAAGCATTTCATCATTTCATCAAATTTATGAAACATTTCATAAATATGATGGAGCTTGTCATCAATTTGACCTTGTATGAAACAAGTGCATCATATTTATGAAGTGCTACATTGGACGAAAATCAATAAAGTTTTTCATCATATTTATGCAGTTTTTCATAAATATGATAAAGCTTCTTCACTGAGTATAACCACTACAATTCTAAAACACTTTCCACTATAACCAATCACAGAGAAAAAATCAATTCGTATAACCATATTTGAATCATATTCAAGTAAATATGATTTTAGTTAAAATAAACTCTTTAATATTTAAATCAATATGTCAAAATATGAGTTTGCCTAGCATTTTAAAAATAAGTGGAAGAATATTGAAATAAAAAAACAATAAAACTTTTTAAAGGTAATTTTATTTAGGTAAATGATTTTTTCTCTTTGATGGACCCGAACCCGCTCCAATGAGAATGTATGATTTAACTAACCAGAACTAGCTTTAGAAGAGGTTCTACTTTGGAGCAATTAAAGCTGTGGCTTTTGGAACAATTTCAAACAAAAAGAATTCGTATGAAAACCGTCACTAGAACGGTATATAAAAAAGAACAATTTGTTCCACAAGCCGTACTTCGAAATTCGCATATTTTGAAAATGGTAACGCTGGCACAGACTAAAATATTTTAAATAGGAAACCTGTGTAACTAGAAAATTTTACCTCCCCTGAACATATCTGATTTAATTTTTTTTTTTAAGAGCCCTTAGAATGCCCCAAAATAAAATTCAAATATTCTAAGGCATGTCTCAATAAAATATCGCAGTACATGTTGAATCATCCTCAACCAGAACTTCAAAAAAATTTGTTTAATTTGAGCTAAGTTCACAAAAAAATGTAATTCAGAATAAAAATGTTCATTTAAAATCAATCCATTCCCAGAAAATTCATTGATTAGCTTCATTCCCAAAGTTTAGTTAAACAATAAATCATAATTTTTTTTTATACTTTTGATCATTTGACTAAATGAATAAAAAAACGAATGAAACAAATGAATTAAAAAAATACTTAATCATTCAAAAAACTTATTTTTCATTTAATTTAAAGCTTTCGATAATTAATTCATTCCATGATGAAGTCTCTTTGGAACTAAATTTTTATAAAATTGAATTTATTCTAAATTGTCAGGTTTGAGATCATAATTAAAATGTTGCTATTACAAATAGAAAACTCTTATAGTTAATAAATGTAATAGAACATAAAAAAAGCTTGTAGGGATCAGCGTTAAAGTGGGTGCAGCACTTTTGACCTAAGCGATCAGCCTCTTTCCAATCCACCACCCACAAGAAACTCAAGGTTTGATCAAGTAAAATATAAAATATTTTACTGAAAATGTGACGTTTTTTATCTTTTTTAGTTGATTACACGACCAATATTAGCTATTTCCACAATTTAGTAATAATAACTATTTAATAATATGATTTTGATCGATAATGAGCCCCCATTACGTATGAGTTATTTATTAATATGTATGCATTATAATATCAAGTATACGCCGTAGGGTGTGGCAAATAAGGAAAAGGAACTGCATTTCAAAGAATTTTACAGTATTCTCTATTTTAAAACTATTAAAACTTTAAAACTGCACATTGGTTCCATTCAAAAAAAAAAAAAAAATGCAAATCAATATATCGCCAATTTATTAGTGGTTTATGCGCCTAAAGGCTGTTATCGAGAAAAACGATAAAGAAGGTGCTTTACAAATCAAATTTTTTATATATCGTATCGTAACGGCCTTCGGAATCAGACATGAAATATTTGCATTATACATATACAATTAATTCCTCACTAAATTTTTTTCAAAAATGCTCTTTGGGTCAAACCAATAAGAAACTGATGACTTAAGCTAATGGATATATACACAACAAACCATTAACTATAAGTGAAAATTAAAGATTTCAGAAACTCTATTTTGTAGTCATTCCGTTGTAACACAGATTGAGCTACTGTGAAGCGAAGTTGTTATGTTTATAATAAAGTCCCAATTTTGACTTCAGTCAATCAACTTGTCAAAGCTAATTTCGTTTGGTTGTGAAAAATCCCAAAATCCACTTTTGCAAACAAGTCTCAAAAATTGTAAAAACTTTCCAAAAAAGCACTTCTAACCATTAATTTTTTTTAATTGGCTTTTTACAAATATTTTTTTTAATATCATTAACGTGAATACTTTGAACATTTATTAAAATTTAATTTTTAATAAGTCTCATACGCGTAACATTAGTCAAAAATAGTCAATAGATCACAAACACAATAAATTGAAAGCAAAAAAAAATGATTTCAGAAATAAAATTTGCTTAAATGCCTAATACCTCATTTATACTACAACCCACCCCAGCAAAAGCACACATTACCAAATCATGGGTAAAGTAATGTATCGCCATAGGGCTTCATGCATTACTTTACACGTTACTTCACTGATGAATTATACAGGCGATGAGCCTCAAAGTAACTCATTAACTTGTACGGGGTAAAGTAACTGGTTACTTATATGGTTACATGGCGGGAAAAAGTAATGTGTCTATAAAAAGATTTTCATAAAAAAAATGCATAAACATTTTTTTTACAGATATTTTTTTTAATTAAATAAATAACTTTTTTTTTATTAAATAAATAACATGGTCATGCTGGGATTCAAACCTGGGGTCTCTGGTATTTAACAATTGGTTAGGCGAGAACTCTACCAACTGAGCTATCGATACATACAATATTTTATTGCTTAAAATGTAGATGAGTTGTTGTGCTCCGTGTTTTCGTTCGTGATATCAAAAATGTACACCTAACCATTATGCTTACAAAAAATCACAAAGTAATGTGTCTATAAATAGATTTTCAGAAATATACATTAATAATTACTTTACAATTATAATTCATGCATTATGTAATTGATGATCGGTAAGTCATTATTTTATGTTTTGAAGTAATGTAAAATGTAATGAGGTCTTATTACAAGGTAGTCAACGAGTGTTCAATTATCGGTAACTCATTACTTCTTGTTGGAAAATAATGATACAGGTAAGGAGTACACATTACAAGGTAATGCATTACTTTATCGCACCCATTACCAAAGTTTTGCTGGGACAAATAGTAGTTTTTAAAACTTTGGTTTTTTTATTGAAAATTTGTATACACTTTTACAAATAATTACAAGAAGTTTTTAAAAACCATTAATTTTTGGTTGTAGTATAAATGGAATATATGAATAATTGTAAACATGACAGTCCTTAGGTACTTAAATTTGCCAGCATACAGCTCATTTTTATGTTGCAACGAGGTAATTACAAAATTACACACAGAGAAAAGTATTGCCATTTGCCAACTAATTCGGTTACTACAACTTAAATTTGTTAATACGACTATAAATCGGTTGGTACAACTAAGTAACGAGTGAGATCAGTCAAACTAGTTTTTTTTTTTTTTTTTTTTTTTTATTTATTTTTATCGGGATAAACATTAATTGCATTTATAGTAATTAAATGTGCTAAAGTCCCAAAACTTATTTAACAAATTGTGAAAAACAAGGATAGGGACAAGCCTACAGCAGATAGTTTTTCACAATTTGTTAAATAAGTTTTGGGACTTTAGCATATTTAATTACTATAAATGCAATTAATGTTTATCCCGATGAAAATAAATTTAAAATAACAAATATGCAGGTGCTTGTGCAAATTTAAATGTAACTGACACTAATAGAAAACATATGATTTTCTATTGTTGATTTACTTAAATAAACGTCACTACATTGCTAGGTCTGTCAAAAAAACAGAGTAGTATTTGGAAGATGACAAAGCCAATTGTGATAATATTTTGTTGTTGTTTTTGTTTTTTCTTTGATATTTTAAATTTTGAATCTCGCTCCTAGACGAGGACAAGAAATTCTCATTGAGTTTGTGATTCTAATAACAAAGTCCCCTGAAGATTTCCTTGGGCAGGAATGAAATCCGGATAGGGCCACGCCTACAGCAGATTGTTTTTCACAATTTGTTAAATAAATTTTGGGACTTTAGCACATTTAATTACTATAAAAGTTTTTTGTTTTTTGTTTTCAAATTTATTATTTGACCCTTTCAGGAAGGTGTTGATAGATCTATTTCGGGAATGTTCTAGGGTCCCACATTCAACACAACAAACACATATTTTTTGTTTTGCGAGTTTTTTCACAAATGTACTGTACATAGAGAAAAGATGTTCTAAAATAGCAACTGTTTATTTTGTGTAAAAACATTTCTTTTATGACTTTAATTGTTTTTCCTAATTTGAAGCATTTCATCGTATTTAAAAAAAAAATCCTCTTGCAATCAATTTAATTGAAAAGGGATGCAATTATTGAACGACAAAATCGGATATTGGTGAACGAATCAAATCGTTCAATTGAGTGAGTCGTTCAATTGAATTAGCTAGTTCATAAACGACACAACTCTACTTTATTTCCTAGCAGATACTTGCTGATCGAAGGTAGTGTTTTTACCAAAATTACTGGATTATTTTAGAATTGGAGAAATTGGACTGATTGGATTTTTTCAAATATTGATTGAAAAATCTCTTTTTAAGAAATACTGCAATATCTAAAAAGTTAGTATTAAAAAAGTGCAAAAAAGCATCATAAAATTTACTACACTCATAGAAATAAACAAAATAAAATTAGTTAAAAATTACTTTGCAAAAAAACTGCTAAATTTAGCATATTTTTTTGCTAAATATTAATAAATTAAGAACAGCAAAAATAAATCTGTTAACCTTACAAAATTTTAGTTGTATTCGATGTGAATTTTAGTTAATTGAAAAAGAGCATTTTTTTAAGTTTTATTTTTTTTTAAGAGAAGCAACACTCAGGAAATTCTTCCTATTAATTAATGTGTTGCTTTCTTTGGAAAGGGGATAGTGGAGAGATGAAATGTGGTGAAAGATGAAGGGCTTTAAACATGGCAACACTGTAATTGCGCGAGATGATAAGTCTTAGTTGTTGCTCTCTACCTGATGTAGAGTTGGCGAATTTATTGAAGCTTTTTGTTTCTTAGCCCTGATTCATTATTTTACTTCGCTGGGGTTAATTGCTATGGGAACACTGAAGGTGGGCGCAGCGATACATATAAGTGATAGAAAACTCTTACATATTAATTTTATTTTTTTCTAAATTGATGTTGTCGTCACCGGGATCGAACCCGGGACCATCTGTGTAACAGTCAAATACGCTAACCATTTTACACTGTAAAATTAGTAAAAACTTTTATTAAATATTTGCAGACTCACAATAGCAATTAAAAACTGTAATATTAACAAAATTTTAGTAAAATGCAAATAACAGTTCATTTTTCTAAAATCAACAGAAATTTTTGATAGGAAATTGTAGATTGCTGATTTCATAAGGCCAAACTTTTATTCGCATTAAAAAAAAAAACTAGCAGTTTTTTCTGAAAGGTAATTTTTAACAAATTTTTAGTAGATTTTAACTAATCTTTATTTCTATGAGTGCAAGGCATTTGTTTGGTATCTTTTACGGAAAAAAACTATATGTTTCAACTTCATGTGTCCACTTAGATTCAGATGCATAACTTAAATATGCTTATAGATTTTGGTAATTTTTTTTTTTTTTTGATTTCAATAGGAAATAGCAAAAACCAGAATTTTAGAAAACGATTTGTTTAGAACTTGTATTTTATATGTATTATTAAATGTTGTTTTGTTTTAATTAATCAAAATACAAAAATATGTATTCTAAATTGAAAATGGTGCATATATTTAAATAAATTCGATTGAATCAACCAGGCACGTAGCTAGGAATTTGTTTCGGGGGGGGGGGGGGGGGGGGGGGGGTTCGATTTTTTATTTTGATTATATATTTTTTATTTTGATTATATATTTTTTTTTTTTTTTTTTTTTTGTTGCTAAATTTTTACCTACACGTAATGGGCAATCATGTATTAATAACAGAAATCGCTTTCTCAGGTCATTTTGCAACAAAGACCTCCCGCATAAAGTGCATTTCCTTAAAATGCATTTTTTCATTTTTTACTTATTGCGTTCATTATTTTGCGAATTTTGATGTCTATATCGCGAAACAACACTTTAATGTATTTGATCACAATCCGCGAAACACGTCAAATTTGAAAACGTTTGTGTACTTTAAGTTGGATATGCATCTTTATTGCGTAATTACGTTAAATTTTTAGCAAAATATTAATTTTTAGTTTAATTTAATAAAAAAAGGATTATGCGGAAAACTTTTTGAAAACCGCGAAAAATAAAATTGCGTTACTTTATATTTTTATGTGCTAATATACGTCTAGGATAGCTAAAACTTGATAAATGTTAAAAAAAGTAAAAAAGTTTCAACTTCTAATAACCCGATTAAAATTAATATGATGCTTTATATAATCATACGAAATTTAATATGAGTCTTAATACAGTTTTATCCGAGAAATGGGCATAATAATTAAATAACATCCGAATAATGACGCGATACAATTTAATACGATTTTATATAGCGGTATAAATTTATATCTGAACTGATACTGATATATACAAAATAAGCTATAGTTGTATCCAGTTTTTGATTATAAAACGTCATGAAAATCCGAAATATCTATTTATCCTTTTAGACTTTAGCTAAATTTGTAACAGATTCCATAGCATTTGGATATTTTATTATATTCAAAAATAAAAAATAATATAATGAAAATGAAGATAATGTGGAATTGATTAACTTACACAATTGAATAACAAACACGGAAAAAACGTTGACACTAAATTTAGAGTTTTAGATTGAAAAAAATCTTAGACTAAATTAAGAACTCATAATGTTACAAATAAAACAAATTCTTTTTTTAGGGTTGAGAACCAGAAAGAAATCAATTCAAAAGACAAAAATTGGGGAAAATTTTGTGTATACAATTATACACAAAATGATACAATTAATTGTACTATTGTATTTGTTGTAATACATATTTATATCCAAAATATAATTGACAAATTTTCTAGTGTGACCTGCATGGGGTAATATTCAATTGTATCTAAAATAAAATTGTGTTTTTTTTTTAAATATGATATAATATCAAAATATATATTATTTTGCAATTGGATTAGTTTTAGCGTATTCTAAATGCAATATACAATTATACGCAACTATATATGACATCATATTAATTTTTTTCTACGAAATTAATTGTATATTTATATAGTTATCTCCGTTTTAACTCGGGAAATTAAAGATTTATAACCGTACAAAAAACAAATTAGAAGGCAAATATCCTATATAAATTGTCTGAAACTTACAAGGAAGCTTTTCCTTTAAATTTTCCCTTTAAAGGTTCACTTTAAAATTAATGAAATTCGGATAGGTTATAAAGCAGGAAAAATATATGAAAAACGTATTTGTTTTTAAAATTGTTATAGCACACAGTTAAAACTGTTATAGCACAAAGACTGGTTTAGCTGCTTGATTTTAAAATGTCGCATTTCAAGGACCGCCGATAGAAATTTGTTTACATTTAGTCTAAAAAAAATTGATAAAATTTGAGTCACATTGAACCACGTTAACACATTATGCATATCGATCAATGTTTGAGGCTTAAATTTGTTTCAAAAAATTAAAAAAATATGTGAGATATTAAAAAAAAAAATCGTTTTTAAAGTTGAAAATACGCTTTTCTTTAATTTTGGTGATTTTTTTTTTAAATTTTTTTCGAATTTTGGCGTTTATTTTTGGAGTTTTTTAAATTTCTGCAATTTTGAGGATTGTTTTTGGAATTTTGGCAATTTTTTTCATCAAATTTTGCAATTTTTTCAAATGGCCTTCATTTTTTTAAATTTTGGCGATTTTTTTTTTACAATTTTGGTGATTTTTTTTAAAATTTTGTAATTTTTCCCAATAGTAAACAATATTCAATTAAATTCTTAATAGATGTAAATAAAACTATATGTAATTGAAAATAATATTAATTAAATAGATACAAATTATTTTAGTTGTTACTACAATTGCATCAACACGACCGAATTCAGTTAAACTTTTGCTGAATCAACAAATATTTTAATTAAAACTCAATTTTAGTTTTTTCTGTGTAGACATTTAATTTTTAGTTTGCATTGTCTCAAACAGTTTTTTGATTATATTTTGAGTCAAAGACTTTGAAATCTCCTATGAAATGATTTTATTTATTGCTTTTTGTCGAAAATCAACTCTAACAATGATAGCCGCCCATTTTCAGGCGATGTTTTCTAACGAAATTTTAAGATTCGAATCATATAAAACTATTTCCTATTTGATATAAGTCAAAAATAAATATTTTCATATTAAATTTATCAATAACATTGTTACTTTCTACCGAATTGTATTAAGTTTTTAAATTTGTCAAATCATTTCGGGGGGGGGCTCTAGCCCCAAGCCCCCCCGCCTAGCTACGTGCCTGGAATCAACAATCATTTATATTTAATTCAGTATTGATAATTTAAAATGTCGGTACATGCAACAATATTTATTTATCGTTCTTATAGAAAATTGGTTACAACTATCGAATCAACAATAGACTTTAAGGTACTATCAGAATTCGGTTGACAAACAATACTAAGCTATTTTCTGTGTATTTAACCCGCAAAAATTTTGTGGCACTACTTTTTGCTATTATTACGAATAATAATAACGAAAAAATTATAACATACAGAGGTATTTACGCGCCTCTGCGGAAAACTTTGCTTTATAATAAATGTTTATCTTCATAAATGTGTAACGCATTTATTTGTTAAAAGCCGTATTTTATTTTTAAATGTTTATTAACTATTGACATGACATAAAGAATTAATTATAAAGTAAAAAAAAATTTTTTTGTTTAAGTTTGATAATTTTTAATAACAAAATATCGGTTTTTGCAGTGTAATGTTCCCAGCAAAAAATTTCCAAAAAGGTAAGCGGGTTTGTAATCAAGCATTTTGGGCAGAACGTACTCCTTACTAGATTACCTACTCGATTATTTTAACAGGGCGTGAGACTAAAATAATTGATTCTTTAGAATTGATTATTTTTTTACCGAGGACCATTTACTTTATATTTTTAAGAACTACATACATTTTTTAATAAAGAAACAGTTCCATTGTAAAACTACGAAGTACTTACACAAAAAAATAAATAAATAGTTCCCTAGAAAAAATAAGAAGCACTTACATTTAAAAAAAAAAAGTAGTTCCATAAGTTAATTCAACTTTTATTCACACGTGATTCTCCTAGGTCACTCAAATATAACGATCTAAACTCATACGGAAATAAAATCCTAAAAAGTGAAACATCGAATTGTTATGATAACATGGGTTTGTCATAATTTTGGAGCTATAAACCACGAAAATATAAATTTTTCAAAAAAATAAAACAATTCAAAATTGAAAAACAAAAATATGACTCACGCACAATCACCCTCGAATTTTGTTTTTTTACACTCACTCACGATAACTTCAGTAATTTCAACTTCCACTCACAATTTTCTGCTCACGTGCGCTTCCCTAATTTATACCTAACCACAGTTTAACAAAATTTAGGCAACATGCAATTTCTGTTTTTAGTATTATTTTCCTGCAAATAAAAATTTGTTTGAAAAAATATATGAAATAAATTCTTTAAAATTGTATAACTTCTTTTTTCAAAATTAGGAACTACTTCCAATAACGTCCTTTTATTAAGAAAAAGTATATGATTACTTCTTGAGTACACAAAGGAATACATATAAGTTAATAACATTGTTATTTTCTTTTAAGTAAATAATTACTTTGTTATTGAGTTCAAGCTTTCTGGTTTAAATTAAAAGAATTGATTACAATACTACTTGCTTTTTTGACTCTATCGTTGGAATGAGTTTGGTATTGCAGTTACTAAATTTGGCAATGAGATATGTAAGCAAGTGTGGGCATCACCTTCTTTTTGGAATGTGTAATTTTTTCCTGGGTTGATATATCATCCGAAAATATTAATCCGAATATATCAAATAAGATGTATGAATTATATAAGCAACTGCATCAGCGGCAAATACCACCAAAACGGAATTAATGCATCAATACTTCAAAAACGTGCCAAATGCGCACGAAAAATTCTGTGGTTTACTATAAACAAATAATTTCAATGTTACCAAAAAATACTGCATTCCCTATCACGAAAACAAGCGTTACTACAATGGAATATATATGCATCTTTTTGGAAGAAATTGCAACTTTAAACGATTTTAAGCGCTTTGGGCAGTCGATTCTATACAACTAAAAGGGTACTGACTTTTGACATTCCAAAGCATCGTAGTTTGGAACTTTTAGAATGAAGCGGCTACTCCGATTTTGTTTCGACAAATACATGAAAGTGCATAAAACACACTACAGAAAAAGTGAATTTTGGCAACCGAAATGTAAAAAAAACCATTACATACAGTGAAAACTGGCAATTCTTCCCTAACTACGTAAGAATATATCATAGATATGGCATCACTTACAACATATGGGAAAACAGTGGACATTAGAGTGAGGTAAGTTTCTAAAAATAGAACTGTTGTGTTGTTGGAGTTGTAGTTCTAAGATTATGTATGCAAGAACAGAAACACCGTGTATTGAATAAAACTAGTTTTAATCACAACAAAACTCGACCTGACGATAGCTCAGAGGGCTAAAGCGCTCTGTCTAACGTGTAGTGCGAGTGCATGTGGCATTAGAAACCAGTTTATCTATACCACGGTCTGTGATTGCACAGAAAATTTCATATAGACGCAATCGAACAAATAACAACATAACAAATATTACATAATTAAAAAAAAACAGGGTCCCTGATTAAGGTTCAATACCAGAAACTGCGCAGTCTGATTCAGGAAAAATTGAAAATTTACAATGTAGTTATGAATGTTAGAAAATACACTCATTCTTCTCTACCACGCCTTTCACAATGAAAACAGATTTAATTAGATGGCAAATATGATTTTTAATAACACTGGAAAAATATTCAGCATTAAAAGTGGTATTATCACTCTTAGGATAAACTCGCTTTTTAAATAATAAACCATAACGCGTTTCGAATACAGTTATTTTATGTCTGACATATGTGCAAATCTCAATGACGTAAGTCCAACCAATTCTTAAGCTGAAGCCTATTTTGTAACTTGGAGTTTTCTTCAAAGGAAGACAATCCTACCTTGTACCCATTAAAGATATTGCTATTTATGTCTATAGAACATTTCAGTTTAGGCATGGATGAGTCAAAAATAGAAGTAAAATGTAGCATATAAATTAAATTTGAAAACAATTAAAGACAGTCTGATTAACTTTTGATCCTTGAATGCGAAAAAACTACAAAATATCCTTTTAAAATATAAAAACTCATTTCACGAAGTTCGTATTGAGTGTCACTTATTTAAAGATAACATTAAACTATTTTAACCCCTCACACAGATTTTAAAATCGTGTGTTTATGTAAAAAGTATGCGAAGTTTTGAATTTTGTGCTTTATAAATATTTCTTAACAACTTTTTGTAATTATTTATTTAAAATGTGCTTCTTTAGTTTATTTCATAAAAGTGCAGTGCTTTTATCTCTATACATGACCACTATTAATAATAAATTAATAATATAAACAAATCCGATACTTGAGGTAAAATATATTTTTGAAAAAATTTTGAATGATATAATTTTTTCGTGTAGTGTATTTTTAATTTCTTGATAAAAAAAAATATAATCTAAAAGTGGCCCCAAAATCGTGTACCTTAAACCAAATGTTTAATTTCCATCATCATGTTTTTCTATCAGCCCAAAAGAACAATAATACATTTTTCCCCTTTTTACCAACTTACGTAAATGAAGGATTAATGGCCATCAAGTTTTGTAGTAGAAGCTCTAAAAATCCTACTATTATCCAAAAATACAATCGACCATTGAGAAGCAATTGTCTATTTATCTCTAAATGTGAGTTTGTATGTGTTTGTGCGGCCCATATGTATCATAAGATAACTTTGGTATTTTCACTTTGACCTGTTTAACGTTCAATTTGTTCTTTATCATTCTCTGTAAAAAAAATACTGTGTCTTAAAAGTATTTTTTAAATAGCTTATTCGGAATAAGGAAGCAATGCGTGGTTTGCAGTTAGATTTTTACAGGAAGATGAAGAAGAAAACATTTTTATTGAACAATTTAATGGACACAATGGTTTCCATTATATAATTCCATTGATAAATTGGTTCAAAAAAGTTAAGAAATAAATAATAATATCCGCTCAGACAATAATGACAAACAAATTTCTTCATTTAAGGCGCTTTTATGTATTTACACTCAAAGAAATCAACCAGCAAAACTAGCAGAAAACGCTACTAAAAATTAGTTAAAAATGATTTTGCAGAAAAACTGCTAAATTTAGCAAATTTTTTTTTTTTGCTTAATATTAATAAAATAAGAACTGCAAAAATAAATCTGTTAACTTTAAAAAATTTTAGTAACATTCGATGTGAATTTTAGTAAATTCAAAAGAGCATTTTACTCTGTAAAATTTGCAAAAACTTTTACTAAATTTATAAAGACTTAAACTCTGCAAATAACAGATAGCTAAAATCAACAAAAATGTTTGGTATAAAGTTGTAGATTACTTATTTCATAAGGGCAGACTTTTATTCGCATTAAAAAAAACTAAAAAATCTTTAAAAATTAAAAATAGTATATTGTTTTTTTTTTTGTCTACTAATTACTAAATGTATTTGTTGAATTTAGCAGATTACTTTGTAACTTTCAAAGAACTAAAATTTATATATCCAAATATTTGTAAATTCAATACAGAGAAAATTCGTTTTTTAGTCGAACGATTCGTATGCGGAACAAACTTCCCGCAGAAGTCTTCCCTGTTACTTACAATTTAGAAAAATTTAAATCAAATATCCACAAACACTACTCCCTCTTTCCTCCTTCCCATACCTTATTTTCCTGATCAATACAATGCACTGCATGAGTAGGGGGCATCCCCTGAGTATTGGTTAAATTATAAAAAAAAAAAAAAAGGTAATTTTTAAAATTTTTTTCTAGTACCAATTTTTGTTATTTTTACATGTTTATTTCTAAGAGTGTAATAATTTTACAGTTAATAAAACAAAATTTTATTTATTTACTTTTATATGATTACACTCAATAAATTCAAGAACTTTAAACCTTTTGCGGAAATACTTATTTTTTACTGGAATTGGGTATACTGAATTTTTTTTTTTCATTTTCACTTTTTGAAATACCTCTGATGTCCGATAAAATTGATGCTTGTTAGGAAAAGACCTAACCACGTGCTTGATTACTAAGAAGACAAGAATGGAGCCAAATTGATTATTAATAGGTTTTTTGTTAAAATTCTGCCTATTATGGAGGCTCTAACTTTTCTAAAACTTCGGGTTCTGATGAGATCTTTAGCCAGATCGAAATACTAGTATAAACCTAGCTAATATGTTTGATTTGCTTTATTTTTGTAAATATACGGAGGTTGAAAGCTCGTTATAAATTGAAAATAACATAAAAATAATCTCGATGTATATAAAAAACAAAAAACTAATATAACTGTAAAAAATATTACTTGAGCCAGAGTACAAACTAAAAAATTTTTTATATAAATAGAACATTTTTGGTCTTCAAAGTTTAGTAACGTCATGATGGTTGTTAGGAAAAGACCTAACCACGTGCTTGATTACTAAGAAGACAAGAATGGAACAAAATTGATTATTAATAGGTTTTTTGTTAAAGTTCTGCCTATTATGGAGGCTCTAACTTTTCTAAAACTTCGGGTTCTGATGAGATCTTTAGGCAGATCGAAATACTAGTATCAACCTAGCTAATATGTTTGATTTGCTTTATTTTTGTAAATATACGGAGGTTGAAAGCTCGTTATAAATTGAAAAAAAAAATTAAATGATTTATATTCTATTTTAATTTTTTATGACATTTTAATGCTTAATAAAAATCATTTAACAATTTTTTATTTTATCTGATTTTAGAGCGAAACAACAACAATTAAACACCATTTATTACAAAAAATTGTAGCTATTACTCCGCTCTTTATTTGATTATTTGGGTTGTAACCTTCCGGATTATAGTGTATCAATTTAATTTTCAATGAATTGAAAAAAAGCAATTAAATTCATTTTCCAAATAAGAAAATTTTCCAGATTTAGACTCAGTGTATTTATTTCAGAAAATATGTATTTCAAAGACGGGTACTTCAAAAAGTTGCAAATTTATTTTAAGTATCAATGTAAATAATATATTTTTATATGAAAAGAAATATTTTTTATTTGAAGAATGTGGGAAATTTTTAATCAATTTGTATTTTTAATACAAAAATTTGTTCATTGCAACGTCTCGTTTATGAACTATGATAAAATTTTTTAACATGTATACAATTTATAAGTATAAAAATAAAAAAGCAAAATTTTCAAATTCCTTGCAATGCCAGATCGATATTCTGATACAAAAACTGACATGACTATACTCAAATTAAAGATCATTTCTTTGATTAATATTCCTAAAACAAACCATGACCTTGTGATAAAATTATTGTGAATGATGTTAATATTAAAACCGAGATTTGGGTTAAGCGTACATAGATGTATTAAAAAATATATGTTTCAAAACCAATTTTTTTTGGACTTCGAATAGTATTATCATGTAAGTTTTTTTAAAACTTTTTTATCACTTTGACCCGATAAAATAAGTTTAAGTTTGCTATACTTTTTCAGCATAATGTACAGAATGGATTTTGTATTTATTCTTGGTTTTACTACGATTTTTGGCTTGTGGCGTTCAATAAGGATATTAAAGATAAAATTGTAGTATATTGACCATGGAACAACAATAAATTCAAACTCATTTTACCAAATAAAAAAAAAAAACAGAAATAGATGAAGAAAAAATATATCCGCCTGGGATTGATAAATGGCGGTGTAATTGTGTGTATTGTTACCGTATTAGAGTATTAGCAAGTGTTGTTATATATGGACTTCAGGGATTTGGAAATCTTTTTTTAATTCTTTTGTTTTCTATTGATTGCTTTTAATGAAATCTCGCCAAAAAAATTGCAATTTATTTGGGATTAGAAAAAAATATATAAATAAAAAAAAGTAAATACTAATCTAGAACAATGTCCAATTTCAGTAGAGGCTTATAAATAATGTTTATTTTTATTAGTGGTTAATTAATTAAGTTTGTATTATTTTTAATTACTTTATTTATTGATTACAAAAATAAAATAAACAGTTTAATCAAATTTTTTACAAATTATAACTTAATTATAAATCAATTAAATTCTGGACCTTCTCGAAGTCTCCTGGTAAAAACTATGGTTTAACAAATGAAATCCTCATCAACACTTGTACAAAAAAAAAAAAAAATTAAAAAGTTGTTTTTACAGGCAGCAAAAGGCTGACAAAACTTAAAATAAAATTTTTAAAATTCTGAATTTTCTGCAATATAATATTTTTTTTTATAAAAATTCAATTCCGAAATTTAAAACAAATAGTTACCATACTAAATCGTCAAATAGTTTTAACAAATTTCGACGCAAAGAAAAGTCACGATGTAAAGTGTTTGGATTGACATATGAAAGCTCTTATACACTCAAAAAAGAAATTTGTAAAGTCAGCAAAAAACAAAAGACTGCTTTCTGGGTCTATAAATCCGAATTTATACTGACTGTTAAAAAAAATAGATTTACCACTTTAACGAGGTATTTCGAATCGTCTTATGCGGTAGCTTCAAATTTGTAATATATTTTGTATTAAGATCCAATATGACCCCATATAATAACCCAGAAAAATCCAAGTAAAGGGCTCTTATTACCACTACCTAAGTAATAAGCAGTATCAATGTTAAACGGAGTCAAAACTCATTATT
Organism: Delia radicum; assembly: GCA_021234595.1. Lineage (NCBI taxonomy): Eukaryota > Metazoa > Arthropoda > Insecta > Diptera > Anthomyiidae > Delia > Delia radicum. Next base: position 174,840,788 of record CM037851.1, on the reverse strand, counting down.
TTTGTTCGACGAGGTCGTTTTTGTAAGAAGTTTTACGTATTCGATGCATGAAAAAACGCGCAAAATTTGTATACACGCCTTATGTAGGTATTACAAAAAATAAAAAATAAGTGGTTACAAAAATAATTAGTTATTCATATGCTTATAAGAAACTAAACCACGTACACAAGTTTGTAAATAATATGGCTTACCTTATACTTTTTAGTAATTAAAAAATAAGTAGTTGACAATAAAGCATTATATTTGTACTTAAATAAGTAGTCGCGCGTTAACTTGACTGCTGACGGCAAATTATAATTTGCTTTGATATTTATGTTCTTTATGCAACCACCCAGGCAGAAAAATAAAATCGGCATAGTGTTGACAAAGCGTCGGCGACGGTCGGTTTTGCGTTGACACAAAGCAGTATTTTCCTGTTACCCGATTGATATCAGTGTGCAAGCGCTTTATTTTAACGAACTTGTCACCATTGGCATAACGTTTGTAATTAAAAAAATATGCTTTGTAAATAGCTTAAATTAATTTTGTGAAATATGTATAAAAAAAAAAACACATTTGCAGCAAAACAGGTCGGTCTTAGTATTATACAATATATTTAAATGTGTGAAATATTATAAAATATTTAAAAAAAAAAATGCTTCTAATTTGTTATAATATTTGTAAAAATAATATTGACAAAGAATTTGCGGGTGGTACTTGAAAAACACAAGCTTGGCAAAGTTTTTCCTTAAGTTTTTCTTTTGAAAAAGTTGTTATATTTAATTTCACACAAACCCATACCAACCTTTTTCTATCTCTAACATCTAATTTAAAAAAAAAAAAGCTACTGATATAATTTTTTTTTTTTTTTGTCAAAAATTCTTATTTTTGCAAGTGCTAATTGAAAAATCAAGATAGAGGGCTGAAATTTTGCCACACTTACTCTTTTTAAGGATAACAACATCATTTTAATATGGTACATAAAAAAGTTGGTGCTCAATTTGGTCTACGTCTAACTAATATATATCCACACAAGAGTTGAAAAATTAATGAGTCTACACTCAGGGAACATCTTCTTTAACAAAATTGTATTTGTTTGGGTTGTAATACAGTTTCTTCGTTTTTAATGTAAATTTCAGTTATTTGTAGAACAAATTACAGTTATTACTAACCTTGTAGCTCATTTAAAAAATCAAACCACTTCAAATGTCTGTTTTATGATTTTACATTAATTTTCTAAAGTAATTTTTTGTTATTAAAAAAAAAACATTATCTTTATTTTTTACATATGTGGTTCATTTTTACTACAATTGATAGTAATTTTTCGAACAGTAAAAACAAATGACAATTGAAATGTTAGTCGTCCTTTCTTCAAGTGAAATTTCGTTTGTTGTTGCCTACATTTGATGTCGTTTTTACCTACATAATATCCTTAGTGTAAAAATAGGTTTTCGAAAAATTTTTAGATCATTACTTTATATTTAAAATAGTAATAAAAATACGTATTGATGCATAAATATCTATTCTTATCACTATTTTGAATGTAAAGTAATGATCTGAATACTATAGAGGTAAAGACCACTGCAAATGTAGTTAAAAACAAATGAAATTTCACTTGAAGAGAGGACGACTTACATTTCAGTAAATTCAACTAACACTGTCATTTGTTTTTTACTGTTCAAAAAATGAACCACAATTGTAATAAAAATGAACCACATATGCAAATAAACAAATATTTATTTGTTTTATATGTTTTAAATAAAAAAAATACTGTATAAAATTAATGTAAAGACACAATGCAGTAATTTGAAGTGGTTTGTTTTTTTTAAATGAACTACAATTGTAGTCAAAACTGAAATTTCTTCTACAAATGACTGGGTTTTCACTTAAAAAAAATGATACTTTATTACAAACAACTACAAATATTTACAGCAGAAGTTCCCTGAGTGTGGTGGCAACATAATGTTTTTTTAAAAACATTATTATATGTACACGTAAAAGCCAAAATTTTTCTGAATTTAGCAACTGTTTTGCTGATATTACCAATTTATCTGCAAGGATCCTCCAAGCAAAAATGTCGCTGACTTTACAGACTTTGCAGAGAGTAAGCTGGTGTCATTACTGATAGTCCAAAAATATTGATATGGAATTACCGTCACTGGGTACTTGTCATTACTACCTACGTATGTATAATATAACTATTTATCTCGTAGTGCTTTTCTACAATGGGTAACAAATTATCTGGTAATGTTTTTCGCACTGCGTTTGTTATAAACCCTTAAATCATTAATAACAGACTATCAATTCAGGCATAACATAAAATGTTGTAATCTAACAAAAAAAATTGCTAAAACCAGCTTAACAGTAGTCAAAACTGTTTTAATTTATCAAAATATTTATATGACAATAGCATTTTAAACTAAAATCTCAATTTGTGCTAAAAATTGCTTAAAACTTGGCAAGTTGTAATAACTGTTTAACTAATTTTTCTTCTAACTTTTTTTTAATGAGTGTAAGAATTTTTAAAATTCCAAAAGTTAAAATGTCAATATTATAAATAATTAAAACTAGAAACTTCTCTTTATTTTCTCTTTTAACGAACGATTCAAAATAACTTTTAGTAGTGTTTCCAAAATCTTTGTTGATGATTACTGTCTGCACTTTTTAATAGAGCTGCTTTGGCCATTTCTACATAACTTGCTTATTGTTAAAAAGCCAAAACACTACATGTTCACTTACTTTCAGTATTTATTAAATATACTCAGAGTATTATGTAGTTTACTGTTTGTAGTTTAATAAAATAGTTTTCAGTTTAGTGGAAAATATAAAACTTGCATTTATTTTTCAAATAAATATTGATTTCAATTTTTTTATACATTTGGTTGTTCAAAATTAATTACTACCATTTACCGATTTTTCTATTTTAATTTATTATTTTAATTTGTTTAAAGTTTCATACAAATTTAACCCTTAAAAATGCAATATTGTCGTTCAGTTGTTGCCGTTACAGTTATTATAAATTTAAATTTTCTTTCAAATGAAAAAAAAATTAAAAAATTCGTATCTGTTTTTTTTTTATTAAAATGGTTTGTTTACATATAATGAATTTGCTACTTATTTAAACAATATTTAAAAATAGATAACAAGAAACATTAGATTTAAATGAAAAGCAAGTAGACAGGTTATTAAGTGATTTATAATATATTTGAAATTACGTTTTCAGTTAATTTAAACTACAAACTATTTTGAGTGTACTATTCTTTCAGTTTTATTCGCACATCTCTCCCTACGGCTAACTTGTGGTACATAACTTGGTTATGTTGACAATGTTGCTAATAGGTGACATTGACATTACATAGATGACGACAGCAAACAAAATAATTTCAAGTAAGACATATAACTGAATGTTCTAACATATAACTTAATGTCCTAACTATGGATGCAATTATGTGTGTCTTATAAACACATTTTATGCATTCTTAGTAGGGTTGGCACGTGCTGGTATTTAACACCAGAAGGGGTTAAATTTACATCAACATCATTGTCGTCATTTTTATAGTTATCATCATCGTCATATGCAAAAAGGACGTGATGGTATAATAGGTGTGCTATATTACTTAAATACGGATTTCATATATATATATATTTTTTTAAGACAAAATAAATTAATTGAGTTATTTTTAATTCAAAAGACTTTTTTTAAATTCATAAAAAATCCTAATTCAAATTTTAAATATATTTTGGTTTAAACACATTTTAAGCCTAAATTTTCTAATTATTTGAGTTAAGGTTTGTTTTTTATATAAAAGTTTTTTTATTTTCAATATTTCGCTACTCCTTTGTGTAGCAACTTCAGGAAAATAAATAAATTAATAAACTTTCAAAACAATTTAAAGTTTGAAAAAATTTTTGAAAGTTTGAAAACATATTTAAAATATTTGACAAATATTTCTAAAACAAAAATATAAATAATTAACACTTAAAAAATCTATTGATGTAATATTTGTTATAAATTAATGTAGTATGTGTTATTTCTTTTGTAATAAATATTTATAATTCTGTTTTCAAACTTTCAAAAATTTTTTCAAACTTTAAAATTTTTTGAAAGTTTATTAATTTATTTATTTTCCTGAAGATGCTACACAAAGGAGTAGCGAAATATTGAAAATAAAAAAACTTTATATAAAAAACAAACATTAACTCAAATAATTAGAAAATTTAAAAATAAGAAATAAGGTTAAATAAACGAAAATAATCACATTTTAAGCCTTAAAACTAACATTCATAAACGAATATTATCCTAAAATACCTATTTTAAAGCTAATTTTCGAATATGAATACAGTTTGAGGTCTTAAAATGTGTTTTAACTTAAATGTATTTAAAATCTAAATTTAGATTTTTTATGAATACGTTCGTAAATATATAGCAAAATCATAAAAAAAACTTTAGTTTACATGCATGTTAAAAAAATTTTAATTTTCTAATTACTTATTGTCCCAGAAAGTTATATAGCATGTGCAGGCTAAAAAAGTGCCATTTAAAATCGTTTCTAAAATCTCAAAATTAACCCTCATTGGGTACGCTATCATTCAGCAAACAAATTGGATTTTTTTTTTATTTTCATCGTCGTCTAGATTTTGTAAAAGCGGCAATAAATTAGTCAAAAATCAATTTTAAAAATAGCATTTTTTTAAAAATTCGATTTTAGAAAACAAAATATATTTATTTTTATAATAAAGCTTATAATAAAAGTAAACGCAACTAATTAATGGCATAAAAATATTCCCTAAATTTTTTTAATGTTAGGTATATAGGTAGCTGAAACGCAAAATGTTGACTTTTCCATTTATTTCGATAGCTTTCAAAAAAAAATCGTAATTGATCTAAAACAAATTAATATTCATTACAGTTATATTAGTTTTTTGTTTTTATATACATCGAGATTATTTTTATGTTATTTTCAATTTATAACGAGCTTTCAACCTCCGTATATTTACAAAAATAAAGCAAATCAAACATATTAGCTAGGTTGATACTAGTATTTCGATCTGGCTAAAGATCTCATCAGAACCCGAAGTTTTAGAAAAGCTAGAGCCTATATAATAGGCAGAACTTTAACAAAAAACCTATTAATAATCAATGTTGCTCCATTCTTGTCTTCTTAGTAATCAACCACGTGGTTAGGTCTTTTCCTAACAAGCATCATGACGTTACTAAATTGTGAAGACCAAAAATGTTCTATTTATATAAAAAATGTTTAGTGTGTACTCTGGCTCAAGTAATATTTTTTACAGTTATATTAGTTTTTTGTTTTTATATACATCGAGATTATTTTTATGTTATTTTCAATTTATAACGAGCTTTCAACCTCCGTATATTTACAAAAATAAAGCAAATCAAACATATTAGCTAGGTTGATACTAGTATTTCGATCTGGCTAAAGATCTCATCAGAACCCGAAGTTTTAGAAAAGCTAGAGCCTATATAATAGGCAGAACTTTAACAAAAAACCTATTAATAATCAATGTTGCTCCATTCTTGTCTTCTTAGTAATCAACCACGTGGTTAGGTCTTTTCCTAACAAGCATCATGACGTTACTAAATTGTGAAGACCAAAAATGTTCTATTTATATAAAAAATGTTTAGTGTGTACTCTGGCTCAAGTAATATTTTTTACAGTTATATTAGTTTTTTTGTTTTTATATACATCGAGATTATTTTTATGTTATTTTCAATTTATAACGAGCTTTCAACCTCCGTATATTTACAAAAATAAAGCAAATCAAACATATTAGCTAGGTTGATACTAGTATTTCGATCTGGCTAAAGATCTCATCAGAACCCGAAGTTTTAGAAAAGCTAGAGCCTATATAATAGGCAGAACTTTAACAAAAAACCTATTAATAATCAATGTTGCTCCATTCAATTTGTTTTACTATTTTCAGGTTTTTGCGTTTCAGCTAACGATATACTGTTTATCAGTATTTTTATTCTTTTAAACATATATATTTTCTACAAGTAGTTATAAAAAGATTTGGGCGATTTCAATTACATTTCAATCATAATTAAATTACATGTAATTGATTTTTTTTCAATTACTAATTACAATTACTTGTAATTGTCATATAAAAAATCGATTACAATTACATGTTCTTGTAATTGAAAGAAATGGAATTACTTATTACATGTAATTGTAATTGAAAATTTTGAATTCCAGTTACATGTAATTTGTAACTGTACGTTTTAATGGGCAATACATTGTTTTGCATACTAACATATATTTATTTAATTCTGCCAATCCAATTGTATATTGACCGTTTAATAGAGTATGGTAATATACATTGTCAGATATTAAAACATGCACAACTTTAATGAAAATTTGCAAACTAACAAAATGGTCCATAAGTGAGAAACTGGATACTCCGTTGACACCAGTGTGACCGAAATATTTAGGATCACTGCTCGGTACCATTTTTTTTCGATGTAGGTAAAATTTTGTAGTGAATACAATAATTGATAGTAATTGTAATTGAATGCATTTTTGAAATTAGTTTATGTTTAATGTAATGATTACATTTTACTTTTTTAAACCAATTCCTTTTTTCAATTACATGGAATTGTAATTCACATTTTTAAATTAAAAGTACATGTAATTAGGAATTACGATTGTTTCAAGTACCTGTAGTTTTTAATTGATATTTTTTCCATTACAATTAATTTTCTTTTAATTGAAATTTTGCTTCAGCTTTTTTTCAATTACAATTACTTGTAATTTCTAATTGAATGCATAATTAATTACGAAATGTAATGATTAACGTCCATATCTGGTTATAATAATGAACAGATTGAATTATCTGTTTCATCAAATTACAAACTAACATGATTTTTATTTTTCAGTCGACACACATAAACGCACGTAGGTGCTAATTCCACCTATCGAACTTTCTAATATCAATTTGCCGGCTTTGGACTGTATATGCGGAATATATACTTATATAGGAATGTATATGTTTGGTGAATTTGAAGGAGTACATACATATTTAACGTAAACGGGAGAATTTAATGTTTGTTATGGAAAAATTTACAGAGTCCTGAAATTTTCATGGGTGCGAATTCTCACATGTGTACAGTTTGAGGGTTAAACAATGCATTATATATTGTTCGATTGCACTTTTTGTAGCTTTTAATAACACCAAAAAATACTTCCTCTTGCAACACATCATTTCTATATAATTATGGCACGATTAGTTTAAGATATATTTCAACTTTTATATTATTATTTTACACCCTGTTTTAAAGCAGTTTTGCTTTAATATCATTGAATTCAATTTCAAATGTTAAAAACTTTTCATGGTTTTGAAATCTACGGTAGTTAAGTTTTCACTTCACTTCAATATAATAATTTAATTTTAATGTTGAAGGATAAATTTGGGATTTTATAAAAAACTGGACAAATCTTATTTTTTAGTTTAATACTAATTTACCTTCTTAGCTTTACAGTACTTTGTGTACCAGGGCTTCCTCAACTATTATTCTCCACTTCTCTATCTGAGGTGCATCAAACCATCTCTTTTTCGACTTCCCTCAGCTTGTTGACCTTCTGAAGTTCGGTTACAAGTATGTTTCACTGCTCTGTCGTCTCCCACGCGATCAATAGGGCCTAGCCGTTTTATTCTTTGAACTTTGATTTTTCGCCTATATAGTTGTCTAGTAAGTGGTTATATATACCCATATATATACCTATGTCTTAGGAATATGTTAAGACTTTGGGTACAATCTATATTCGCCACTATTCTTGTTTTTCTTGAGTTTCCATAGATCTGATTGAACTTCCGCGTATTAAGTACACAAAAAAAATTAAAAGCAGGTTTTAATTAATGATAATATTAATTAAAACTTTTATAGAAAATGAAAAAGGAAACAAGCTATTAATAACTATCTACAAAAAAAGTATGATACTCAATACAAAAAAGTGTGAACGCCACGTTTGTATGCATATATGTTTTTGGTAATGCTGTGTCCGTTTGTGCATTTGTGTGTGTGCTTGTTTAGTTTGAAAACTACAAATGCATGATATGGTAAATGCATGGCAAATTGTATTTAGTTACTTAGTTAAATGTTCTTTATTTAATTCATTTCTTTGTGATAACAATTATTTGAAATATTAAATAAAAAAATAAAATAAATAAAATAAGAACGTACGACTATGACTTAATGTCGTCAGTCGGAAAGAGATAAATATAACATGAAAACTTGCTATTACCATAGAATGGGAAATGGAAGAAGAAAACAAGAATCAGAAGTACTTAGAGTTGAGGCCAAGAACACCTGATTTTAACATGGGAGTGTCATAGGAGGCAAGGCATTGCCTTGTGCTTACATATAGGGACAAAAATAAGACGTTACAAAATATGTAGTGAAATCACCAGTTACACATAAGTACTTATTTCATTTCTTATTTGTAGCATCAAAAGTAATGCTTAAAGCCATTATATGACGTATTACTTGTAAGGATGTTAATAAGTAGTTATTTATTGGTGCAAAAATAAGAACGTATTAACATGTACCTAAATAAGAAGGTATTAATAGGCAATAAAATAACTAGTTATTAATAAGGACAATTATAACTAGTTATTAATAGGTCCTAAAATAACTACTGATTATAGTCATTACAAGGCTATAATAACTGCTTACCAGGAAGAAGTGTAATAAGTGGTGAACAGCGATTAATATTTTCTCAAGAAAAAAATTAAAAGACTTTGTTTATTATTTTCTAATAACATTTATTAAACATAAAAAGAACAAAAAAATTCACTATAAAAAACTAAAAATCTTATATACTAGTACACCCAAAAAAAAAGTTTGTAATATTAGCAACTCGTTTTCTGGGAGGATCCTAGCAGACAAAGTTGCTAACATCAGCAAAAAAGTTGCTAAACTCAGCAAAAAAAATTGCGAGTACGAGTTGATAACATTACAAACTTTTTTTTTGGGTGTAGGAACTTAAATGCCTTATACATATTTAAAATTTGGCTGGTTTAAAAATAAAAAGTACTTTAAAAATGTTTATTAATTAATAAACTACAAAAAAAAAGGATTAACAAAACTGAATTTGACAAAAAATAATTGCAATTAAAAAAGAATTATTCTTGTCGAGGCCAAAATTTTGTACTTATATAAATTATATATGAACTAACATACTCAATAGAACTTTTGTTTTTCAAAATGTTATATACCTTCAGGAATGATAAGACGCGTTTCCGGGGATTTTCCAATTACCCTTTCATCAGTTATCTTTAGAAGGTGGGAATACTGCAAATAATAAACATCAAAAGTTCATATTATCTACCATCTACTACACCATCAACTAAGTGATAAGTAGTAGAATAGTTAATAAGCCTTTTCAAAATGTTTGTAGTATGTATTTCAAAAACTTCGAAGGCATATTAACAGTTACTTATTACCTTAGTTTACTTATTACCTTACCTAAGGTTACTTATTACCTTAGTTTAGTTACTTATTACCTTACAAGTATATTATTTCTTTGGACCTTCCTAATAAGCAGGTATATAACACAATATTAGTAAGACATAATTGTTTAGCTTCCAAAATAAGTAGTGATGTATGTTCATATCAGTAAAGTATTATTTCAGACCTTCAAAATAGCAACAAATGTAATGGATAGTCATTACTACGAAAGGTCTGAAATAAGTGATAATAAGTAACTTATTATTTTTGCTATTCCAAATAAGCAGATATTTAACACAATATTAGTAAGGCGTTGTTTTTTATCTTACAAATAAGCAGTTACATATATTCATATTAGTAAGGTATTATTTCGGACCTTCAAAATAACAAAAACTGGAATGGATAGTCATTACTTTGGAAGGCCTGAAATAAGTCCTACCCCTTACCAAAGTTTTGCTGGGATGATAAGGTTTTTGTGTATTATATTATAAGGTTAATAGTTAAACTCATTTAAGAGCTCCTTTCTGTAACCTATCGCATGTATAATGAATCCATATATTTCATTAAAATTTTCTGTAGGGTTTTTTGTAATAGTTATTTACTCATTTTCAGTCAAGGTAAACTTTTTAAAATGTTTATATCTGATATGACGTAAAATAGGACATATGGCTATGAAATGTAAGATATTTTCAATCTGATTAAGATTGCATAACGAGCAATCACGGGAAATTTCAAAATATGATTGAGGTTTCTTGTAATTTAGTTTAGAGTAAATCCGGTTTGTAGTAGCTGCTTTTTCTAATTGATTTTGTAGTTCTTTAAGTTTCAAACCTGATAAAATATCAAATCTTAATTGTTCCCAGCTTTCTTTTGTAGAGCATTCTGAGACTCTTGATGTATTTACAACATTTGCTAGTGTATCTATATGCTCATACCAATACACTTTTTTTTGCAATATAAATCTTGTAAGCTGGTTTGGTAAATGGCCGTTGTTGTATTCATGTAATGTTTTAATAATATATCTTAGATGTAAATCTAATGTGAATATAAAATTATTCTCTACACCAGTTTCCAGCATCAATATATATGTGGGTGTAAATCGTGGCAGTTTTAAATTTTTTTTTTTTTAAATAAAGGTAGAAGTTTATATACTTCTTCAAAAAAAAAAGAAAATCCCCATATTTGGGCGGCATAAGACTGAATTCCACGGCATACAGATTTAAATAAATTCCATTTTGCTTTTAAGCATATCTCTTTTTTCACCAAAAAATCATTCCATGTTGCATTAATGCTGTTTTTTGCAGATAAATTTCTTTTTTCAACGTGTTTTTTAAAAGGCATTTTAGGTGATAAATTAACTCAGAAATTTGTGATTCTTACAGGCTCACCATTAAAGGTCCATCTTTCCCGTCTGGCGATTCTTCCTCTTTTTCTGAATATCATAATTTAGAGTCTTTTCACTGGAATCTCCGGGACGGGATTTCTCGGGAATTCAAGACAATTTTCAATTCTGAAATTCCGAGAAATCTTGTCCCGGAGATTCCCGTGAAAAGACTCTAAATGTGACTTACCTTATACCAGCCAGTACTCATGCTAATTTTAGCCAAATTCAAGCTTGCACTTTTGTGCCATGGTAGTAATCGTGGTGCATTCTTTATTTTTTGGCGGCAGATAACTTAAGACTGCTGTAACAACCGATTTTCAGTCCAGGGGAACACATTAAAGTCAAATTTGTGGGCTATTTGTTTGAAAGTTTTAGTTGATTTGCTAGCGTTCTGATACGCTGGCGTCTATTACGAACTAAAATTTTGAGTTTTCTTCAAACTTTTTTTTATTTTGACCGTAATTAGAAGGACCTTTTCAAAAATTGAGTACCCACATTTTGGAAATAGGATTATTTTCCGAAAAATTCCTCGAAAACTAACATCTTCTTCCAAAAAAGCTCTAATTTTGTCTTTTTCAATATCGAACACGTAATACCCCCCGCGGAATTTCGAAAATAAGGCTAATATGTAACTAGAAAATAGTAATTATTCAAATAAAATAAGAATAAAAGAAAAAAAATTAAGACTGGCTCCACCGTTAGCTGAAAAAATATTTTTTTTATCTGCGGCTATAATTTTGCACCACCAAAAAAAACAAGGAATTTGTTATAACGGTTTTTTAAGGCATAAAAACAAAATTTTTTTTTCTGTTTTTCTAATTATTTTTAGAGGTCTTTCAGATGGCATTCACAGATTTCTTGAATTTTTTATGTAAATGTACAAAACTGCTGAAAAGTGCATGCGGCTATAATTTTGCACCACAGTGTATAAAAGATATACCACGATATTTACTCACAGTATTCCTTTCTCCCTTCTTAAAAATGGGACAAAGTATACTTGTCGTAAATTTTTCATCTAAATTTGCTGGTTCATATATGATGTTGTATGTATTTGCCAGTTATTCCACAAAAATATCTGTTGAGTTCTTAAAGAACTCATCGCTGACTCGGTCCTCTACAGGGGCTTTGTTTTTCTTGGCTTTGGCTAATACGTGTTTTATTTCAAAAGTTGAAATAGGTCGATCTAGATCATCATCCGTATATTTCATTGCAGCATACATTATATTATGTGAAATATCAGGCGTATTCAAAAGATTAGAAAAGTATTGTTTGAACACATTTGCAGGTATACCAGGCTTCGACTGCATTTCTTTGCTTTTTATTTCTTTAATAAGATTCCACCAATCTTTACCAGTTTTTACTAAACTGATCTGATTTTCTACCTTTCTGTAATATTCGTATTTACTTCTCTCACAAATTTCTTTATATTTTTTATTTTCAATAACAAATTGTTCTCTATTGCTTGTTGTTGGGTTTTGACGAAATGTGGTACGAGCTCTAAAAGACTTTTCCCTCATGTTATAGCACTTGAAATTGAACCATTTGTTTTCTCTTGTAATATGAACTTCAGTTTTGTATTTATAAGGGTTTGATATGTTAATAACGTTTACGAAATTTTGCAAATCTAATACATCCTTTTGTTGTTTATAAATATTTAGCTGTTGATTAAGTTTTTCTTTATAAACCTCTATTTTTCTTTCATCCCACTTTAGTTTTGGTAGTAACTTCAGTGGCTCTTCTAGATTTCTTCCTTTAATGTTTATAGTTAAAAAAATTGTATTTTCTACTGAAACTTTTATATTTAACCTACAATAAAAAAAATAATTTGAGAATTATGTCTAAATTAAAATATATACTTATATATTTGAAAGTCAATTAAAATATTAATTGATGCATTTAAATATTTGTTTAGAAACAGATTTAATTTAATTCAAATCAAATCTTTTATTAGATACTTTAAGATGATAATTTTTTCGGTGTAGTTCCACAAAATATTCTATCCATCTATCTACAATTTCCTGCTTAGTTTTTATTATTTGGCCGGATTTGTCTTTACATATATGTGTTCGTGGTTGATAATTCTGTACGTTTCTCTCTATTTTTTGTTTGTTACGTTTATAGTTATTGTTTTCATTTTCATATCTTGTCTTTTTTTATATATCAATATCTTCATAGTTCTCTACTTTATTTCTATGTATTTTTACTTATTTTCCGCCGAAGGGTGTAATATGAAGTAGTAAAAACAACAGAGGGTCTTTTAAAACAACTTTCAATATTAAACGGACAAAAACTTTAGAAAAACGACTATTTTAGATTTTTTTTTAATTTAAAAGTTTTTTTTTGTGATTACAAAACAGAATACATATTGTATTTGTTTGTATGTTTGTATGTTTGTTATGATTGTGCACAGAAAAAATTATCAACTTAAAATATCTAATTAAAGATCTTCTATCTAATTGAATCAATTAATAATTTAATTGACTTTTAAATATATAAATACATACTTTATGTTAGACGTATCATCCCCACATTTTTTTATCTAAAATCTAAAAACAAAAAATTTAGAAAAATTTAATTTGATATATATTTTTTTAATAGGAACAGAATATTACGCATTTCTTCGGTTCAGCAAGATTAAAAAATGTGGTAATGATTTTGCCTAAATTACAATATAAAAATGTATCCACATTTTATATTTTTTAACAATTAAAAAAAAAAATACTTAAAATAAATAGAAAGTATGCACAAATATTTACTAAAAAAGTCAAAATACGATTTAAAAAGCCCAAAATATACATTAAAATTCAAAATAGCCAAAAATATGCACTTTTACCAAAATATGCAACTACAAATCGATAAAATTGTTTCTAAATTTGATGATTCAGGTAAATATTTAGTATATATCAGTTTCAGATTTACAAGAAAAAACATGCATTTCCATGAAATTCCTTCCCTAATAATCAGTTAAGACAACAGTAAATTACGATTTTGATCAATAATGAGCCCCCATTACGTATGAGTTACTTATTAATATGTATGCATTATAATATCAAGTATACGCCATGGGATGTGGCAAATAAGGAAAAAGAACTGCATTTCAAAGCGTTTTACATTTTGCTCTACTTTAAAACTATGGTGGTTTTATAAAAAAAATAAGAGCCGTACAATATTAGTTCTAACCCCCAAAAAAATACAAACCAATATATCGCCAGCTTATTATTGGTTTTACCTATGCATGAAACGATATATACATCGATATATCATGTAACGGGCTTCGCCATCAGACAGGGAATATTTACATTAAACATATATAATTCATTCCTTACTAATTTTTTTTCAAAAATCGGTCAAACCAATAGTAAGCTGATGAAATAAATACAACAAATCAACTTGTCAAACCTAATTTCGTTTGGTTGTGAAAAAGCTCAAAATCAACTTGTCGAAACAAGTATCAAAAATTGCAAAAATTTTCCAAAAAATAAGGATCTCTAACGTTTAACATTTTTTTAATGGCTTTGGAAAAAATATTTTTTTAATATCATTGAAGTGAATACTTTACGTATTTATTAAAATTTAATTTCTAATATGTACCATATGCGCAACATTGGTCAAAAATTCTCAATATGTCACAAAGAAAATAAATTTATGTCCAAAAAATAAATTCTTGATTTTAGAAATTAAATTTCTGCTACAACCAAAAACTAACAGTTTTTAAAAACGTCGAGTCTTTTATTTAAAATTTGTATGGAATTTGACAACTAATAGAAGAAGTTTTTAAAAACTACTCGGTTTTGGTTGTATAAGAGTTATTGTATAAATTACAAGATGGAAAATGTTTTTCATTCTATGGGTAGTTAACTAAGAAAGGCAACAGGTCACTATGATGTTACCACGCGGTGACTACGAAATTATGCACAGAAAAAAGTTTTGCCATTTGCCAACTAAAAGTTGGTTAATACGACTTAAATTCGTTTAATACGACTAGAATTCGGCTGGTACAACTGGGTAACGATGAGATCAGTGAAACTAGTGCACACATCTAGCCTTGCAAGTTCTTTTACATCCCAGCAAAAAATAACCTGGATTCGGTAAGCAGTAACTTTATTTGTATGCTTCCAAAATAGCGCTTCACCGCCTTGCATACTATAAAGCAAATAGGGAAGGCATTCTGTCGTGCTTCCCAGAATGCCTTCTTTGAATCATTAAATAATGCTTACAATGAAGCAATAAAGTATGCATACCATGAAGCACTAATGTTGTCAACATACAAAAAAGAGCTTCTTAGTGCCTAAGAAGGCATGAATTTATTGCTTCTAAGAGCACATAAAAGAAGCGCTTTAAAAAGAGACATACCAAGTGGGACATCGCTTCGTTATCAAATAATGCCTTCCGGAAGCGCTTCTGGGTAAGCACTATTTTTTGCAGAGATACTTCAAATTAAATATCTTTTTGTGCTTTGAAAATATACATACACTTTGTGTAAAAAGCAACAATTAAAACTTTTAGATACTTCGTCACAAAATAGTTAATCAACAAAAGGTAAGAGAAAAAATAATTGAAATTTACAAAATAATGCCAGACTTTTGCAGCATTTTCAAAAAATTAAAAGCTTTACGAAATACGGGATCTGTCTTTGTTAAAAAATATAATTACACTCGTATTGTTAACAGAAATCCGCGAACCGATATTAAAATGGGTGTTTCTGATACAAAAAAATATAAGAATTTAGTGGGCCTTTTGAAGAAAAATCATAGCATATTAAACAGAAAATCAGCTGTAAAGAAAACTGTTCAAAGTTTTTGGTCAGAAAAGGTAAAAAGTGAACTATTGAAACATATAAAATGCAAAAAGATACGAGCCGAAATTTCAGGACGAATGAGGAGGCCAAAGAACGAACCAAAAAACTGTGTTTTAATTTTGTAACAAAATTTTAATTTTGTTTAATGAATGACGAAACCCAAGTTCTTAGTGACTTTTTCCAGTTTTCGGAGCGGGAATTTTATATGGCGGATGCAAAAAGCTATGTTGAGAAAACAATGTGGACAAAAAAAAAACAAACTTTACAACCAAATGTTTAGTTTGGTGAATAATTATACTTGCGGCAAAAGCAGTACTCTTTACATAACAAAACGATTTGTACATAAGAGAACGGATTTGTACGTAAGAGAACGAATTTGTACATAAGTGAGCGTTTGAAAAACGGTATTAGCCATTTATTTGGGTACAAGCGGTATTTAATTTCTAATGCCTGCTCTTGCATCTTGTCATTATAGCAAAACAAAGGTAGAGTGGTACTAAAGGTTTTGGTACCAAGATTGCCGAATCTGCTTAACTGCCTTGAACTGACACCAATAGAAGGATATTGGGATATGGTGGACAAAATTATGATGAACACCGAACACACTAACCGAGTTTATTGGTTGTTACCACCAAAATACTTTTTTAAATTGGGTTGGCTCTGTTTTTCTGTGTGTAAGTTTCTAAAAATTATACTCCTCCTTTACAGTTAATGGTTTGTTTTGCTTAAATCCGTGTAATAGTTTTCTGCCAAATTTATTTGCATTTATATCGCCGTTAAAAGCATTTTAATATTAATATAGGCATTATTTTCAGTTATTTGTTGGGTAGAAGGCGGAGGCTTGGCCCCTGTGGCACATGTTCCACCCCCGATTTTCGCTGTATTTAAAAGAGCTATTGCAGTGTCCCTTCCATGATTTGTGTTATTGTCTTTCATGTCACCAAATTGCGCACTTCTACTTCATTTTAATTTAATTTTACTAACTTTTAGAACCCGATTTGTTAAATTAAAAAAAAAATAGTAATGATATATTTTTTAAAATAGTAATTTGAACTAGACAGTAGATTGGGCAAAACCTTGAACTTTATTTATGTACTTAAATATGAATTTTGTCAAAAATGTTTCATTTTGTTTTTGTTAAATTGTTATACCAACGTTATTTAAATTGCATTTCAAATATGAGCTATTTTTATAATTGTACGAAATTATAATTACTGTTCTCAGATATCATATTAAAAATGTATTTATATCTTTTTTTGTATAAGGCATTAGATAAATTTATCTGTATGCTAGTTTAGCAATCAGTTTTAGAAAATATGATTGAGGTAACTTGAAGAGTAAAGTGCATTCTAAATATTTATCTTTATTTTAAGTTATTAGAAAGCGTCAAACTTGTAATAATTTATTTTTTTTTTATTTTTTTTATTAATTAATAATCATATAATTACAAATTATATACTATTACCCTACCCGAGCACTAGGTACTATGGCCTTCGGCGCGTTGTAGCGAAAACAGACCAGTGCCTCTGGTGGGAATCGAACCCACGACCCCCGAACTGATAAGCCAGCACGCTACCAACTAGCCTACCGGGGCGCACGACTTGTAATAAAAGGCTTCAAAATGAACCAAAGTATCAAATTTCTTAAACTTTAACCGCGGTTTTCTCAAAACCGTGACGTGATGGAAAAATTTGGATGTCGAACTTAGAATCAGGAAATCAAAGGCGATATAAAGCACATATCACGATATAAATCATAAAACAAAATGGAATCTATTTGTTAATGCATATATTTGGATTTTTTCCCATAAATGCAATGGTGCTATAAATACATATTGTAATGCATATTTTGGCATGTGTTGTTGCATATTTTTCATTAAAATGCATATTTTTAAGAACATTTTTGGATATTTTACTAAGTCTGCGTTTTTGGAAAAATATTTTATAAAAAATTAATAAATAATTAAATTTATAAAAAATTTTTTGATTTTACAATTACATACTAACTTTCTTACGATGACTAACGCTAATTTTCAAACACTTTTAAGACAAAAATTTCTTTAAGTGTGTAAATAATGTTAAACGCGTTTTAAAAATCAATAATAAATGCATATTTTTATCATTTTCAGTCCATATTTTACGATTTTTAATTCATATTTTAAGTACATAAAATACGGTTATAAATGCATTAACTTCCGGGACCTTCTTATTGTAAACTAATATGCCAAATTTGTATTAAAATAATATTTATTTTTAAAAAATTAAATATTTTATAAAAAGAATGTTTACAAAAATTAAGATTTCCAGGGAACATATTTCGAACCCATTCTGAAATTTTTATATGATGTAGCTAACATGTCAGGTAAACTCTGAACAAAAAATAAAAAAATTCAGGATATGCATTTTGAGATATTTGCAAATCAAGGACATGTCATTTTTTATGCTTTTTTAAAAAAAATTATTATTACTCAAAAACTTATCGAGAAGGTTATATAAGCTTTATTATGGGACTAAACAATTTGATGACACGTTCCAGAGATATGATGTTTTGAAAACCATGCCAAATTTAAACAGCGATACAAAGAATTTAGAAAAAACTAGAAATTGAAATGTTAATAAGTTCCAGAAGAATTTTTTCTCAAAATGTTGTGCAAATTAGATGACATGAATCCGGCTGGTATGTCAATTTCCTAAGGAATGACCTAGAGAGATATTATTGTATAATGTATATGAAAGAAGATCTAAGCTTTCATATTAGCTATGATATATAAAACTTAGTTTAGAACATTTTGCACATTAAATAGGTAATCAATAGGTAATTTTGCTGATAATGTCGAATTTTGAGCCGTCGATGAACTCAGTTTCAATAAAATCCAAACACATCAATTCCAAAAACGACTAAGATATAATCGAAATTTTTTGGATTTACTCAGCGCTAGATTATTTAAATTATTTTTGTATAAAAAAGACATTGGCTTTAATGTGGTTAGTTTTAATGTTGCTTACTTTTTATGTTGCGTACATTTGTAACTGACAAAAGTAATTAATTTGGTCCCAAGTATTCATCACGTTTTCTCAATGTCGTAACTTACACATATACAACCAGTTATATTCTCACTCACAAATCCACTAATACTGTGGCCTTTTAGTGTAACTATTATTTGGTTTTATATAAAAGGCAAAAATCCATTATACAAATTTAAAATTTTATTTTTTTTTTGTAGTATCCGTATTCATGTAACGTCGTATAATGTGTAAACGTCGTATTTTTATAACATTAATGCCATAAATGTTTTGCTTACTCTTTAAAGTTTATTATACAATTTTTTTTTTTTTTTTATTTTTATTTGAATGTTTTAAACATTTTAAAAAAAGGGAAAAAAATTGTTTAGACTGATTATAATAAAATATTCTATTTTGTAAATATAGGAATATTTTTGGAAACAAATAAATGAAAAATTTGATAAGAAACGAAGGAAGAGTTGTTAATTTACGTACTTGCAACTACGTTTTGTGTACTTATACACCAAATGCAAATCGTGTTATGAATCCCCACAGTAAGTATTTTTATAACACAAACGTTTTTAATTAAAAAAAATATAAATAGAGAATACAAAGATTTACTGTGGCAACCGAATTCCTTGCCAACTGAATGCTTTGATTGTCGTAAACAAAATTATTGTTTGCGGCAACCTAACCATTTTTAATGAAATACTAAGTTAAAAAACTTTTTTTATATAAATTGTTTATATATTTATCATTGTCTATGGTCTTTTGTTTTTTGAACATTTTATACATTCCCTCAGGGAGTGCAGTGAGCTGAGTTTTTTTTTTTTCAATAAATGTTATAGCAGCAAAAACCCTTTTGTTATATGTATGTACTAAAGCGATTTAGAGGAACTACATTAACCATGTAGTTTTTATAAACCTTTCCCTCTTATACACTGTCGGACAAAATAAAGTGCAAGTCTGTAAAAACGTAGGAATGTTAGAAACATTTGTTTTTTTTTACCAAAATATATATAAAATAATTTTATTTTAAAAACTATTTAGCTTTAAGCTTCACATTTTTTATAATCATAGTAATAATAAAAGCATAAAAATTATTTTTATGATTTCGTCGTTCCGTTCAAAATAATGAAATTTTAGTGCTAAGTTTAATACCCGATTATTTAAGGACCTACTACACAGTGGAAACATTGTTTATCATATGTAAAAGAAAATCTTCATCCATACATAATTTTTAGATCTGAACAACAATTCCTAATCTATATACAAAAAGGTAAATATTAAGAGTTTTTATTACAAATTCCACTCCCTCTGAGAAATATGAGAAATATATTAAAACAAACACTTCATTTAAAATCAATAGACTTCTACGATTAATAAATGGTGCCACATTAGTATATGGAAATCCATTTAGCAAAACTTTAATTTCTTTTAATTTGGCTAACATTCTAACGTTTTTGTAGATATTCACTATATTTTGCCCGATACAGTATGTCGATGTACTCGATTCACAAAAATTGTAGAAACACAGTTATAACATAATGATTGGATTTTAACATCCAAAATTATTTGAACATTTTTTTTTCATTAAGTTTATCTTAGTTGTCTGCATTTTGTTGGTATTTCTGCCAATTGTTTTTACTATATTTAGGTACTGTCTGCCTCTGGTAGTGCTTCACGTTCATTGGAGTAAGTTTTAGCAAATTGTTTCTTTGGAAACGCGAAAATTTTAGGGCAAACTTACGATTCGATACCCTAATTAGTTTAACCACCGATTTTTTAAATTTAACGGGCTCAGCTTTGCTCACTTTTTTTTGACTTACTTTCCGTTTTATCCCGGTTGGAACCACACCATTTTCACACCGTTTGAATATTTAATATATTGTGCTACGTGGCAACACTTCGTTTTTAGGCTACCATTCAAGACATTTTTTCTAAAAATGTGTTTTTTAACCACCTTCAGTTTGATTTTTTTCACTTTTGAATATTTACAATAATATTTTCTTATTTTTCTTCGATCTTTTTAAATAAATTTTTGTGTTTTGTTTTATTGAGCTAAAGATCCTTTATTTTATAATTATAATTATTTATTTCCAATATTTCGTCTTCGCATTGGAAGACTTCTTCAGGGAAAATTTTTTATAATTCAAAAACTTAAAAATAATAATTACAAAAAAGGCGGGAAATAAAATATTTTCTAATGTCAAATTGAAAATTAACCCAGAAAACAAAGTATAAATAATTGAAATATCATAACATAGCAAACAATTTTAAATTAATAGTTTCTTAAAATCTAAATGGGAATTATAATAATTTTATTATTTCCTATTGACTAAATGTCTGTAATTCTGTGCAATATTGGATGTGTCTGTTTTATAGTTAATCCTTTGTGTTGATGGTACTTTTATGATCTGTAACATTTCTAATGTATATCTTCGTTTATAATTGCTTTCTGTGTTTAAAATTGATGTGTTATCAAAATCTGGATAATGATTGGAGTTGCTGCAGTGTAATGATAATGCTGTTTTTTGCGTAGAAGTGGTTTTATTGTATTTTTGATCTGATTTATGACCTGCTATTCTAGTTTTCAGTTTATTCTTTGTGGTACCTACGTATACTTTAGTGCAATTTTCTGTGTCATTACCCTTACATGGTATCTTATAAACAAAATTGGACATATCAAATTTACTTATTTTATCTTTTGTCTTGCTAAATAGTGAACCTAATGTGTTATATATTCTATGTGCTACTAAGTATTTCTTATCATCGAAAATTTTGGATTTTTCTAATCTTTCAGATATAAGAGGAACATAAGTTAAAGATTTATAAATTTTGGGTTCCGCAACCCTTATCGTATTAACATTATTCCGGTTTTTAAATTGTCTTATTAATTTGCAGCTTAAATGTATTGGGTAATTATTATCCTTCAAAATATCCTTAATTTTTCTTATATTAGTTTCATGAAATTATACATCGCTTATTCTTAATACTCTGTCAATTAGATTTTTCGCAGTATTAATTATTATTCTCTTGGGGTGTTTTGAATGGTAGTTTATAATCCTACTAGAAGCTGTTGGTTTTTGATACCAATCTATTTTTAAGATGTTATTCCTTCTCATTATCAATGTATCTAAATAGGGAATTTTAGAGTTACATTCTTCTTCTATCGTAAATTGTATATCTTCATGAAAAGAATTAAATGTTGACAAAATATTATTAACTGAATTATAGTGAATAATACAGAACAAATCATCAACGTATTTTGTAATTATTTTTGGTTTTACATATAATTTCTCAATACAAGAATCTACTAATTCTTCCATTACTATGTCAGCCACAATCGGAGAAGCTGGAGATCCCATTGGAAGACCCTTTCGTTGTAAATATATTCTCTTATCATATTTAAAATATCTGTTATCTCCTATACAAAATTTCAAGATGCGTAAGAAACGGTCCTTCTCAATTTTCGTGTATTCTTTTATAATATTCCATTTGCCCTCAATAATATGCTTTATCTACTGGAATACTAGGAAAGAAAGATACAACGTCAAGTGAAATAAGTTTTTCATCATCTTGTATCTTTAAGTTCCTTATCTTTTCTCTAAATTCTAAAGAATCCTTTACATTGTATTTAGAATTCTCAGTTACTTTTTTCAGAATACTAGTAACATATCTACAAAGTTCGTAAGATGGGGAATTTACAAAAAGAACAAATTGGTCTCAAGGGAAATTGTTCTTTATGAATTTTAGGCACCCCATACAATCTAGGTGCTGTAGATATATTAGTCCTAAATCTGTTCCTTTCTTCAAATTGATATAAAAATTTGATAAGAAATAACATTTGAAGATTTTCTGTTAAGAAGTTACATATATATATATCATATAAGTGTTTGGTATTGGTGGAAAGGAAATTACCTGTACATTACGACATTTTAATCAATAAGTCCATTTAGCAATATGTTACATTCAATAAAGAGCACTTTTGGCCGAATAAAAACTTGGGTAATCCTAATAGGAAGGTAAACATTTCAGTTTTTGTTAAAATGAAAATTTTTATTTTTCAATAAAATATTTGTTAATACATAATCCTGAATAGACTTTCGAGTCAAAAATATTAAATTTATGTCCGAATTTATAATTTGCTATAATCACAAAAATTAAAATACATTTTCCAAAAATGGGATTTTTTTAATTTTTTGTTGTCATGTTCAATGTTGTTGCCAAAAAGTTGCCTATTTTAGGTGGTAATATTGGCACTCGCGGTTGGTCTGGAATTTTCCAAATCACAACTTAAGCTCTATATTATGTCAATTATGACCTTCCCAAATTTCATTACAATCGGATTACTAGGTAAGAAATGGCCTCATTATTTCCAAAATGTTTGTGCAGTCTTCAACATATGGCATTCCGATGTACATAAAAAAGGAACAATAGAAATAATAAAAGATATATGCAACTCCGTATTTATTTATCTTATAAAGGTCTTATTATTTTTAATAAAAATTTCACGAATATATGGCGCTTAGTTTTCATGCAAAAAACTAGATTTTAACTAAAATTTAGCAGATTTTATAGTTCTGTTGCTGTTTTTATTTTACAATATTTAGCAAAAACATTCTGCTAATTTTGCTGCTTTTTTCTGCAAAGTAATTTTTTAATAATTTATTAACTTTTCTGCTTTTTAGAGACTTATTTGAGCAAGTGTAGTCTATGAATAAAACTGATTTTGTTTTAGTTTTTTAATATTTCTTTATTTTTCTTTATTTTTGTTTTTTATAACTTTGAAAGTTCTGAATTTGTGATCCTTAAACTAAAAATTTGTACAAGAAATATAAAAAATTGTATGATTCATAAAAACATCCGTCCGAGCAACACCAAGAATTCTAAAAAAACTCTTAGGCCATAAGTAGGGTAAGCTTTATTTTGGAATTTGCTATAAAATGCCACTATTTTTTCAATTTTTTGAAAAACGGCATTTTTTAGCAAGCTAGATTTGTCAGCACGTCTACTTAACTATATATTCAAAACATAAGCTTCATAATATTTATGAAATGTTTCATAGCTTATCGTTCAATGTAACGTTTCATAGTATTTATGAAACATTTAATAAAGATTAAAATCAATTTCATCATATTTAAGAAATACTTCACTTTACTGTAATGAATGTTTGTTTAAATTTATCCTATTGATACACCCAGAAAACAAATTTGTTGCCAATCGAATTCTGGTGGTTACGACAACTATAGTAATATTAAATTATTAGGGGTCGAAGTAGCGAGTGCTACAGGGGTCCTTGAAGCGTACACACAGCAAATCTGTTGAAAATGCCACAGCCTATCAGGATTCCAAAGACCTTCCATGCGTGGTTTAGTATCACATCCTGCACGAGGTGTCCCTGCTATTTAACAGAACATGGCGGATCTAGAGCGGACACTCGATAAAAACCCGTAATCCCCGGTGTTATCTAACCGTGCCTATGGGATGAATAGCACTACGTTAATGTGTTTTCGAAGGGTGGCCTCCAGGGCATGGCGAACTCTGGTTGTATTTAGCCCCCTGGTAGCACAGGGCTCTGCTACTAGGCGTTCTTTTTAATCCCTTCTTATTTATTTATAGATGGATTTTAACAACCAAAAGTTTAATAATGAGCAAAAAAAGACCGATGCAGGTCTATCCTCAACTGGCCAACAGGTTTTATGCCTAAATGTCACTGAGGACGCTAATAAAATAGTCGAGCAAGAAAAGGACGTTCCCAGTCCAAACCTTGCTGAGCCTATGGATATGGTTATCGTGTCTCAGGATCATCAGGGTCCTACCACTGACATAGATATCCCTACGGACGAGGAGGATATACTTTTATGTTCCCAGCCTATTAGTACCGCGAATGAGGTTACGAAAGCTCCAGGTGATCAGTCGAAACCTGCGACTGAAAGAGTGAAGCTATGTGGTGCTGCTCGAAAACGCCTGAGGATGTACCTGGACGAGGGTATTGACCCAGAGGCAGCGCGGCGACTTTGTTTGCTATCAATGCGCGAAGCCCGAAAAGAGGTTAAAGAGCTCGCTGGTAAAAGAAAGAGGGTACGCTCAGATGGCTCAACGCCACCAGGGTCGAAACAACCTGCAAAACGGACCGCTGAGATTGCTGTGGATGGCACACCTCGCAAGGTTGAAGGCGGCACATTGCCAAAGCCAGCCTTGACGGTTCCAGCGAAGCAGCAAAAACAAATGGCGCCGTCTTATAAAGAAGCAGTCTACACCGTAAAGATTGGTGTAATTCTGCCTGATTTTCCGGCGACTAGATGGACAGATGAACAGCTGCACTCCATTCAAAGAGCTGTCTTGTACAAGATCGCGGAGCTTAGATAAGGGACAATAAAGCCCAGTTTCTCTAGTTGCTCCTATAAGCCAGGTTGGCTCAGTTTTGTATGCCGCGACAAAGACACAGCGCAGTGGCTGGAGACTCACGTCCCCACTCTGAAGCCATGGAGCGATGCTGTGTTGAAAGTAGTGGCGGAAGATGAAGTGCCGAAGGCCCAAGTGTTCGTGGGATACTTTCCCGAAAAGGAGGACACGTCCAGTGATTTACTTCTTGGACTAGTTGAGGGCCAGAACTGTGAACTTTCGGTTGGGTATTGGAAGGTACTAAATAGGGTCATAAAGGGTGGCATTGTTGAGCTAACCCTCTCCATTGACCCAATCTCAGCCGACCTACTCAAGCGAAAGAATTACAGAGTGAATTTTGGATATGGAACAGCGCTGGTAAGGCCTACACGTCAGCAACAAGAGGTCGGGCGTGACATACCCAATAGGGCAAATACAAATAATTCGGCAGCAACGACTAAATCCGACAACAGGGTCTCTAATGACCCTAATATGGATGATAAACCGGGCTGCTCGAAGGACCTTGTAAGGCCCAATTCATCTGAGCCTAAAGCTAAGAATATGGCCAATCAGCAGGCTCCCAACAGGCGGAAAAAGTGGGAGAGAAACTCGGCAGAGGAGGCGGTTCTGCTGAACTCCAACAGGGGCAGAAAGGTGGCAAAGCGTGCCGCCAAACACGCTCGTAAATAATGGCTACCGGAAAAGGTAAGACACCGAAGCACTTAAAGTGCGTACAGGTGAACCTTCACCATTCCAAAGCGGCATCGGACGTCGCCAACAGAAGGTTCACCACTGAGGCCCTGGATGCTGTTTTTATTCAGGAGCCATGGGTGCACGACGGAGCCATAAAAGGGCTTAACGCAAATCAAGGTAGGTTGATTTACGATTCAAAGCATATCAGGCCAAGAGCGGCCATCCTAGTTAGGGACAATCTAACATATCTTCCAATTTCAGAGTTCATTATGGGAGACTTGGTTGCGATCTGGGCAAAGGTGCCCTCCTTATCTGGGGAACACGAGGTAGTTCTGGCCTCTGCTTACCTACCTGGCGATGCTGACACGGTACCAACTACTGAGGTCTCGGCCTTGGTGGAATATTGCCGAAAGAGGAAACTCAGTAGGATCCTCTGTTGCGACGCCAACGCACATCACACAACATGGGGAAGTACCAATGTAAACAAACGTGGTGAGTACCTGCTTGAATTTATATGTAGCAATAATATAAACATAGCAAATAGGGGTGACGAGCCGACTTTCAGGAATGCTATTAGGTCAGAGGTCTTAGATCTCACTCTTACTAGCTCTGATATTTCTTTCGCCATCTCCAATTGGCATGTCTCCAATGAAGTATCAATGTCTGACCACCAACACCTGGTATTCGATGTTGTTAGTTCATTGGACTCATGCCAGATCTATCGTAATCCCAGATGCACAAACTGGGAAAATTTTCGTCATCATTTGAAAAACGGTGCAGATCTTTCTAAAGGGCTCATCTTGAGCACAAGCGAAATTGATCATATAGCATCTGATATTCATTCAAATTTAACTTCTGCTTATACTCTGAGCTGTCCTGAAAAGACCAGGAAGACGAAGAGGGATGTTCCATGGTGGAACGATGGTCTGGATAAGCTCAAAATGGAGGCCAGAAGACTGTTCAATAGGGCCAAGGAAACAGGAGACTGGGTTACCTATAAGGCAGCGCTCACTGAGTACAATAAAGAACTACGTAGATCCAAGAGGTCCACGTGGCGCAACTACTGTGAGAAGATCTCTGATCTTCCAGAGGCGGTGCGTCTACAAAAGGCCCTGTCCCAGGATCATACGAATGGTCTATGTACTCTCAAGAGGCCGAATGGTACCTACACTGAATCTCCCATTGAAACCTGTGAACTCCTACTTGATACGCACTTCCCAGGATGCGTTGACAACTGCGGGTCTGTCGTGATTCAACGAGTTCCAGACCTAACAGGCAGAAATGTACGCCTATCAAGTGCTGTCTTTCAGGAGAACAGGGTAAAATGGGCGATAGGTGAATTCTCTTCATTCAAATCTCCGGGTCCAGATGGGATCTATCCTTGTCTGTTGCAGAAAGGGATGGATTTAATTGTCCCACAACTGGTTAGGATATTTAGATCTAGTCTGTTATTCGGTCATGTACCGACGCCGTGGAGGGAGGTTAGAGTGGTCTTTATACCGAAGGCGGGGAAGAAGTCTGAACAACTGCCCAAATCCTTTAGACCAATTAGCCTGAGTTCGTTTCTCCTTAAAACAATGGAGAAAGTCTTGGACCAGTACATTAGGGATACTTACCTAAGGCGAAAGCCGATACACAAATTACAGTTTGCGTATCAACGAGGTAAATCTACCGAGACTGCTGTCCATCATGTTGTCACTACAAT
Source organism: Delia radicum (assembly GCA_021234595.1). Lineage (NCBI taxonomy): Eukaryota > Metazoa > Arthropoda > Insecta > Diptera > Anthomyiidae > Delia > Delia radicum. The sequence goes on along the minus strand of CM037851.1, from coordinate 174,813,371 downwards.
AGAACGGGCACTAGAGGCAAAGAATATTGCCCTTTGTGCCTTTATTGATATACAGGGCGCCTTTGACAACACGTCCTACGAGGCAATTAGGGTGTCCATGGTTAGAAAGGACATCTCTCCAATTATCATCAATTGGACTTTGGAGATGTTACGCTCTAGAATAATCACGTTCGGCATAGGGACTACTAGTAGGACCGTAAATGCGACTAGGGGCTGTCCACAGGGGGGTGTTTTGTCGCCGTTACTCTGGACGCTGGTCATTGATGAACTACTCGAAGGTTTGAACGACCTGGGTTTCAGGACTTATGGATACGCGGATGATCTTGTCATTTCTGTAGTGGGATTTGATGATAGGACCATATCCGAACGTATGCAGCAGGCTCTGAACTATACTCTTTCTTGGTGCCGGGAAAAGGGCTTGTCTGTCAACCCGTCGAAGACAATCCTGGTACCATTTACGAATAGGAGGAAACTTAACCTGACAATGCCTGTCCTTGATGGGGCCACGGTGGGCTTTTCCAGTAGTGTTAAGTACCTCGGCGTGACTCTTGACAGATCCCTTACCTGGAATGAACATCTTGACTATGTCTCCAAGAAGGCCACAAGGGCATATTATGCCTGCCAAAGGCTTTTTGGTAAGACATGGGGTCTAAGGCCGCAGATGGTCTACTGGTCGTTTAACACCATTGTTAAACCTATGATCACCTATGCTGCCCTGGCATGGTGGCCAAAGGTTGAACAGGTAGGGGCAAGGGATGCTCTCAAGAGGATCTACCGTCTTATGTGTATTGGCATAACGGGGGCAGGCGGAACCTGCCCGACGGATGCCATGGGGGTTATGCTGGGGATACCACCATTGCATATTTCTGTAATGGAGGCTGCCTGCATAGGATCCTCCAGACTTAGAGAATTCGGTGACATGAGGGGAGGTGATCTAAGGGGTCACATGAGGATCGCTAGAATCCTAATTGATGACCCGATTACAAAGGTTACGGATAGGAGGTCACCGGAGTACATCTTTGATAGGAACTTTAAAGTGATGCTGTTCGACAGGGCCATGTGGACCAACAGATCCTGGGAGCCAGAGCGGGGTTCTCAGATATGGTTCACAGATGGCTCAAAGCATGCGAATGGTGACACTGGTGCGGGTGTCTATGGACCAGGTTTCCAACGGGCCTTACCCATGGGTAGATACCCCTCCATTTTTCAGGCAGAGATTTTTGCTATCTGTGTCTGCGCGGAGGAGTGTCTACGAAGGGGCACTATTAGATCTCGTATCTACATTCTTTCCGACAGTCAGGCGGCATTAAGGGCTTTAATGTCCTATGAGGTGTCATCTGGTCTGGTCATGGAATGCATTCTGGCTCTTAACCGACTTGGCAGGCGCAACTCGCTTACCTTAGGGTGGGTTCCTGGTCACGAGGGGCATGAGGGCAACGAGAGGGCAGATTGTCTTGCTAATTGCGGGGCCCGAAGGCCCTTTATTGGCCCTGAACCATTCTGTGGTATACCTTTGGGGTATGTTAGGGAGAAGCTCGGGTCGAGGAGGGAGTCAGAATTCTCTCTCTATTGGGAAAACTCTCTTGGCCAACGACAGGCTAAGAGATTGATTTCTTTTTCCAGTGCAGGATCGAGGAGACTCTTGTCCCTCGGGAGGGGTGACTTGAGAACCCTGGTGTCTTACCTGACTGGACACTGCAATCTCAGATACCACCTGCTCAAAAGGGGTCTTTCGGACACGGATGAGTGTAGGTTTTGCGAACTGGTAGCTGAGACATCAGAGCATGTTCTTTGCGAATGTCCGAGGCTATGTGAAAGGCGTGCCAAGTTTCTTGGCAATCGCTTTGTCTCCCCTTCGGACATTATGAAGATTTTGCCTAATAGGATTATTGGCTTTATAGGTAGCTTGAATCTTTAGGGTAACTTTAGGCAGCACAAAAGACCTAAGTTGGTCGCGGTGCATAGTGCCATATAATCTAATCTAAAATATAAAATTATATGTTTAGTATTGAAAACTTATATTCAGTTGTGTCATTCAGTATTATATTTCATTCAATAATATATTATATTCCACTTAAATATTATTACGGTCCACAAAATTTTATTGAAATTAAAAAACATTGTTTGATTTTTCTGGCATTGAACCTTTGCTATCAGGTTAATAGTCCGCTGTCTTGCTGAATGCGCCATAATTACTAACTTAACTTTCTTTGCCTTACTTGTTTAAACATTTGAATATTTTATTTTAACTAAAGAAAACTTTTTCCGTTTGTTTTTTCCGGGGTTTGAACTCGGAAATTCGGAGTACATTGCTACATCTCAACCCACTACACGACAAGCACTTAGAAATGTTAAGTACTAAATTTTAATTTTTCTTGGGATAACAAACATAGTCTAAAATTTATTTTACAATACCAATCATTAGTTGAGTCTACAATCAATGCAATATACAATTGTTGTGAAATCCGTATTTATCTCTTTTCATTATCGAAATTTTTTTTAAAATTTGATAGATTGATTGTAGCACTTTCCTTCTGTTATCACTAAATAAATGCTTCTACCATACACAAATAACAACCGAGTTTTATTTGTAAAGTTTTTTTAGTTCCTTTTCCCTCTTTTTAATTTTTGCTTTTTTTATACATAATTCAGTTTAACAACATCAGCACATTGACGAAACTTGCAAAAAATCACTTAAAACGATTAGAGCCTAGTGGCCAATGTTAAATAAACGCTCGTTACTCAACCTAAAAAATAAAAATTTATTATAAAAAAGCGTCATAAGGCCAACATTGATATACGCAAGTCCAATTTGGTATAAAGCTGCAAAAACACATCTGAGGATACTTCAGATAATACAAAACAAATGCCTTAAGATCACAAAGAACAAGCACTGGAGATACTCTACACAGCGCCTCCACAGCGAAACCGGTTATGTGCGAATAGACGACTTCATAAAAAGACTCGTTGATAGATATTATGAGAACATTAAAAATTCTTCTTATCAGCTGATAAGAGATTGTAGAGAATCGGCCTAAATGCAGTTTTAAAACAAAAATCAGCAAACCGAAAATCATATGTATGTAATGTATTATCTATTGACAATTCAATTACATACATATATATTTGATATTATTTCTTTAATAATAATAATAATATTGAATATCTTTGATTAAAAATCTAACTCTCTGTAATATCTTAAGATAAAATCTCGAAAAAAGATGTTTTTATAAATGAAAAAAAAAAAAACAAAATCAGAAAAATTTGATAACCGATGCATCCAATTTTTCTAATTTTGTTGAACTGTCATGCAAGCTATAATTTCTAAAAGACTTTAGGACGCAGATGACGAATATGGAATTAGATTTTTAAAGTTAGAGAAAGGTAAAGACATTTTTGCTAAACACTTTTTTGGGGAAATTTAAATTTGTTGAAATAATACAAAATTTTAAATAATACCGAAACTTTTTTGCAACATTCAAATAGTATCAATAATTTAATATAGTACACATTTTCAAAGATGCGATAATATTATCCATGTATCTATTTAAAGTTGAAATTTCTCACTTTTCACAATTTCGTTAATAAAATATCTAAAAGGAACACAAGATCTAAGATTTTAGTGAACAACACATTTTACGTAATTCATTAAAAACGTCTCGTACTTTCTCTTTTAGTTAAAAAAAAAAAAATTGCTTAAACTGCAAAAATTTTATATATTTTTATGTCTTATATATAAGGAGCCTGTAATAATAAAATTCAGATAAAAACATTAAAATATGTTTAGTAGATGTTTTCTAATCAATATTAACTAAGTTATAGTTAATTGAAGTGCGTTTTCTCAAAGAGTAACGATTTAAAATGACGTATGTTGGAAAACGTATTTCCCCATAGTAAATACATACAAAGTTAATTATAAAAAAATTCAAAAATTTTGAGCTTCAGATAGAATTTTCGGAAAATTTTGATATGAAAACAATGTTTTTTTCGCTGAAATGCGATCAATGGATTTTATAATATTACCAAAAAAGAAAACTAAGTAAAGTTTTTACTTTAATTGCAAGGATATCCTACATCCTTCGCCCAATCGCAATTAATTAATATGGTTTCAATGCTCAAAGCTCATTCTTTAAAAGTTATTCCTCATTTATTCAGGTATATGAATCAATAAAAAGTTTTAAAGAAAAAAAGTAAATTTTTGGTAAAAGTTAAATTAAATATTAAAATTTGATATTCACATTCGTGATCTAAGTCATAAAATATATCCCAATACATAAGTCGCATCTCCGATGCATTTTTAGTGTTATTATTCATACACAAAAAATGTGTAAAATTAGGCATAAAATGCTTGAAAACGTACACTGAAAATAAGAAAAATATGCATATTAAGGTTATAACTTTTTGAAATTTTTGCAAATATTCAATTCTTCATCGCATAGCCGTATTAAAAAATGATGTAGTACTTTTTCGCGATCATTAAAAAAGTTCACGCACCAAATATAAAAACATTTGGGGCAAAGTATTAAGTATTTTCTTATAATTTCATTAATATATTGTAAAAAAAATCACACCAATCGGGTGGAGGAAGCTAAAAATAGCGATATTATAGCACTATTTCGCGAATTTTTTAAATGAATTATGTTTTAGTGTCAAGAGATTACAGTAGGACAGTAATATTTCGGGGACAATTTTGGGCGTGTCCCTAAAGTATGCGCTGTGCATACATAAATATATATAAATATATGATAAAGAAACATAAAAAATAAAACTTAGTTGAGTTTTAGAAATTGCATTCGGTGCGTGAACTTTTTTAACCACTATGACTTAAAAAATAAGTCGGTGCGTGAACTTTTTTAACCACTGTGACTTAAAAAATAATTGTTATTATCAGTACAAAATTGATCATAGCATAGTGCGATGAAGATATTTTGTCATAAAATAGTTATAACCTTAATGCATATATTTACGGATAAAGTGATTGTTTTTAAACTAGAAATATTTGCTTTTATATTAACCCTTTCTATAAGAATCCATTTTTCAGATTTTCATTACAAAGAAATTCAATAATATTATTATCAACATATATATCACTAATAAAGGATGTGTTTGTGAGCAAATTGTCATTTATCAAGACATATATTACGCATACCCAAAGAGGCTTGTAATTTGGAAGTAATCACATTTAGACGATATAAAACGAAAAGAATAATAAGTTTTTGTATGCTTCTTTAAGTCGTTTCTAGTACATAAACGTAACACTAGAGGAGCACAATAGTAAATGTTTTTAACCAAATGAATGTTACCAACGTGGTGTTTTTTTAGTTAGAATTACGCTGCGTTTACTTTCTGTATTACATGATATACGAGTTCTATTTTGGAATCTAGTTAATATATATAGTATAATATATATGCAGCACAATATGATTCATTTGATCAATATATAATTCAAAAAAAAAAAAAAAATGTTGATGTTAATGTAAAATATCTCTTCATAAAATTAATGAATTTTTTTTTTTATTGTTTTATTCAACATAATTCGTATTATTTTAATGTAGTCTTATATTTATTCTGGACTTCTATAAAATTGTTTAAAAAATCATATGAAGCGGTTTTATGAAACTGTTTAATAAATTGTATTACCGTTTCATTGTCGGAATGATTAGTTTTATGCAAATTTTCATTAATTCTACAAATATTTCATGAACATTGACTTTAATGAAACAGGTGTCATAGATTCTATGATAAGTTTCAATGGACGAGTTCCAGTGATAATTTGCATTAAAGCTTTAATGAAAATCATTACTGAAGTGAATATAATTCTCTCAGTGTAATGACAATTTAAAATTTAATTTTTTATATATACCTACTGGAAAATAAACAAAACAGAAAAAAGTTTTATTTAACTTTTCATTTTCAACTGAGAAATATTTTAACTTAAAATTTTTTTCGCTGTTGAACCAAATAACCCCTCATATTATAAAAATAAATTAAAAAAAGCTTTACTAATTTTAAAATTTCACTAAAATTTTATTTTAAAGTATTTATAGAAACCTATATTATCATTATCATTAGTAAATGGTACGGGTCCTAATACCCCTTTAAAAATTTTTCGTCTATTTTTTCCAGTATTCTGATTTTTACCGTTTTCACTATCGACTTTTTGTTTGTGGATATATCTCAATTTGCACTTCAGAGTCTTGTTTGGGGTCCTGAAATTAGAAAGAAAAAGGTTACCATGAAAGAAAAAGGTTGCCTCTTCCCCATCCTACCCACCAAATAATAACTTGTGTTCTGGTCATTAGCTACTTGCTCTGAAGCTAAACGCTAATTTTTTCGAAGATAAAGGCTAATTAAAAAAAAGGACTTTGAAAACAAATATAGCGACTATATTTCTCTGATGAACAGGTTATGCAAATAATGATTTTTTTCTATGACCAATATCCTAATGAACATATCAAAAGAGTCTTATTGCATTATCAAATTTTTTATATTTTTTTTTTAATCTGTACACTGTAGTATACAGGGGTAGTCAAAAGATTAAGTCCTTTAAGTTACAGCAGTATTAAAAGAAACACTTTCTAGAAGCCCCTATTACACACACAGATCTTTCACATATACAACAATAAGTAAGTTTTTGCATCTAAACACTGCGGTTAAATTTTGTGGTTGTGCAAATTAATCGATATTCCCTAAAGATTTTACTACTGAATGTGTGATAATATCCAAACTCAATAAATTATAAAGTTCTAATAAGAGGAAGTTTTATTCCTTTTATATCTACCCAGTGTAGAAACGTATTACCATATAAGTGGTCATATAAGAACATATTTGGTAATGGCAAGTACTTACAATTATCATTATAATTCTCATTACTTTGATATGGGGCTGTCGAGCGAGATAATGACATATCGTTACTAACCACCTTACAAAAAGTAGAAAAATATTTGTTTACATAAATGCTTACCAGTATGGACAACAATAACGAGTCTACAAATAAATTTTCAAAAAAACTAATTTTAATAAAAAAATATTTTTTGTATTGATATATATATTGATATACATTGATGTTGTTATTATATTTGATATTATATTGATATTATTCAAGTTATCAGTCAACTGCTCTAACATAAATATGAGCTCTAACACCTGAGCTATCTCGATAAAAATTACTTGCTTGCACAAAATTTCATTGCTTTTTCAGCTTACAAAATATCAAAAATATTTACTAATATATGAGCAATTAGCACACTTTTAGTTGAGCCGAAAAAAAAAGGAACGGAACGGAAAGATGCGGTATATATCGTCAGTGTATTGAAGTTAGGAAGAGTACTAAATTTGAAGAGAAATATTGGGCGGAATCAATTATGTAGTAAAATGATATAAGCAAATATCAGCGATAAACGGATGGGACAAATATAGAAGTTATTTTTATGCACTTATAGAAATGTACATAAGTCAGCGAAACTTGTGAAAATTTGTTTGCGAATGTCGAAATTACAGTGATAGAACTTCTTTTATGTGTAAATTTTGTGAAAATTTGTTTGCGAATGTCGAAATTACAGTGAAAGAACATCTTTTATGGGTAGATTTATGAAATATAATAATTTTCTTTTAATTTGTTTAAATTCGGTAAAGTACAAATACGGACGGGACAATTTTTTCCAAGAGAACAAAACAAATAAAAAAAAAATTCGTAATAATAATGATTCAACTTTAATTAAAAAAAACCTAAAAAAAACATAACAAAAAGTTAAAAATGCTTTTACATTTATAAAGTATTGACCTTTAAGCTTTATTATTAAAATAATGAGTCTAAAAATAGATATTCAAAAAAATTTTAGATCATTAATTTATATTTAAAATAATGATAAAAATAAGTAGTTATGTGTAACGTCTTATTTTTTGTATTAAAATAATGTGAACATTATTTAGTTTTTAGTACTTTCTTATTATTTGTGCTAAAGAAAAGTATTGACAGGTCATTACCATTCTACACTGGGTATATCATTAGAGAATCAACTAACGTAATTTGAAATTTCTACAACTAGAAAATTCTCGTGATAATTAAAATGAACATTTATTCACATTTCATATAGAAGCATTAGACTTACATGGCCGCATACCATTTACAAAAACTATTTTTAACAGTATTACTAATAGGGTAAAGGCCTGCAGGATGCCAGTACTAGCAGATTGCCACCCCCACTGTATTTCGGCATTCTAACGGTGTAATGAACTAAACTCCGACTGGAGTAGTTACACTTTCATACTACTTCTGCAGCGGATATGCACAATAACGCAGTTTTTGATGAACAAAGTGTAAATTAATATTGCTTTAAAATTTGAAAGTCAAAATTGTATTTTTTTGTCCTTAAAAGTAGTTTTTAAGCGAAAATCCGAAGTGAATATTTTGCTGGGTTTGGTTTACCTTCAATTTACATAATCCAAGCAAGATTCCAAACATATCATTAATTTGCAACTTTACTGTTTAGTAATTCCAAAATATTATCAGAATGTATGTTGCCACCTTTGAAAGCTTGCCACCGCTGTTTACAGCTTGTTTACACTAATATCAAATACGTTTCAACTAACATTGCTAGATCAGACCCGAAAGCCATAGAAAAGCACTGCACCGACATCTGTATTAATAATTTTGATGCATTGGTCGACGCAATTAAAGCAAACAAAGTCGATAATAAATAAAAAGCAGCACTGACTTTTTCTAATTTTGTTTGATGCTATAATAATATGCTGGAACAAAGAATTTGAATTTGATACATGTAACAAATTTGATATAATTGAAATACAATTTGATCCGAAAAATGGTGAATCGTATGTATATGTACATAAATGGATTATAGTGCATTTAATTTCATATTATTTGATACGATGCAATTCAGTGAAAATAAAATGGTAAAAGTGAATACTGGGGGCTAAGTATATACTATAGTCAGATTACTAAGATCGCAATTTAACAAATTTGAACAAATTTGTAAAAAAATTTATGCTATCGAAAAAACTTATTTTAATTTTGAGGGGTCACCTTTCTACAACCTAACGAGGGGCTTACTAGCTTTAGAAATCAGTAATAGCGACAATATTTAAGAAATTATAAAAAAAATATATAAATGGTTTATGAAAAAAATCTTTTTGGAATAGAAAACCACACTATTAAATATTATTCTAAAAATTCTAATTTAGAATTCGGACTACCATGGCAATCCTGAAAACCATTTTATTTTAGACTCTTTTTTAAAGGTATAATCAGATGCCATCGTGAAGGCTTGGGTACTCATTTGAAAAAAATGTTAATTTAATTTCCACGAATAAATTCTTTAGTCACTAACGTATTTTAAAATTTTTTATTTGCATTAAAATAATACGGGGGTAAACTTAGAAATTAAAAAACCCTACAAAAAATCGTGTTTTTTTATTTTTAAAACAAATACAAAATGTAAAAATGTCTCTATGTTAGGGACTTAATTTTTTAGTACCATATAAAGGGAAAAAACTCGATTAAAAATCGGTCTATCCGTTAAGGCTGCACAGTGGCACCCGATTTACAACATCTTGTTTTGAGAAAAAACACCGTAAAAAATTATGTTTTTTTTTTTACATGGGGCAAACCATTGTTTTGTTTAATCCCAAATATTAATTTATGAAATTTTATGGAAAGTTACAGTGACAAGTTGTATATTAGTACACATGATGTCATACTTAACTATATTAAATGTTACAAAAATGGATCATATTAGATGAGATTATATAATACTATTTGTACTCGGGTCATTGAATTAAACAATTGGTTTATTAGTTTGCTCTAAAAAGTGATGTTATATTTTCAAGAAGCGACCAATGCAAAATATCAGTTCACGTGAAATGTGTTTACATATGTACGAACTCTGATTCCGGTGATGACTTGGAATGAAGTCATACCATTTTACAAAATAAAATTTGTATGCTGATTTTCGTAAATTATTTTATGTTCGCAGATCCGAATGCAATTTAGGTACGCCCCGGTAGGCTAGTTGGTAGCGTGCTGGCTTATCAGTGCGGGGACGTGGGTTCGATTCCCACCAGAGGCACTGGCCTGTTTTCGCAACAACGCGCCGAAGGCCATAGTAGCTAGTGCTCGGTTAGGGTAATATTATATAATTTGTAATTATATGATTATTAATTAATAAAAAATAAAAAAATTAGGTACTTTTGAAAATTTGCATTAAAACATTTATTTTTTGCAAATTAAATTTATTTGTGACTTAGTACTGTGAATTAATATTTTCTGTTGCCGACCTATGATTATGACAACAATACGTTAATTTTATGATGAGCTATTGGCAAAAAACATAACGGGTTGCAACCTGCAAGCCTTTTCCCTACTATCATCACTCTGTCGTTTAATGATTCTGCTACTTGTAACAACTTCCTTGTAGAATTCATTTCGTTCGGTTGTTTGTTTATCATGATACTTTGGGTAACAAAATACAACGTGTAATTTAATTTAATTGTTTGTCTATTAAAATAAATTTAGTAATACCTTTAAAATAATAATAGTAGTTATTGTATTTTATTGTTGGAATTTTTTTTCGTTTATTCTTAAAATAATAATGACTCCTTAAACACTTAAAAATATAAGTAGGGAGACAACATTTTTGGCAAACTTTAATTATAATTTGAAATTCGTCACCTTTAGAGTACATATACTCAAAAGCATAAGTTAGTACAAAAGTTAGAAAAACGTCTTGTACATCAAGTATACTATTTTTTAGCAAACTTTTTGCTGAACTTATGTGTTTAGCTAAAATTTTAGTTATACTTATTCAGTACTTTACTGTTTTGAGCTTTTGTTTTACTAATATTTTAATAACGTTTTACTAATTTATTTTGCTAAAACATTGTGCTGATAAGCATATTAAAAGCGTAGACGACAACCAGATTGAATGATACGCACAATACAGTAGATGTAGCGGCATGTCAGGATATAGTAGAGACTAGGAAAATGATAATTAAAATTAAAACTCTTGTAAGACACGTAGAAAAATCAACCAGAGAAGATTTTTGTATATGTTTCTCATACATAATAAAACAAAAGTTGTGTTTTCATCGGCTTGTCAAAGTAATTTCCTATTACTTAAATTTAAGACAAAATAAAATATTCAAATTTAATAAAGATTAAATATGTATTTGTAACCTAAATGATTATAGTGACTATTAATATAGTGTGGTCAAATTGCAAACAAGTATACGTTCAGGTAGACAGACTAAACTCGAGGTCACACACTTTACATAATTTGTATGTTTCCTTTTTCTTATTCCAAAAAAGCTTGTATAACTACTTCATATTTTGTTATTTCGTTTTGTTTCGTTTATAAAAAGATGACATCACTTAGACAACCATTGGTATAAGAAGTTGAAAGATAATTTGTTTTTTTTTTCATATAATTATTTCTATATATTTTCAGATATTAGATTAATTCTTGTCGTCAATGAGGGATTATGTACATTTTTATATTTTGTAACGTATTGTAAATTATTTTAAAAGAATAAGAAAAAATTTAAGATTTTCAGCAAATAAGCTAACTGAAATATAATTTTTCTAGAAATCTTTTGAGTTTTTTTCAGTCTACAAATATTCAGAAATAATTTTATTAACTTTTAATATGGATTTTTTTTTTATTTTGATTCAACTAAGTGTTAGCAAAACTTTGTCGGAATCCACGAATTTTGTTACTAAAAATCATCTTGCTAATTTTCAGCAAAAGATTTTGCTGATATTAGCAATTTTTTTGCAAGCATCCTCATGACTAACATTTTCCTGATTCAACATAATTTTTTGCTGACTTTACTAACTTTTTTTTGAGTTTAGAGTTCTTTGCAGACTGTTTCTCTGAAAACGCCTTTTTCAGTAGTTTTTGATATGGTCACTATCTTTAACTCTGTCAGAATGCAAACAATTTTTTCTATAGAAAATATTTTGCAATAAAAATATACTTATTTACATTTCAATAATAATGAGCAAAAAACATAATTTTTAACTTTAAAAAATTTAAGATTTTCAGCAAATAAGCTAACTGAAATATAATTTTTCTAGAAATCTTTTGAGTTTTTTTCAGTCTACAAATATTCAGAAATAATTTTATTAACTTTTAATATGGATTTTTTTTTTATTTTGATTCAACTAAGTGTTAGCAAAACTTTGTCGGAATCCACGAATTTTGTTACTAAAAATCATCTTGCTAATTTTCAGCAAAAGATTTTGCTGATATTAGCAATTTTTTTGCAAGCATCCTCATGACTAACATTTTCCTGATTCAACATAATTTTTTGCTGACTTTACTAACTTTTTTTTGAGTTTAGAGTTCTTTGCAGACTGTTTCTCTGAAAACGCCTTTTTCAGTAGTTTTTGATATGGTCACTATCTTTAACTCTGTCAGAATGCAAACAATTTTTTCTATAGAAAATATTTTGCAATAAAAATATACTTATTTACATTTCAATAATAATGAGCAAAAAACATAATTTTTAACTTTAACCTTCTTATTTCCGTAAAACTTGGTAAAAAGTGTACTATAAACATTCTCCTAGTTAATATGATGTTTATGTACGATATTTTGTCTTTTTCCAAAATTTGTTATAGTTTGCGTTTAGTCGCTGCTAAAAGTTGAGGGTTTTTAACAAATGTGTATTTCGTGCAATGTTTGAACTATCATTACTTTTGAACGGAATAACAGAAAATTTTGAAAAGTAAATCCTCTTCTTTAAACAATGTGTCACAAAAATAAATTTTTTTCGCGAAAAAAAATAACGATGATTAATTTCTATGAAATTTATTTTGCAATGAACTTGAATTAATACTTGCAACACATACAAATGTCAAGCTTTAGGTGTTCGCAAATAAACAGAATTTTTCCGAAAGTATCTTTGATGTTTTATGTGAAATTTTGTATATCAGTCAGCCAATGAGAAACCGAACGATATTTGGCATCACGATTTTTTGAAATTTGGCAGACGTTTTTTTCACAATAGCTAACATGTATTTATTGAAAAATTAAAAAAAAAAAAATAAAGCAGGTATTAAATTCAAAAAACATAAAAAATTGTATATTTAAATTGAAGTATTTTAGAAAACTAGTATGCCGATTTTAACGGTTGATAACTTATTTTAATGTTCCGGGACTTTACTTTTTAAAATGTATTTAAATATCCAAGTTGCCACATTTTGAAAGTTTTTGATTTTAATATTTATCTTTTGTTTACATTTTTACCACTTTTGACCCCACGCTAAAGTATGTTAAAGTCGAAATGCATCCCACTGTAGAAAAGCATTACCATATAAGTGGTTATAAGTACATATTTCGAAATGGTAAGTACTTACAATTGTCATTGAAAATGGCACTACCTTTATATGGGGATGTCGCACAAAAGCCCTGCTTAGTAGTGAGTCTTAAAATAAATTTAATAAAAATTTTTTTTATAAGTAGTGCCGATTTGTATGGAGTAGGGTCGATTTGTATGGAGGCAAAAAAATCGCTTAACGTTCAAGGAAAATCGTATTCTAGGGATCAAAATAAGAAACTTTGCCGAAGGAACCATACCTCTAAAACGAATTCTGATGTTCCGACATTTGACCCGTAGTGTCAAATTTTTAAAAGTCCCACTTTGAACCATTTAGAGTGCCCCAATCGAATCCAACCCAATCGAAGATAATTTTTACATTCATCTACTAGAGCGTGTTCCGGAGAAGAAATAGAGACCCTAATCTTGTAAAGACTCCTCCTACTTTCTGAAATATCTCCATCCCGAGGTTTGTACATTTTGTTATAAAAACACTGCTAAAAAGGCCCTCTTTCAACTAAAATTTTAAAACCTTTACGGTCACCTACAATGATGATTTATGCATTAATCTGCTAGCGCATCTCCCGGAGAAGAAGTAGCTCCCATAATCTTGGAGAGATTCCTCCTACTTTCTGAAATATCAAAGTGGGCTTTTTCAAAATTTGAACCTACGGGTCAAAAGTCAGGCCATCAGAATTCGTTTTATAGGTATGGTTCCTTCGGCAAAGTTTCTTATTTTGATCCCTAGAATACGATTTTCCTTGAACGTTGAGTGATTTTTAAATCGACCCGCCCTAGTGTCCACACTATATTTAAACCTGGGAATCCAGGTTGTCGGTCAAGGGCTGTATCATCTGAGTTATCTCGACATGTTACGCTTGATAGATAAAAACATAAATGACTTGATTGCACAAAATTTCATTCCTTTCCAGCTTACAAAAATCAAAAATGAGTGGTTATATATGTACACTGGCGTGGCCCTTAAAAATATATTTATCATTACGCCCTCCAGTTTTATTACAAATGGATGCAACTAGAAGTTTAACTTATTTGCCCTGACTTTGAATGCCCTTTTGAAAGGGTCTAGGATGTGATAACGAAAATATGACTACGCATTTTGTCTACATGTGACAAACAATATTAAAATTTATAGTAAAGTTCTATATGAATATACAAAATTTTATATTAAATATATGAGATACTTTCAGAAAATTTCCGTTTTTTTTTAACTCCTCCGAGTCCCAACATGAAATGTTTATATGTTGTAAGTGCTACTTTGAGTTAATTTCTAAATAAATTTCATAAAATTCCCAACATGAAATGTTTACATGTTGTAAGTGAAACTTGGAGTTAATTTCTAAATAAATTTCATAAAAATTAATTGTGCGTTTTTGGAGATATTCGCGAATTAATTCATTTTTGTGCTACATCGTTTAAAGAGGAGTATTTAATCTTCAAAATGTCACCAAATTTCACTCGTCCAAAAGTTGTGATAGTTTATTGTTTACTTCCCAGGAAAACTTTGGATGGATGCGATAAAGTAATACATTATCTTGTAATCTATACTCCTTACCTGTATCATTATTTTGCAACAAAAATAAATTAATTACCGATAATGCGTCACATAATGCATTACTTTGTAATGAATACTCCTTACCTTCAGCATTATTTAGAGTAATAGAGTAATGAATTACCAATAGTTGGTCACATAAAGCATTACATTGTAATGTGTAAACGTAAGCTAATAATGAAAATATGTTTTTTCAAAATCTATTTATAGACACATTACCTTATGATTTTTCGTAAGCATGTGGGTAAGGTATATATTTGTAAGATAACAAACGAAAGCTCGAAGGAAAACAATTCATTTACATTTAAAGCAACCCATTATTATAAGTGATGATAGTTCAGTTGGTAGAGGTCTCGCCTAACAACTAGAGATCCCATGTTAGAACTTCAGCTCGTTATTAATTTAATAAAAAAAAATATTTGCAATAATTTTTTTTATGTAAATCTATTTATTGACACATTATTTTTCCTAACCCGGTATACATAAAAAGGAACTTTACCCCCTACTGGGTAATGAGAACACCCATTACTTTTATGCTTATGGCCTGTAAAATTCATCAGTGAAGTAAGGTGTATTGTAATGCGTGGAGCCCCATGGCGATACATTACTTTAGCCATTATTCGGCAATGTGTGATGTTGCTGGGCTCCTAGAAATTTGTTAAAAGCCTCCAAATTCGAGCAGCAACTAACCGCGATATATATATTGACTTTAAAAAAAAGAAAATAAATACCAAGTATATTGCAATTTGAAACACAATTATCTAGAAAGTGTGTCGAAAGTTTTTAAAGGCTCCCTTAAGAGTTTGTGAGATTGTGGAATGTGATACAATTTCAAAATCTTTAAAAATTAACAATACATATAAATGCCACCTATATTCGGTAATAATATCTTTAAATTATTATTGTTATTATTTTTGTTGTTCTAGTTTTTGTTACAATAATAATTGTTTTGCATTCATTTGAAGTCTTGTTTAAATATAATGGCGTGAATTCAAGTGTATGACATGGAATGAAACTTAACAAAGGGGAAAGAAACAAAAACAATAATACTTTCAAGTACCCACAATACATTGAGAACAATTATTACTGGTACATGCTGTTACATTAAGGTAGATGTATAGCCTGTGCCAGTATTATTTTGTTTACACCAATAGAAGTTACGTGGATGGAAAACCAAAGACAAGTTGCACAAAAAATTAACGAGTCATGTTGATGGTTTCACTATAAAGTGTTTAGTTAAGAATAATTTGAATCACTAAAACTTAAGGGGTTGTAAGGTTATAAGTGGTGGCAACAAGTGCTTTCCTAAACCCACAATGATAACATCATTAGACAAAAAGTATTACACAAGCAATGGGGAAACAAAATTTCAAAGTTCTCAAAATGTTGGTTAAACCATGAAAAAATTCACGAAAAAATGTTTGCCTGAAACCGAGCTCCAATTCAGAACATGCCGACTACAATCATTTTTAAACAAAGCATTATAATTTTATAAAATAAATAATTGTACTTTTTTAATTTTTTTTGTGAAGTTCAATTGGATTTACTAAAATTAAGCAAAATTTTTTGCTGTTTACCAAATTAATTTTAAACTAAAATTTTTTAATTTAGTAGCGGTTACTGATTTTTTCTACTAATTTTGTTTACGTTAGTTTTGGCTACTTTAACGAGGATCCACTGCTGTAATGGGATACCAACCTAAAGTAAATTATCACATATAGATGGCGCTGATATTGTCAAATAATTGTCTTTGTTTGGACATTTACATTTACATTGACATTTTTTTTTTTACTTATGTATATTAGCGGCCATTTCTAATCATCGCTCGTTTTGCTTTCGACTAAGGCAGTCTCTGTTTTTTTGCTATCAAAATTAAATTATTGTATTATAATTAAGTTAATTGAATTACTTTTTGTATTTAATTTTACATAAAATAAAGGAAAGTATTTTTTGTACACTTTTCTTATTGAAAAAACGAACATCTCACTGTGTTATTACTTTTTTTTTTTCGGACAAGCCTTGCGTTTGTCCTTCTCTCCTTCTATTTTATATACAGTCCGTTTTGGTTGTTAAAGTTGCCAGCCGGTAATTAACTAAGGAAAATCAATCAGATTTTTATAAATTTAGCAACAAATACCGCAAGGCTCAAAATAGTTTAAATTTTCCGTAAAAACAGCTAAATTTTCCTTAGCCATTGCAGAATTTTACCATATGGGGTGTCTGTGTTTTATGTAATGAAAATAGCGTTATATGTGAACATGGATTTTATAAAGTAGACTTGTAAATTTCCACTAAAAAAATTTTTAGGACAATAGCTAATTAATTATAAAAGTTATATAACATTAAACATACACTCAAATAAAAAAGTTAGTAAAGTCAGCAAAAAATTTTGCTGAGTCAGCAAAATTTTAGTCAGGAGGGTGCTTGCAAAAAAAATTGCTAATGTCAGCAAAATCTTTTGCTGAAAATCAGCGAGCTGATTTTTAGCAACAAAATTAGTAGATTCAGCAAAAGTCTTGCTAACACTTAGTAGATTAGAAATTAAAAAACCCTAGCTAAAAATTAATAAAATTTTTGCTGAATATTAGTAGACTGAAAAAAACTCAAAAAATTTGTATATTTGTTTGCGTCGTTCGCACTATTGATGTGCTAATCAACACAATTATTTTTAGCAAAATAAATTAATAAAACATTAGTAAAATATTAGTAAGACATTAGTTCAAAACAGTTCAGTGCTGAATAGGTATAACTAAAATTTTATTTTAAACATAATTTTAGCAAAAAATTTCCTGAAAAAAGTATTCCTGATATACAAGATGTTTTACTAACTTTTCTACTAACTTATTTTTTTGAGTGTAGCAATTTTGGAGAATACAAAAAAGAGTGACTTTTAAAAGTAAAGGAACTAAAAATGGATATATTTAATTATAAAATTAAAACAACGAGTTATTCATTTGAACTCCACTCCAAAACACTGCCTTGTGTTTTTTTTTTTTAATATACATACTTGTTGTTGTACTATTTTCTACCGACTGATTTTATTGTTACCATATGGTAGCTATGGGCGGGCTAGGGGACTGATTTAGAATACATAAGTATTTTGGGATTTTTCTCAAAATGCTGGATTTAAATTTCTGATTTCAGCACTTGCACACAAAAAATTACTTCACAAACAATTTTGTAAATTTGGTATTCTATCGAAATAGTTGAAATTACTATTATAAAACACCCCGCCTGGAGGCTGGCTTTCTAGTTAGAGGGTTAAACATTTAATAGATACGTAAAACTCTTAATGAAAAGTGATTTTGAAGTCAAATAAACGTTTAAATTAATTGTATGGTTAATATAGCAAAAATTGCTTTGATATTAAGGTTTTTTTTTGTTGTTTTTGGCTAAAAATATTAATTTTTAGCAAAGTAATTTACTGTAAATAAAGCATAATACGACCACATTAAATTAAAGCATTATTCACAATATTAATATTATAAGTTTCTTAAACAGGCCCTTACAAATAAAAATACGAATTACTCAAAAATGTTTATATATTTCTCACATATGCAATCTCAAATTAAATAAGATTACCATATTTTACACCAAAAAAAGTAATGCCATTTTCAAAATAAATATGGTAGCACTTGCGAATGTCAAAAATGAAAAACAAACAAAACAACGCGCGTAGAAAAATATGTTTGTTTATTTCTTTTGTTTAATATTGGTTGTTATTAAATATAAAATGGACTCTAAAATAACGTAAAAATGGAAGGCAGCAGACGGACAAATGAATTTTCAACAAAATAAATTCAAAATTTAATTCAATTGGTGGATAAAAAAGACACCAATATAAAAATCCTTTTTCAAAAATTTCTTTTATATTGTTGTTTGGACTTTTACTTAACAGCTGTTTTATTTATGTATAATTTTCATTTAAGCTGTTACGTTTTGACAACTCAAAACTTAGTTTAAACGGCCAATGCTGCCAATGCTTGCAGAATTTGTAGTAATTAAAAAAATACTTTCGAAAAAGTTAAAAAAGAATGTAAATTGCTATCGGGATTCTCTCCTAGGAGAGTTCCTTTGTAAACAGAATTGAACTTTCACTAAACCATAAGCATTGCTTAAGATGTAGTGAATAAGAATCATAAATGAGAACTTCCACCCTGTAACAAGCCCATATAAAATTCATTGGTTTCGATCCAAATTTCCATAACATCGAAATCCAAATCATTGCAATGTATTTATTCTTTATCTATTCTTTTGATGTTTTTGTTTTGCTGTGATACTGATGAAGTTTTATCCACAATGTGAATGAAAAATTTCTTAAACTTTATGAAAAAGCTTAATAGATTTAATGAAACTATTTCTGGTGAATCTTTTTCACTTGTTGTATGCAATTTTTAATAAATAAAATGAAATTTTTCATTGAATTGAATTCATTATCTATTCTTTTGATGTTTTTGTTTTGCTGTGATACTGATGAAGTTTTATCCACAATGTGAATGAAAAATTTCTTAAACTTTATGAAAAAGCTTAATAGATTTAATGAAACTATTTCTGGTGAATCTTTTTCACTTGTTGTATTCAATTTTTAATAAATAAAATGAAATTTTTCATTGAATTGAATTCATTGCAGATAGTTCTCTCAGTGTGTAATATTCGATTGTAATAATATTAATAGTTTTGTGAAATTAACATGTTTTATATTTGTCCCATTTTCATCTATGAATGATGTATTTGGTACAAAAATTATCTCTTTTACACATGTGGTGTTTGCTAGATTTTTTTTTCCTAGAATATCAATTTTTGGTCCATTTTCTAGTTTGCTGGTTGCATTTTTCGGACCTTGAAATATATATTTTTTCCAATACGATGTTCGAATTCTTCGGTTTCCCAATTGGCAATTTTTCACTTGTGGTTTTTGTATTTTAGTGTCCTGTAACTTTTATTGAAGAGTTTGTCTGCAACTAGATGTTATGTTTAACATTGAACCAGGTGAACCTCCAAAAATTATAAAATTATGTAAGTGTATTGCATAAAACATAACCGAATGTATTGCATAAAATATAACCGAATCCCAAAACCGAAACATTTCAATTTCCATCAACAGTACAGTTGGGCATGACCCCCATCTAAAACTTACATTATTCTCCACAAAACCTAACGTTCGCTTTGGCCTTTTATTTGTTTATAATTTACCTCTTTCCATTGCTTTGCGGTTTTTGACTGGCCAGCCAGCTGCAGCTAGTTGCAAAACTTTTGAGTGAGTAAAATCGGGTTTTTCTCGTGAAAACTTAAAAAAAATTTGAATTGTTCATTAGTTGTTCGAACATTTTTTTTTTCGCTAAAATACACACACAAATTATATTATTGCATAAAATATATATGTAGTTAATATTAAGTTTGTTCGATAACACAAAAATTTGTACAAATTTTTACTAGAAGGTGTTCGTTTACACAAAAACTCAGTAAAAAATAGTAAAAGGAGAGAGTAAAGTGACAGTTTGATGCCAAAGAACTTAAAAGTTTTTACTGCATAAATTTTTGCCAGTAAAAATTTGTAAGAAAAAAAAAACATGTGATTGAAAATATATGCTTTTATTATTAGTAAACAAAAACAAATATTAAATTAAATTTAAATTGTTTACGGATTTAAATTGAAAAAATATTAAAGAATTAACTATGAAAGAAGTCAAAAAACATTTTAAATTTTTGTGGTCGACAATTTCAACTAACTTTTATCTTTTAAATTAACTTTTATCTTTTCCATAATGACCAGTTGATTTTTTTTAATATTTATCATTTAAAATCAGCAGACTAATCTGTTTTACAAATTCTTACAAATTTTCTGTTCGTTAACTTTTTTTGTAAATTTGTCTTAATCTCTGTAATTTTCTTGTTACTGACTAATTTTTACTGAACTTTACTGGAAAAATACTCGAAGAGACCTATTATTGGTACACTCAAAAAAATAAGTTAGTAGAAAAGTTAGTAAAACGTCTTGTAAATCAGGTATACTATTTGTTAGCAAATTTTTTGCTAAAATTCTGTTTTAAGCTAAAATTTTTGTTATAATTATTCAGCACTTAACTGTTTTGAACTAATGTTTTACTAATATTATACTAATGTTTTACTAATTTATTTTGCTAAAAAAAATTGTGGTGATAAGCACATTAATAGTGGGGACGACAACCAGATTGAAAGATATACGCAGAATGAAGCAGATGTCGCGGCATGTCAAGATGTAATAGAGAAGAGGAAAATGATACTAAAAAGTACAACTCTAATAAAACATATAAAAAATCAACCATGGAAGATTTTTGTATCTGTTTTTCATACATAAAACAAAATTGAGGATTAAAACACCTTAAATTTTGAGTTGTCACGGGCTTGTGAAAATAATTGTCTATTAATTAAATAAAAGACAAAATAAAATATTTAAATTTAATATGTATATCTAAACTAAATGTTTATAGATTAATAATCTATGTTTGCAAACAAACATATACAGACATGTAGACAGAGTAAAGCGAAAGACAAAGACACACATCTTAGGTAGATTTTTATGGTTCCTTTTTCTTATTGCAAAAAACGGGTTGTTTTTTTCGTTTCGTTTTTGTTTATTTTTTCGTTTCGTTTCTATAATTATCTACGGCAGTTGCGTCCTTTAAAAGATAGCATCATTTAGACAACCATTGATGTAAGTAGTTGAAAGACAATTTTTGTTATGTTATATATATTATTTTTACAGGTTTATTTGTTAAGTGTTATTGGAACATCTCCTTTATTAAATATAAATGACATAATTTAACAAACAGCAATGGCAAATTATACTAGTTCCATAATAGGTGCTACTTTAACCAATCCCGGGATATATTCTTAAAGCACAATTGATTCCTCATTCCCAGGAGGAAAGTTTTAATATCATTTAAAACACATTCCTTTGAATAACAAAAATATATGAAGGTTATCGGACATGTTTTGTATACCAGTATATGCGTCTCCAAAATCTTTTCCATTTGGTACCCTATTTGTCTAAAATTATAGAAACAATTTGAAATATGCCGAAAAAACGAGAAATGGGTTTATTTTTGACCCCATTTTTTAGCCCCTAAACATGAGACTATGTCGCTAGGTAAAGTACGTGTCCCTTTATCACATATCCACATTTCATTAAGATCGTAGAGAACCCACAGGGTTCTTACGACTGTATTTACCAATCATTTTTACTTCAACTAACCAGTAACGACATAAAAACAATTACTACAAAGACAATATGCATCAGTGAGTTGACAGAATATTTAATATTACACTCTGTTTTGTAAGAGTACTAAAAGAACTGTTTACAAGGATTGTAATCAGGAAGCGGAAACAGTATATTCCTACTGTTTTTATAAGTATTCCTTCTACAACAAATTACTGCTTTTTTTTGCTTCTTTCATTATATCTTTACAAAACTATGTACATGTTGTTGTTGTTATATTTTCTGATAAATACTGTAGAAAACGGAAAAGGTTGATAAAGTCTTAACGAGCATTTTGTAAGGGAAACTAAAATACAAACTAGGAGAAGTTTGTTTAAAAAAAGTTTAAATGTGTAGTTTAACTTAATATTTAAATGACTCGTGCACAGCTCATACACTAACAGAAACAAACTTGGAAACATTTTTACTCAAACTACTAAAAATTAGTTAAAAATTACGTTGCAGAAAAAAACTGCTAAATATAAGTAAGATAAGAATGGCAAAACTAAGAAATAGAGTAAATCTACAAATATTTAGTTATATTTGAACTAATTGAAAGTAACCAGTTAATCTGCTAAAATGGGCAAAAAATTTGCTTATTATTTGTAGAAAAACAAAAGGCTCTAGGAAATATCGCCGAAAGAAATATCACCCAAAAGAGCTAAAAATAAACGAAAAATCGGTCAAAAACTAAATATGAAATTTTGCCCGAGTCGCCAACTGGATAGGACCAATCTTTATAAGAAAAAATATTATATAATATTATAAGAATTCTATTCTAAATAAATATGTTTAGCATTTTTTACCCATTGTTTTTCGAAATAATTTGTGAAAGTAGAAAATTTGTTTTTGGTGTTGAACGAAAGAATTTCTTCTTTTAAAGTATATTATACTAACTGGATCGACTTTGCCGGTAGCAAGGGTAGATAAAGCCAACAATTTGTGGTATGTTAGCACAGCGTTTTTGCTAGCACGAACAAAAGAAGCTAAATCTTTGTGCTTATTAGCAATATTTCGTCTCAATTCTTGAACCAACATCCATGACATTTTGCGTTAGGAAACACCATTTTCAATGATTTCTATAACGCACTTTCAAAATTGGTCATAAAACTATTTTGATATATGTAATTAAATAAGTGGCCGTAACTTTTTTTTGTTTTTTTAACCATCAAAACATAAAGAAATGTAAATATCAGAAATAAAAAAAATGCTAAAGTTTAAAATAATTTTTAAGAAATTAGAGATTGAATTTACCTTTTAATCGAAATAATGCGCATAACTTATTTGTAATTGCTTGAAACATCCCTGCGAAACTATTTTAAAAGTCCCATCTAACAGATAGTTTCTCTGATTTAGAGGCATGTACTCTTTGATTAAATTTGAACTGCACTGAGAATAAAAAATTCAGTACGCAAAGTCTTCTTCCTGGATGCAAGACTTAAAAAATCACAGAGTTTATCTTTATGGCTGGTTATAACTTATTTTAACAAAATGTTCTCCTTGTTAAAAGCTTAAACAATTTTCAAGGGTGTATTCGAACAAAAAGCTTTTCAGTAAGGTATTGAATCCCGCGTTGCATTTTGGAATAGCTCGAATTGCTAGTTGCTTCCTGGTTGCTATATTATAAGCATATATGAGACTAATTAATTGAATGGACTAATTAATTGATGATTTCATTACAATTTCATTGATATCAATTGTAATGAAATTATTTTCACTAGCATTTTTTTAACTAATTGTAATGAATTTCATTGATTTGATTTCATTGATTAAAGATAATGATTTTAAATTTCATTACCATTAGTAATGAAATAATTAAAGGAAGCAAATAACAATTGACTGAATACAAAAATGCTAGCTCTGGGAAAGATCAGAGTGTTTCCAATGGAACACTCAACACATTCGTATTTTCGGAAATGGGTTTTCGTGCAAAAATTTTGTCGTTTTGCAACATCTTGCTTATTTTTCGAGACACAAGCCATTTACAAAATGGCGATATTTTAAAATGTCCAGTATCTCCAAAACTAAGCGAGATAGAGTAAAACGGACAACATTTTTTCTCCATAGGTGTATTAAAAGACGCTTATAATATAAGTAAGCTAGGTCCGAGAGAGATCCCGAGCACTGTTGCCAGGTTTGACGATTTATCGTCATTTTGACGATTTTTAGTACCTAAATTACTAAATGACGATTTGACGATTTTTGCTTCCAAAATGACGATTTTTTGACAAACGTTTAATATGTCAGCAAAACATGTTTATTTGCTATTATTAAATAATCACCGGTTCTATTTTTGGATTTTTAGTATTTCGTTAAAATTAAAAACTAGTTTTTATTGAAAGTTTAGCAAAAAAGTTAATTTGTGGATTCATGTTAGGTTTATTTTAATTTATTTTCTGCACTTAATAACGGTAAAGACCACTGCAAATGTAGCTAAAAACAAATGAAATTTCACTTGAAAAAATAACGACTTACATTTTAGTAAATTCAACTAACAGAGTCATTTGTTTTTTACTGTTAAAACAATGAACTACAATTGTATTATTAATGAGTGGTTCATTCAGTGCAGTAAAATATAAACAAACATTAATTTGATTTATTTTTTTAATTAAAAAAAAAAAATACGGTATAAAATGAATGTAAAATCATAATACTGTAATTTAATGTGGTTTGTTTTTTAAATGAGCTAAATTTGTAGTCAAAAATTAAATTTATCTACAAATGACTGTTTTTTCACTTAACTGAAACAAAGACAAATATTTACAGCAGAAGTTCCCTGTGCTTACTTTCTTCATGGTTGGCAAGCACTTGCCTGCCACGGCCACACCAATGCCATTATGAACGTTTTAAAGCTACGATTCCATAGTGGCATTGTCTTACAGGGTTTATTTCAAAATTCTACCCATTAAATTTTGTTACATCAACAAAATAACGTTATAAATCGTCGTTTCGGTATTTTAGCTTTATTTTGACTTTAACTAGTTCAAGATATTTCAAAATCAAACAGGTTAAATAGAAAACTAAAACCGTTTACATAAGAAGAAACATGTCTTTAATGGAATCGCTTTTTTTAAATTTCCATTCCGCTATTAGTGTTACTGTGATAGCCAATCGTTATTATGAAAAGTTATTGAATGCCAACCCTGCTTTTTTTAATATTTATATTTTTATAAAGTTTAATTAGTGTAAGATTGAGATAAAAATAATATATTTTTTAAATTAAAAAAAAAAAAAACAATCAAATTTTTGCGACACAAACATCGAGTTCGAATAATCTCATTTATAAATCCAAAAATAAATCCGGTGCTTAAAAAACAGGCCTAATAAAAATATAAATAAAGTGTTCCAAAGTGAAACTTCAGATATTCACAATTTATATTTGAAAATGGAAAAACATGCAGTAATAAACAATATTTGATTAAAATAATAATAAATAATAAATGAAATAATAAATAATTTTTAGCCATATTAAAAACCAACCCAAAAATATGAAATAATCAAAAATTTCAAAATTTATTGTATTAAACTACGTCATCAAATGTAATGCAATTTGAAACTTTAATTCGTTAATGGAAGTCCAAATTTAATAATTCAAGAAAATAACATTGTTAAAGAATTTCTAAACTATGTAAAAGAATTTAAGATTTAAAAATTGTGCTACTGAAGTTTTGTTTACAGAATTATGTAGAAGGAATTAACAGTTAAAGTGGTAAAGTGCTATCGTTATAAAATACCATGATTTTCGAAGTTTAAATTGCAGAAAACTGTAAGAAATCGTATTATATTACAACCGATAGTACATGAGCACTTGAAATGTGAATTACATTATTATTCTTTTTTTTATTAAAACTTTATCCCACTTGTAACAAATATTTTTTGTTTTGACGATTTTTTGACGATTTTTGAAAATATAATGACGATTTTGACGATTTTTATTGAAAAATTTGACGATTTTATGCTCAACATACCTTGCAACACTGATACCGAGTGCTAAATTTATGATAATACAAACATAAACATATGTTATCTGATAATAGAAAGTTAGTTCCTCGTTCCATTTGGTTTCTCGTATTCAGTGCTACAATTTGCACTTAATTTGTTTTGTAAACAAATTTTTTTTTCTCAATTGTAATTAGTTTTTTTTAGGCATTAGTGTGATTTCATTAGCATTAGTAGGACAAATTATAATGCAAAAAATGGCATTACAATTAAATGGTAATGAAATTTTTTTGGCATTAGCATTAGTTAACTAATGCTAATGAAAAAATACAAAGTATGATTATAAGTTGTAATTATTTTAAATGATTTTTCTTTTAATTTTTATTAAAAAAAATTACAAATTCACAACTAACTGTTACTGTTACCATCCACATAATTTTTTTATTTTATCAAGAGAATTATACTAATTCTTGCTTTCCGTGATTATGTTTTTGTTTGGCTTAGCACATGTTTTATCGGCTAATACGAACTCAATTCGCGATGAGCATTCCTTTTGATAACACGCATAATAATTTCTCTATTATTTTTGGGTTTTATTTTTCAATAATTGTTTTTCATTTTCTAAATACAATAGCTGGCTTTTTTGCCACTAATAAACTCGTGTTCAAACTATGTATTCCATTTCACAAAATTCAAATAAAATACATTCACTCTTCACTTTATTACAAACAATTCATTCTTGATGCAATCAAAAACATATCGTCCTAAAAATCATAACAGTTATTAGATAAATATGAATATCAAAATCAAAACACACAATCAATTCCGACGAGAGTTTACCATAATTTAAAAAATGAAAAATGACCCACAAATTATGGATCATTTTTCATCTATATTTTTGGACGATTTTTCATACTGAAAAATTAACCACTTTGAAACCCGAAATATGACCCACAAAAAAACGAAAAATCGACCCAAAAAATGTTACAATTTATTTTATCATATTATGCAAATTTGTATGGGAGCTGATTTTTTTGTGCCGTTTTTTCTTTTTTTTTGTGCGATTTTTCTTTGTTCGATATTTCATATACCAAAACAAAAATCATAAAAATTTTATATTTTTCAAACTTTTTCAATTTTTTAATGTGAATAAATATTTGTCCTTCCGAAATCAACAATCTACAATTTGTTAGCAAAAATTTCTGTTGATTTCAGCAAAATTTCCAGTTATTTGCATTCTTCTAAATTTAACAATTTTTGCTTGTTATTTTTAGTCTACAAATATTTAGTGAAATGTTTTGCTGATATTAGTAAATAGCTAATTTCAATTAACTAAAATTCGATTCGAATATAATTAAAATTATTGAAAAGCTAACAGTTTTATTTTTGATTTTCATATTTTATTTATATTTAGCAAAAAAAAAAAAAACAGCTAATTTTAAAATATTTTTCTGCAACGTAATTTTTAACTAATTTTTGGTAGATTTTGCTGCTATTCTTACAAGTTTATTGACAACTTCTATAATTTATTAATGAAGCTTATTTTAATGCACCCCGTTTGTTATTAATCTTAAATATGCTTCTTAAATTTAAATTTTGGAATAAGATTTATTCTTTATAATGAAAATTATTCAAGTTCGAGCCATACTCTTTATTCTTTATTAGGATATTGACCTAACAAATAATCTATAGAGTTTTCAAATTTATTATTTGACCCTTTCAGGAATGTGTTGACAGATCTATTTCGGCAATTTTCTAGGTTCCCATCATTTAAACACGCTTTGAAAGAGGTAACAATCACTTGCCAAACATCAAACATTCATATAAACTAGTTTACTGACTACATGATGATGGGAAAATTCCCGAAATAGATCTATCAACACATTCCTAAAAGGGTCAAATAATAAAGTTGAAAACAAAAAACTCTATAGATTATTTGTTAGGACAATATCCTAATAAAGAAATATAGAGTATGGCCTCGAACTTGAATAATTTTCATTTTCATTACACAATTAAAGGTCGAAAAAACATAATTTTTATTTTTAATAAAAATTATATCAAACATTTATTATTTTTTTTTTTTAGTTAACTAGATAATGCGAAAAATTCAGATTTCAATGTGCGTTTATATATTATTTGCATGAGTATTATGAAATTATATCGCTCTTACGCTATGTTAGATTTTTTCACTTTAATACACCTTCTCATGCAGATAATTGCAAATGGATAGAAGGGGGAGTACTTGCCACTTTTTTTAGTGCTGTCGTTGCTCCACCAAAAATTAGTTTGCAAAAATTCTTTTTTATCTAAAATTTTACACATCTTACCTTTAATTTGCAGGTAGAAAATTTAAATAATCTTTATTTGTTATATTTCTGTTTTTTTAAATTCCAAAGTAACTCAAATCGGCTAAGCTGCCCTACCTATGGATTGATATCAAGAGCTGTATTTTCAGCAAAAAAAAAAATAAAAACCTTATATTCTTCGAATTTGTTGAACCAAAACTACGTCTGACCTGTGCAACATTACAAAAATATCACAAAATAATTTAAAAACTGTCTTAATAAAAAACAATATTATTTAAAAGGCCCTATTGCGATAACAAAAATTGTGGTTTCAAATGGCATATATTTATATTATGTATTATTTATTTATGTCAGCGCAAACATTCTGTGTATTGTCCTATGACAACGAAATATTTGAACGCATATGTTATAAAACGACATTCTAAGCAACAGTAGAATACGACAACATTAAATTAAAACATTTTTGGAAACAGGACCTTACAGTATAAAATACGAATTACACAAGAATTTTATTTTTTCTTTTACAATGAAAACATGTATTTTGTACTTAATAGTAAGGCTTAATTATAATCTTGTACCTTGAAAATTTTGAATAAAAATGGAAACTTAAGGCTTCATTAGTTTGTTCGTATCGAAACAACCGTATATGGGCGTATTTGTAAACTTAGAATACTATGTAAGTAAAGACAACTGCAAATGTAGCTTAAAACAAATGAAATTTCACTTAAAGAAAGGACGACTTACATTTCAGTAAATTCAACTAGCATTGCTATTTGGTTTTTAATGTTCAAAAAACGAACCACAGTTGTATCGAAAATTAACCACGTATGTTAGTAAAAAAATAAACAAACATTTATTTTTTTTTTATTTTTTTAAATAACAAAAACTAAATGTAAAAAAAAAATATAAAATCATAAAACAGTCATTTGATGTGGTTTGTTTTTTTTTTATTTACTGAGCTACAATGTTAGTAACAAATGTTACTTATTCTACAAATGACTGACATTTACATTTAAAATGAAAAAACTGTATTACAACACAAACAACTACATATATTTAAAGCAGAAATTCCCTGAGTGTACATACACAGTCAAAGCCTGGTATAACGAATTGTCAGGCCCATTCGTTATATCAAATTATTTGTTATATCGCAACGACTTTTTGTACCAAATCGACTGCACATTTCTTAATTAAAAGGCTATCCAAAAAAAATATTTTTGTATTTAAAATTTTTCTAGTTTTGTTAATTTTTAAATATTTTGTATTAAGTGTTCGTTATATCGAGTCAGTATTGATAACACAAGGGAATAATGGTTCTCTTGATTAAGAACTGAATATTGTTTTTAATGTTATTTGGGACGCTGAATCCAAATCTGCACTTGGTTTTTTTCTATCAGCTCGACTTTTCGAGATATACCGTTATGTTCAAAATTAAGGCACTTCCGCTACATATATTGGAATAACTTGAAAACGGTTCACCATATTAAATTAAAAAAAAAACCGAAACTCGCAAACAATATTCTTTTTAAGCCGTGCTTACATTGTTTTTAAATTTTCCAAGTAGTTTTAGAGATATCGTTCAAGTTTTGAAAAAAAAAATTAAAATTTTTTTAAAAAAAAAATTTTTTTTTTATTTAAATTTATTTTCATCGGGATAAACATTAATTGCATTTATAGTAATTAAATGTGCTAAAGTCCCAAAACTTATTTAACAAATTGTGAAAAGCAATCTGATGTAGGCGTGTCCCTATCCGGATTTCATTCCTGCCTAAGGAAATCTTCAGGGGACTTTGTTATTATAATTTCTAGAGATATTTGTTATGTTAAATCACAAACTCAATGAGAATTTCTTGTCCTCGTCTAGGAGCGAGATTCAAAACTTAAAATATCAAAAAAAAAACAAAAACAACAACAAAAAATTGTCACAATTGGCTTTGTCATCTTCCAAATACTACTCTGTTTTTTTGACAGACCTAGCAATGTAGTGACGTTTATTCAAGTAAATCAACAATAGAAAATCATATGTTTTCTATTAGTGTCAGTTACATTTAAATTTGCACAAGCACCTGCATATTTGTTATTTAAATTTATTTTCATCGGGATAAACATTAATTGCATTTATAGTAATTAAATGTGCTAAAGTCCCAAAACTTATTTAACAAATTGTGAAAAGCAATCTGATGTAGGCGTGTCCCTATCCGGATTTCATTCCTGCCTAAGGAAATCTTCAGGGGACTTTGTTATTATAATTTCTAGAGATATTTGTTATGTTAAATCACAAACTCAATGAGAATTTCTTGTCCTCGTCTAGGAGCGAGATTCAAAACTTAAAATATCAAAAAAAAAAACAAAAACAACAACAAAAAATTGTCACAATTGGCTTTGTCATCTTCCAAATACTACTCTGTTTTTTTGACAGACCTAGCAATGTAGTGACGTTTATTCAAGTAAATCAACAATAGAAAATCATATGTTTTCTATTAGTGTCAGTTACATTTAAATTTGCACAAGCACCTGCATATTTGTTATTTAAATTTATTTTCATCGGGATAAACATTAATTGCATTTATAGTAATTAAATGTGCTAAAGTCCCAAAACTTATTTAACAAATTGTGAAAAGCAATCTGATGTAGGCGTGTCCCTATCCGGATTTCATTCCTGCCTAAGGAAATCTTCAGGGGACTTTGTTATTATAATTTCTAGAGATATTTGTTATGTTAAATCACAAACTCAATGAGAATTTCTTGTCCTCGTCTAGGAGCGAGATTCAAAACTTAAAATATCAAAAAAAAAACAAAAACAACAACAAAAAATTGTCACAATTGGCTTTGTCATCTTCCAAATACTACTCTGTTTTTTTGACAGACCTAGCAATGTAGTGACGTTTATTCAAGTAAATCAACAATAGAAAATCATATGTTTTCTATTAGTGTCAGTTACATTTAAATTTGCACAAGCACCTGCATATTTGTTATTTAAATTTATTTTCATCGGGATAAACATTAATTGCATTTATAGTAATTAAATGTGCTAAAGTCCCAAAACTTATTTAACAAATTGTGAAAAGCAATCTGATGTAGGCGTGTCCCTATCCGGATTTCATTCCTGCCTAAGGAAATCTTCAGGGGACTTTGTTATTATAATTTCTAGAGATATTTGTTATGTTAAATCACAAACTCAATGAGAATTTCTTGTCCTCGTCTAGGAGCGAGATTCAAAACTTAAAATATCAAAAAAAAAACAAAAACAACAACAAAAAATTGTCACAATTGGCTTTGTCATCTTCCAAATACTACTCTGTTTTTTTGACAGACCTAGCAATGTAGTGACGTTTATTCAAGTAAATCAACAATAGAAAATCATATGTTTTCTATTAGTGTCAGTTACATTTAAATTTGCACAAGCACCTGCATATTTGTTATTTAAATTTATTTTCATCGGGATAAACAGAGTAGTATTTGGAAGATGACAAAGCCAATTGTGACAATTTTTTGTTGTTGTTTTTGTTTTTTTTTGATATTTTAAGTTTTGAATCTCGCTCCTAGACGAGGACAAGAAATTCTCATTGAGTTTGTGATTTAACATAACAAATATCTCTAGAAATTATAATAACAAAGTCCCCTGAAGATTTCCTTAGGCAGGAATGAAATCCGGATAGGGACACGCCTACATCAGATTGCTTTTCACAATTTGTTAAATAAGTTTTGGG
Source organism: Delia radicum (assembly GCA_021234595.1). Classification (NCBI taxonomy): domain Eukaryota; kingdom Metazoa; phylum Arthropoda; class Insecta; order Diptera; family Anthomyiidae; genus Delia; species Delia radicum. Next base: position 174,781,274 of record CM037851.1, on the reverse strand, counting down.
ACTTTAGCACATTTAATTACTATAAATGCAATTAATGTTTATCCCGATGAAAATAAATTTAAATAACAAATATGCAGGTGCTTGTGCAAATTTAAATGTAACTGACACTAATAGAAAACATATGATTTTCTATTGTTGATTTACTTGAATAAACGTCACTACATTGCTAGGTCTGTCAAAAAAACAGAGTAGTATTTGGAAGATGACAAAGCCAATTGTGACAATTTTTGTTGTTGTTTTTGTTTTTTTTTGATATTTTAAGTTTTGAATCTCGCTCCTAGACGAGGACAAGAAATTCTCATTGAGTTTGTGATTTAACATAACAAATATCTCTAGAAATTATAATAACAAAGTCCCCTGAAGATTTCCTTAGGCAGGAATGAAATCCGGATAGGGACACGCCTACATCAGATTGCTTTTCACAATTTGTTAAATAAGTTTTGGGACTTTAGCACATTTAATTACTATAAATGCAATTAATGTTTATCCCGATGAAAATAAATTTAAATAACAAATATGCAGGTGCTTGTGCAAATTTAAATGTAACTGACACTAATAGAAAACATATGATTTTCTATTGTTGATTTACTTGAATAAACGTCACTACATTGCTAGGTCTGTCAAAAAAACAGAGTAGTATTTGGAAGATGACAAAGCCAATTGTGACAATTTTTTGTTGTTGTTTTTGTTTTTTTTTTGATATTTTAAGTTTTGAATCTCGCTCCTAGACGAGGACAAGAAATTCTCATTGAGTTTGTGATTTAACATAACAAATATCTCTAGAAATTATAATAACAAAGTCCCCTGAAGATTTCCTTAGGCAGGAATGAAATCCGGATAGGGACACGCCTACATCAGATTGCTTTTCACAATTTGTTAAATAAGTTTTGGGACTTTAGCACATTTAATTACTATAAATGCAATTAATGTTTATCCCGATGAAAATAAATTTAAATAACAAATATGCAGGTGCTTGTGCAAATTTAAATGTAACTGACACTAATAGAAAACATATGATTTTCTATTGTTGATTTACTTGAATAAACGTCACTACATTGCTAGGTCTGTCAAAAAAACAGAGTAGTATTTGGAAGATGACAAAGCCAATTGTGACAATTTTTTGTTGTTGTTTTTGTTTTTTTTTTGATATTTTAAGTTTTGAATCTCGCTCCTAGACGAGGACAAGAAATTCTCATTGAGTTTGTGATTTAACATAACAAATATCTCTAGAAATTATAATAACAAAGTCCCCTGAAGATTTCCTTAGGCAGGAATGAAATCCGGATAGGGACACGCCTACATCAGATTGCTTTTCACAATTTGTTAAATAAGTTTTGGGACTTTAGCACATTTAATTACTATAAATGCAATTAATGTTTATCCCGATGAAAATAAATTTAAATAACAAATATGCAGGTGCTTGTGCAAATTTAAATGTAACTGACACTAATAGAAAACATATGATTTTCTATTGTTGATTTACTTGAATAAACGTCACTACATTGCTAGGTCTGTCAAAAAAACAGAGTAGTATTTGGAAGATGACAAAGCCAATTGTGACAATTTTTTGTTGTTGTTTTTGTTTTTTTTTTGATATTTTAAGTTTTGAATCTCGCTCCTAGACGAGGACAAGAAATTCTCATTGAGTTTGTGATTTAACATAACAAATATCTCTAGAAATTATAATAACAAAGTCCCCTGAAGATTTCCTTAGGCAGGAATGAAATCCGGATAGGGACACGCCTACATCAGATTGCTTTTCACAATTTGTTAAATAAGTTTTGGGACTTTAGCACATTTAATTACTATAAAAAAAAAAATTTTTTTGTTCTTTAAAAATTCCTAAAAAAATAAAAATTGGACAAAAATCACAGTTTTGGTCTAGACACAGTTAGTTAAATATATTTCGAATGAAATGAGCTTTATTTCATTGCAATCGGTGCACAACTTTTGATTTTTTTCACGATTTACTGAATTGATATAAATCGCGATTTCCATACAAAAATAACAACTTTTGATTTTGTTTATTTCTATCAGCTATACTTTTTAATTTAACACAAAAAGAGAATTTTAAAGAAAAGTAAAAAATTTTAATACACAAATATTACAATGTAATTACAACTCATCGAAAAATTTTCTTTTATAAGATTTTCTTAAATAATCTTGTTTAGAGGGATTATTTTTAATGCTCCAGCAATATTCCGCCATCATATGCTCTGTTACGGTAGTATGAAATTGTTGTTCCTTGGGTTAACAGATTTTTTTGCTTTAATCGAGAAGCAAGAATTTCAGATGCTTTTTTAGAGAGTCCAAGGTCTCTCACTAAATCACTAAGCTCCTCCTGATTAAATTGCTCGCGTTCTGAAGAAATATCTAAATGGAAGTCATCTGATCCACATTCAGAAATTGGTGAAGGAACATTTTGTCATAAGTCGTGAAAATTGTGTGTAGATGGTTGTGGTTCTGAATCCTCACTAGAGTACAGGACTGGTTGGGTAATAGACAACACGTTAGGATAAATCCATTTAGACCGGTTTGTTTTATTAATGCCTGTTATGTTGACAGCGCAAAAATAACAATCATCATAATGATTCGAAGGTTCCCGCCAGATCATTGGTGTTTTATACTTGAACTGGGTCCATTGCTTGTTTGCCCATAACCTTAAATACTCTACACAGTTTTTACATACAGTATTAGGAATCCAGTACTTGTCACGGGTTTCCATGGTAAATCCGAAGTAGTCAAAATAAATTTTTGTAATAAAATCTGACACACTTTTTCTATTTTTTATAAACGTGTATTCGCCACATATGTTACAAAAATAGTTGGGATTGATTTTACAGGTGTTTCTTGACGTAGTCATAGCCCAATTTTGACATATATTTCAAAGTAACACAGTTTTCAATAAATAAAACAAGGGATAAAAATCAAAAGTTTTTTGTGTTCACTGATGAAATGTTCAAGGTTAAAATTTTTTAATATTTTTTGTCGTTATACTTTTCGCTTTCGTAAACACTTGTTGAATGAGAAAAATTGGTTGAATGAACCCATATAAATACTTCGTAGTTTTTTACTGAAGTACCTAGAAAAAATTATATCCACAATTTTATTGACAGTCACTTATGAATGAACACATGTGTTAAGGGGAATTTCTTTAAAAAATCATCCGTTACCAACGGTAAACCACACATCAATAAAAACAAGTGCACTTTTCTTTTTTCTCTTTAATTGACTGTGAACTGACTACTGACTACTGACTACTAGTCAGTGACTAGGTGTCATAAAGGAACAATACAATTTATAGGCGTTATGAGTTTGCTACCGCAACCATAAAAATGAAATAATCTTTTTTTATTACTTAATTTTTTTAATTCTTAGAATCATAAAAAATTAACTTATTACTTACACATTAGAAAATGTTATTTTTGTATGGAAATCGCGATTTATATCAATTCAGTAAATCGTGAACAAAATCAAAAGTTGTGCACCGATTGCAATGAAATAAAGCTCATTTCATTCGAAATATATTTAACTAACTGTTTCTAGACCAAAACTGTGATTTTTGTCCCATTTTTATTTTTTAGGAATTTTTATTTTTTTATTTTTTTTTTTTAAAACTTGAACGATATCTCTAAAACTACTTGGAAAATTTAAAAACAATGTAAGCACGGCTTAAAGAGAATATTGTTTGCGAGTTTCGGTTTTTTTTTAAATTTAATATGGTGAACCGTTTTCCAGTTATTCCAATATATGTAGCGGAAGTGCCTTAATTTTGAACATAACGGTATATCTCGAAAAGTCGAGCTGATAGAGAAAGACCAAGTGCAGATTTGAAATCAGCGACCTCAAATTAGTAAAAATTTGCTATAAATTTCAAATCAACACAAAAAAAGTTCAATTTTGTTCCCTTGTGTAATCAGAAAAATTCGTTGTATAAGATAGTCAATGCTAACAATTTGCACGTTCGTTATATTGCTTTTTTGTTATACCGAGTATTCGATTTACCGGGCTATGACTGAATACACTTTTTTACATGTTTTCCCAAAAATATCTAGTTCAAAATAAATATCTAATTTTATCAGATTATATCTAATGTTATACAATTATATGTTCTCATTTTTCGAATATAGTTATACATAATACGGATAGTCACACAATAATTTGTTTTTACTTGGGAATATGTATCAAATTATTTTTTAAATTATTATTAATTCTAAGTTGCAAGAAGAATAATTTGCAATTGATATTAGCACAAAAGTCGATAATCGATTAAAGATCTGTAAAAAATAGTGGGTTGAAAAATTAAAAGAAAAAATAAAATTTTGTACATTTTTATGTGGTCGAGCTCTGATTCGATCACATGACCTCAGGTACATGTATACATGTTTATATATGACATTATGCAATTATATCATATGCGCTCAGAAAGTATTAGTGACAAGAGAATCATATCTTTGTCTTTTTTTAATCTTATACACACAGAGAAATAAAGTGGCAACCGAATTGAAAAGTGTATTTTAATGGTAACAACTTATAAATTCAGTTACTACAACGATATTTAGATTAGATTTCTGAATATTTTTGTTGTTGCAACTAAAATTCAATTGAATTAACTGAACTTTGCTGTTAGAACTAATGTTAAATATCATTTTAATTAATAATAACACTGTGCTCGAATTGGAAACTTATTTTTGTTGTCAGCAGGCGGGTACCCAGCTGATAAACCAAGTTAAAATTTTACATAAAATGTAGATCCAAAAACATTCCTAATAAGTAAATCTGCATGTTAAATGTTAAAACAGTACCCGTAAATATATAACAAATTTACCGCTATTTAAGACACTAAACATTAATATTTTTAGTTGCTTTTTTTCAATTAAAATCATATTTAACAAATACATACACATCAAAAGACAAACTACTATTTCCATGTTGAAGCTGCAATCGTAAATATATATCGATCATTAAGCGCTAAAAATCGTGTCAGAACAATAGTAACCCAATCAGAAAAATACAATCGGCTCAGTGTTGGCAAATCATCGGCTATGGTCAGGTATGCGTTGGCAGAACGTAGGATTAACAATATTGACAGTATTATCCTGTTACCCGATTGATAGCAGTGGCCAACCGTTTGTTTGAGCGGACTTGCTACCGTTGGCATAAAGTTGGAAGTTGAAAAAAGTTGGTGCTTTTAAAATGCCTCAAATTTAATTAGTTTTGAGAAATATGTATAATAAAAAAGCCTTTAAAAGCAGTAATATTTACACCACATAAGGTTAAGACCTAGTGTTACAACACTCCGATAGAAAAGGGGAAATCAAAACATGAAAGTTCTTCTTCATACAAAGGAAATGGTTTTATAAGTACATATTTGGTAATGGCAAGTACTTACAATTGTCATTACAAATTTCCTTACTTTTATAAGGGGATATCTTGCAAAATAATGACATATAACTAAACAAGTTACGAAAAATCAAAAACGTTGTTACCTAAGTATATGCTTACTAGTATATACAAAAATAATGAGTCTAAAAATATATTTTGCAAAAAAAAAAATTGTTAAATAAAAATATATTTTTTCCATTGAATATTGATTTGTTTTAATAAAATGCGCGAACCGGTAACCAAGTTGTCACTCAAGCGCTCGACCATCTGAGCTAGCTCGATAGATAAAAACAAAAATTACTTGCTCGTACAGATCTTGATTACTTTACAGATTACTAAAATTCAAAAATAAGTAGTTATATACGTACTTACTAGAATTTAGGAACTAATCAATAGAAATTAGATTTTCTAGAATTTTTAAGATCATTACACTATAGTCGTAAAAGTGTTGAAAGAATCGGACGTGTTTTTTGGTGGCTCCACAAATAATTATTATTTTCTTTGAATAAAAACACACATAAATATTTTAATTTAAATCAAACCAAAGACTTTTTTGTACTGATCCCAAATATACTAAAATTATCAATCAAAAACTATTAGTTTCCTTAATAATTTAAAGCAAAATATTTTAAAATAAATAATTTACATTTGTCAAGTAATAAAAATTCACAAACAACTAAAACAAGCAAAATAAGAATAATAATAACAACAAAATTAGAATAGCTAAAGAGCAATTCAAAATCAAAAGAAATAATTGCTAATAAAACACAAGTTAATATTCACTGTTAATCAACAACAACAACATGAGCCAACGCAGATCAAAGAGAAATGCACGTGAAGCAGATTTAAGTGATTCGTCAACAAGCTTATTGTCAGAACTCTTTTATTCAAACTCGAATGATGCAACTAACCGCAGTCGTTTGTGGAATTGGCTAGACAGTAAATTTACCAAACAAAATGAGTACATAAGAGAGCAATCAGAATTAATAAAAACAATAATTGAAAACAATAAGGGTAGCCTTATAGCTGAAATAGAAAATAAATTTAGTGATCTTAAAAATGATATAATTAATGATTTGAAAATAGAAATAAATCAGTTAAATGAAAGAGTTACCGCGTTAGAAACAGTAAACAACGAAAATTATCAGTTAAACACTGAAGTACACAATTTAAATCTTAAAATTTTAACACTAGAAAACTCTGTAGTAGCATCTGATATTCGGATTACTGGTATACCCTTTTATGAGGATGAAAACTTGCAGTATATTTTCGAAAATATTTGTGGCACATTAAACATAGCAGTGCCTTTTTACAAATCCATATTTCGTGTGAAACATTTTAAAAGCATCAGGGATGTTAATGATCCGCCCATTATCATCAAATTGGATTCTCCTTATGAAAAAAACTTTTTCCTCAAAACTGTTACTGCATATCGTCGTAAATATAAATCACATTTACGTTTATGTAATGCTGGCTATGAAAGCAATGAGCCTTTTTATATAAATGAAAATTTAACCCCACACAATCATAGAATTTTTAAAACTGCACTGGGCCTAAAAAAAGATGATTGTTTATCAGCAGCTTATACACATCGTGGGATTGTATATGTCAAAAAGCAAGAAAGTGATGAACCTGTTAAAATCGATTTTCCAGACCAATTGAATCCGTTTTTTCGAACAATCTAGTTTTTTAATACCATCTTTTATATCTTATTGCTGCCTGCTTTTGGAGTTTAAAAAATCGTATTATATATTCATATTTAAAAAATGTATTTTAAACTATCTGCTTTATTCTTCTTTTTATTCAATTGTTAACATAATTACCTTTTACATAAAATATTGTTTTTTAAAAATTCGATCTCAGATCTTATGTTTAAGGTCAAACTTTTTATGCGTTGCTATTAGGTTTTTTTTCTACGTTATTGTATATTCTTATGGATAACGTTGTGGACGTAAGTGGAAGCTCCAGAGACATTACGATGAATATGGTAAATATCTTAGCTAAATATAAAAATGGTTTAACGCTGACCCACATAAACGCTCAGAGCCTAAACAACAAAATCGACGAATTTAGACTGGTTTTTGAAAAATCCAACATCGATATTATATGTGTCTCTGAAACCTGGCTCTCATCCAATACACCGGATGGACTTATATGCCTTAATGGCTATAAGGTATTTAGACAGGACAGAGGTGGTCATGCCGGTGGGGTGGCTATTTTTGTAAGAACCAACATATCGTGCAGAGTTTGCTTCAAATCCTCTAATGATAATTTGGTAAATGAGAAAAAAGTTGAATATATTTTTATTGAGATTCTATCTGATGGTAAGAAAATGTTAGTGGGATGTGTTTACCGGCCAAATAAAAGGATTGCCTTCTCGAATTTGTTTTCGACGTTAGAAACTCTTGCCGCTATATATGATGACGTCATTATATCTGGAGATTTTAATTCAAATATCTTAACGGAAACGATATTAATCGACAATATGTCAACTTTCGGCTTAACTCCAACTAATACAATAAACCCAACACACCACACTGCCACGAGTAGAACATTGCTTGATATATTTTTTGTGGCCAATATGTCAAATGTTATGTTGTATGATCAGGTGTGTGCTCCATGCTTCTCAAAACATGACTTGATATTTTTAACTTACAATTTTAAGCCTCTACGAGCACAGCAAACCATTTACTATCGTGATTTTAAAACAATTGATTATAATTTGCTACAAGATAATTTTTCTCGAGTTAATTGGAATAATATGTATTTCATTGCTTATGTTGATGAGCAACTGTTATTTTTTGAAGAAAATATTCAACGGCTTTACGAAGACACGGTCCCATTAAGGTCAAAGACTCTAACTTCTAAATCAAAACCTTGGTTTTCTCCTGCCATTAAACAACTTATATATAGCAGAGACTTGGCTTACTCAAGGTGGAAGCGATTTAGGACACCCGAATTGAAATCGGAATACAAGGCTGCCAGAAGAAATGTAAATGTCAATATAAGAAGTGCGAAAACTGAATATTTTTCTAGTCGTTTTAGTGCTGCAGTTGACTGTAAGCAAACATGGAAACAAATTCATGAAATTGGAATTGTTAATATAGACAAAACAAATAACTGCCAAGTCGATGCTGATGAACTAAATACGACTTTTACAAATATACCAGTCATACCAATTAATAAAAACTTTTACAACTTCCCACGCCTAAATACAAATAATGCGACAATCGATGATAGTTATTTTGAATTTTCTTGCGTAAGCCAATCTGATGTCCTCTCAAGTTTTTCGATGATGAAATCTAACGCTGTGGGCTGTGATAATATGCACCCAAAGTTTATTAAAATATTGCTTCCATTAATTTTACCTTATGTGACGCACTTATTTAATACTATTATAATGTCAAGTACTTTCCCATCTAAATGGAAACATGCAAAAATAATTCCACTACCGAAAACAAACTCAGAGTTCAGGCCCATAGCTATTTTGTGTTACTTATCAAAAGTACTAGAAAAACTTTTACATGTGCAAATGAGCCTGTTTATTAGCGAAAAGAATTTGTTAACTGAAACCCAATCAGGATTCCGTTCAAATCATAGTTGCGTATCTGCCTTGCTGGATGTCTCCGAAAACATACGTAGTGAATTAGATAATGGCAATTTGAATTTTTTGGTGCTCCTGGACCATTCGAAGGCCTTTGACACGGTTGACCATAGTACACTTTGCATGAAACTTATGCACTTTTTTAAGTTTTCTAATACCTCGACTAGGTTTATCTCTTCATATTTAACAGATCGTTGGCAGTCCGTTAATGTAAATAACTCATGGTCTAATCCTTTAAGACTCATCAGGGGAGTGCCCCAGGGATCAATACTTGGACCACTACTTTTTTCAATTTATGCAAATGATCTACCGAAACAGCTTTCTCATTGCAAAATTCATATGTATGCAGATGATGTGCAATTATACCTAAGTAGTCCAATGAAATCCGCTGCCGAAAATATAGCTAAATTGAACGATGATTTACAAAAGATTTTTCTCTGGGCAACAGCAAATGGACTTTGTCTTAATCCACATAAGTCAAAGTGCATAATAATTCATAAGAGAACAATTGACCCTGCCATAAGAGATGATATTTTAATAAATGGGAAAAAAATAACAATTGTTAATTCTGCCAAAAACCTTGGGTTGATTTTTAATAACAATTTAACATGGACAAATCATGTGAACCTTCTAGTTGGACAAACTTACAACAAGTTAAGATCTCTTTGGTCATCACAATATTTCACCCCATTACGAATAAGAATTCTCCTCGCCAAAACATATCTAATTCCTGGTCTAATTTATGGATGTGAGCTTTTTGCAAGCTGCGATTCTGCCAGCAAAAGAAAACTCAACGTTATATTCAACAATATTATTAGATATGTGTATGGATTAAGAAAGCATGCACAAGTCTCCCACATTTCCACAAATCTTTTCGGCGTCTCGTTCGATAGTCTTCTTAAGATCCGTGTACTTCTGTACTTTCATAAAATTATTTATACTCAAACCCCACGATACCTTTTCGAGAAAATTCGCTTTGCCAGATCCCAAAGAGGGAAAAATATCATTATTCCATTACACCGTTGCCTAGTATCTGAATGGCAGTTTTACTTATATGCATCACGTCTTTGGAATACTCTTCCACATACCCTACAACTTAATAGCAACGCAAATAGCTTTAAGCAGTTTTTATATAAATATTTTGAACAAACTTAATTGTAATTTATGTTTTTTTTTTTTGTAATAATCATTGTTTTGATCTAATTTTGGATATTGCACTCCTGTACTTTAAATATAAGATTAAATCTTGTTGTACAGGAAATGGAAAATAAATAAAATAAATAAATAAATAAAAAAATATATTTCAAATTATGATTAAAATAAATTCTTATGGGAAACGCATTATTTTTTGTATTAAAATAAATGGAAAATTAACTAGTTATTATTAGTAAGTCCATATTGCAGAGAGTAAGCTGGTGTCATGACTGGTAGTGACGAAAGTAATGGCATGTCATTACCATTTCTACACTGGGAAAATATATACAATCATTTACGAATTCTATACAGATAATTTATGTAAACAGCACATAGTCCATTTATTAAATTATTTTTACTTGCTTTAATATGTATTTTCGTTTTATTATGGTCAGATTTTGTGATTGTAGTAAATATTAATGCCATTTCCGTTTTGCTATTGCAACCACATATGTTATTTTTTAACTACAATTCTGTGGCTTAACCACTGAAATAACCATACCAAGTATTTACTTAGTTATGTAGTAAACATATTTAAATGGTAATATAAAAATGTATATAAGGGTAAGAAAAACTAGTTATTTTACAGATTGGTATTGTTTTTAGAAATGCAAGAATGGTTAACATTTAATTAGTATTAGTACAACCAAAACCAGCCCTAAAAACATTCATAATTACTTTCAAGTAATTTAAAATAGACATTGCACTGTGGGATATATCACAAACATTTTTGGAAATAATTCGGTAATTTCTTACTTCAAATGTAAATATCTCGGGAACTGTTAGAGATAACTCATAAAACTAGGCATGTTTTTTGTTGGGCTCTACTAGCAGATCACAAACAGATTAAAATCGGATAAAAAGCAAAAATGTTGAGCACAACTTATAAATTCTGGTAGTACAACGATATTTACATTAGATTTATGAATATTTTGGTTGTTGCAACTAAAATTCAGTTGAATTAACCGCACTTTGTTGTGAAAACTATGTTAAGTTGTGCCAACCGTCTGAAATTCGTAATAACCAAATTTGAGTCGTAGTAACTGAATTTCAGTTGGCTAATAGCTAAACTTTTCTCTGTGTGTAAGGTTTTGTTAATTTTGTGCATGAGAACCCAACCATATTTATTTTAAGCATTTTGGTTTGGTACACATCAGAATCTGACAAAAAGAAAACAAACCATGTCAAGGCATACACCACCCGAAATTTTATATTTAAAATAAAAGTCTATTCTAAGTTTCTGGATAGTAAGGATGATTTATTTTAAATTAACTTGGTTTAATTTTTCATAATTTTTTAACCAATCAAAAATGCATAAAAAGTTATTGTTTTTTTAGATTTCTCATTATAAAAAAGAAACAGTCGAATAAGTCGATAAAATTTAAAATTAATTATTTAAGTTCAAAAGTTTTTAATAAAATGGTAACTACACATAAAACTTGTATATAACATAACGAACAAGTTTTCAATTTATTTTTGATTAATGGTGACAATCTTCTTCATATATTAGTTCCCATTTAGTGGGATAACTATGTTATATGTGTTATATGTATGTTTGACGTTTGCATGGGATTGTCACTTCTTTCAAAACGTGTTCTGATGATGGGAACCTAGAAAATTCCCGAAATAGATCTCTCAACACATTCCTGAAAGTGGTCAATTAATAAATTTGAAAACAAAAACTCTATAGTTTGTTTGTTAGGACAATATCCTAATATGGCACAATAAAGGTCGAAAAAACATAATTTTTATTTTTAATAAAAATTATATCAAACTTATATAAATATAAAAAGCATAAAATAACAGTCCTTGGTTGACATTTGTTTGTCTGGCATATAAAATTCAAGTTTAACTAACTATTCGTTAATATTTAATGCGACTCTTATTAATTGGCCTTATAATTGTTATGTCCATATTACAAAATACTTATTAACAAAAAAAATTTTTAAATTCGAGGTTTTTTTTACCATTAAAAACTATTTTTTTTTTTTGTAAATTTATTCAATAATATCGATGTTTCGATAATACCGAATCCGAAGAAAATATAGTTCGAGTACCAAAACCAAAATAAACAATAAATATTTACTTACCCCATTATTTGATTCAGTACCGGAACTATGTTTTCTTCGGATTCGGTATTATCGAAACATCGACATTAATTAATAAATTTAAAAAAATATAAAATGGTTTTTAATGGTCAAAAATTTCAAATTTATAAAATTTTATTTAATAAGTATTTTGTAATATGGGCATAAAAACGATAAGACCCAATTGATAAAAGTCGCGTTAAACTTTAATTTTATATGCCAGACAAAGTAATGTTATTTTATGATCCTGAAACATTTTAATATCCTGAAGGATTATCATTAAAGCGTTTTATTGAACACAACCTTATATTTTTTTTTTTTATTTTACAGCTCCCAAAGCGGGATATGGATACATATAGACCAAACGATTACTACGACACAAATTCGGTTATTGCGAATTTCAGATTCTTGACACACCTTAACATTAGTTTTCACAATAAAGTTCGGTTAATTCAACTTAATATTAGTTGTAACACCCAAAATATTCATAAATATAATGTAAATATCGTTGTACTAACTGAATTTATAAGTTGTTACCATTAATATACACTTCCCAGTAAAAAACGCTTTTTACATGCAAGCAGGTTTGTAAGGGAGTAATCCGAAAAGAATCCCTTGCAAACCTGCTTACATATGCCATGATTTTTATATGGCGAATCCCCACCTATCCTGCTTCTGTACAGGAAATGTATGGGCGTAAGATAAGATTTTAAAATACTTCATTATCATGAAGTTTACATATTTTAGTCAACAAAATATAAAAAACTTATGATATGCATGTACTATTTTTATTTATTTTTTATTAATTAATAATCATTTAATTACAAATTATATACTATTACCCTAACCGAGCTCTAGCTACTATGGCCTTCGGCGCGTTGTAGCGAAAGCAGACCAGAGCCTCGGATGGGAATCGAACCCACGACCCACAGTGGTTTATCGTCATAGTAGAAATGGAAAAAAATAGAAGGAGTCATCGTAGAACATCCAAATTTTTTACAGATGCTTTTTTTATCATCATTAGTAAATATATGAAGAATAAAATATATCCGCCCACTTTTACGCCCACTCCCCATACAAGTGAAATATATAAATGGCAATATTTTCATTTGAATTTATGATATTTCAACCGAATTCGATATATATATGTTTTGTAGCAATTAAAATCAATGGCTAAAAAATTTACGAAATTCGCCCACAACCACTCCTACTTCCCATATAACAAAATTTTTTAATATGATGTATATCCCTTGTTATCAATGCTACAATCCCTAAACTTCATAGGATTATTAAAAATAATATTATATCCAAATCTTCCATACACAAGCCCCCTCCTCTACCCCAACTTTCCCCATCAATTTTCAAAATAATTAGAAAATTAACATGTAACCTGGTTTTAAATCTGGTTAAATCCTGGTTTTAACCTGGTTTACTAGACAAAGGCTAGCAAAAACTAGCAGCTGAATTTAACTTTATTGTTTAAATTAGACTTCAAGCTTTCATTTGGTATACGGTAGAGCACCGCGCTCGACCGCGCACAAAGTTCTAGTCCATCAAAGTTGAAGAAAATAATAATTTTTAGACTCCTAAGATGAAGCAAATTTTTGTCAAAAAAAATTTTTTTCTTTAATTTTTTTTTTTTTAATTTTCATCTTAAATACCTAAATTATGGGAAAATACACAACAACAATACATATTTAAAGTCATTCCAAGAGTTTTTAGTTTCTTACTATTTTTTAGGATTTTCTTTCAAATGTTGTGTGTTAGACTTGGCACACTTTGAGGAAACGCCTACAAAAAAGTAATGAAAATATTGCCCTAGCATTTCAGATACATGATATTCAATATGTTTTTAATGAAATTAATAAATTTCATCATGAGCGGAAAACATGAAATTCAGTATTAATTTCAACTTTTCAACCACTGTGCGACCCCCGCACTGATAAGCCAGCACGCTACCAACTAGCCTACCGAGCGCACAACTATTTTTATTTATATTGTATGCATGTACTATTTTTACACATTGTATGTCGTTACAGTCCGTTTACGAAACGTATCCGCTCGAGTAATTAAGCCTTAACTACTATCGAAAGTACTTATATTTCTATAGTATGATTTTTAAACTACAGATAGAAAAAGTTGAAAAATATATTGCAATGTGATTTTTCATTTAAGATAATTGATTCTTCATTTGAAAACAAACTTTTCATATGACTTCATAAATAAGCTTGAATCGGTAACAGAAAATGGTGGTTTTAGAACATACAAAATCCCTCACCAAAATTCCCCAACGCTATAGCCTTGTTCCAGTGTAACTTTATCGCTTTTATGGAAAATTTAATTTGTATCATTATCAGTGCATTCAAATAAAAAACAAGCCTTAGCTACTAATAAAATGAAGTTTTCAACAACAACTTTATTTTTTTATGTGTTAGAAAGCGTTTTGCAACCGTCAGATAATGGCAATCGTAATTCATTTTTAATTAATTACTATAGAATATTACTTTAGTTAGTCTATTTACAGGAAGAAGAAGAAGAAAACATTTTTTATTGAAAAATTTTACGGACACAAGGGATACACCAGACTGCTGCAGTTTCGTCCCCCTCCTGGGACTCGTCAGTGGTTAATTTATGTGTCAATTGAACAAAGTATTTTATATTGTTAATTTGCTCTATATGAAAAACTTTTTTACTTTTTTTTTTTTTTTTTTGTGTCGTACTGGTATCCGAACACACTTTTTTAATGTTTAACATTTAATGTACAACATTGATTGGTTAGTATATAGTATAATAAATAACAAGAGTTAATCACAAATATATTCTTATAAAATTAAATCTATAGTAATCCATGGAACAATTTCTATTACCGGGTAATAAGTTTGGGAATGAGAAATGAGACCAGGTAACTGATTACTTTTCTATTATAGATCCTATCTTTTTAACAAGGGAATGTCATATCAGGTAACACACTTACGAAACACATATTACCTAAAATGTAATAATATTTTTTTAAACATTGTTGTTTATATTGGATATTAGATTGGAATTTTCAAATGCTTAACTAAAA
Organism: Delia radicum; assembly: GCA_021234595.1. Taxonomy (NCBI): domain Eukaryota; kingdom Metazoa; phylum Arthropoda; class Insecta; order Diptera; family Anthomyiidae; genus Delia; species Delia radicum. Next base: position 174,765,937 of record CM037851.1, on the reverse strand, counting down.
ATTTTAAATCTGAAATTTTGTGTAAGTTTTTGGTAAAAAAAAGCTTTCTGTAATAAGGACGTAACTTGTTCCTTTTCTATTACAAACCTTATTATTTTAAAAACGGAATATCCAACGAGGTAACTACTTATTTCGGTAACATGTTACTTATAACATATAACTTTTGGCATTTTTTGCAAATATCAAACCTTAACAGGCAATGCTGAATCGTCCATGGAAAAATATGAATAATTGCGATTTTACTTTTTCGCGATCGTTAAAAAAGGTTCCGCAGCAAATGCGATGAAATTTGGAATTAGGATTTTTTTGATGGCACTATTTAAAATAATTTTTCTATGGCACTATTTAATAAAATTTATTTCTTATAACACCTAGTTTGTACTTTTTTTTATTAATATTGTGATGTTGTTTTAAAATTGTTTAAAAAAAATAAAAAAAAAAAAAATCTTGCAAGGTTTTAGAAATCGTATTTGGCGCTGAAGGTTTTTGTTTCAAACTGATCTAAGATAACGTTTTTTATTATTAGTACAATATTCCCCATAGCGTAGTACCTGTTAAATTTTTAGTCAAAAAAGTTATATCCCAAATGTTACCCCTCATTTACAGATAGAGTCATACATTTTTTTTTATTTAAATCTTTAATTTTTAAATCGAATATTATTTTTAAATTGTCATACCTGTAGCAAAAGTTTAATTATATTAAATTTTGTATAGAAGCGGAAAAATAATACAAATTAAATGTTTTGACATGTGTATTCGGTATTACTAGAGCTGTAAATAAATCATTCTTTTTTGATTTCAATTCATTACGAGTTGCAATTAATTTTCAATTCAAATGAGTTTGGCGAAATGAATTGCAATTCATTTCAAATTCATTTGACTTGAATTGGTTTTGACTTGATTAATTCAAATGAATTAGAAAAATTGATTGCAATTAATTTTCAATTCATTTGTATTGAGTTGATATTAAATTAATTCAAATGAATTAGAAAAAAATTGCAATTCATATTAATGAAATGAAAAATAAATTGCAATTAATCAAAGTAAAACCGTTAAAAAATTTAAATTCGGCTTAGAAGTAATTAAGTTAAAAATATTTTTGTCTGTAATGTCCTGAAAACACGTTTTTTGTTGATAACTTTAGATTTTGAGGGTGTATTCATAATTCTGAAAATTGAAAAATTATTTACTCAACAAATACGCCAACCTACACTAGGTCATTTTACAAGTTTTTTTTCATTGTAGCACCGTGTTATTAATCATATTTATAAAATTTTCTTATATGTGATGAAGAGTTTCATAAAATTAATTTGAATTAATTCAAAATCAATTCAATTCAAATGAATTGATAATGAATTCCAATTCACTTTTCTAATTCATTTAAATTTATTTAAAATCAATTCAACTCAAATGAATTGGAAATTAATTGCAATTCATTTCGCCAAACTCATTTGAATTGAAAATTAATTGCAACTCATTTTGCCGAATTCATTTGATTTCATTCCAGCCAAATACATATGAATCGATTAAAATTTCACTCAATTCGTTTTTTGGCGAAAAGAATTAATTCAAAATTTTATCTAATTCAGTGCATGAATGATTCGCGAATTAATTCAAAAATTAATGATTCATTTACAGCTCTGGGTATTACTAAGGGGGGAAGTAATTACAATTATGGGACGAAGTAAAGCAATCGTAAGGAGTTTAACTTATTACAATTTAATGCGTTCCGTAATACCAACCTATTACCGAGGGTTTGGTTAGGTAATAAAATTATTTCTAACTACACTCAAAAAATAAGTTAGTAGAAAAGTTAGTAAAACGTCTTGTAAATCAGGTATACTATTTTTTAGCAAAATTTTTTGCTAAAATTGTGTTTTCAGCTATTTTAGCTGTTGATATACTTATTCAGAACTTAACTGTTTTATACTAATGCTTTACTAATATACTAATGTTTTACTAATTAATTTTGCTAAAAAAAAATTGTGCTGATAAGCACATTAATATTGTGGACGACAACCAGATTGAAAGATATACGCAGAATGAAGTAGATGTCGCGGCATGTCAAGATGTAGTTGAGAAGAGGAAAATGATACTAAAAAGTACAACTCTAATAAGACATATAAAAAAATCAACCATGGAAGTTTTTGTATCTGTTTTTCATACATAAAACAAAATTGAGGATTAAAACAACCTAAATTTTGCGTTGTCACCGGCTTGTGAAAATAATTGTCTATTAATTAAATAAAAGACAAAATAAAATATTTAAATTGTTTGAGATAGGCGTGGTAGAGACGGTTAAGCATACTTTTCTAAAAATCATAACTACATTGTAAATTTTTTAATTGAATTAGACTACGCAGTTTCTGGTAACACAACCTTCATCAGTAATCCTTTGACAATACTGTAATTATTAATACAACAATTTACAATTGTTAGAAAATCATATTTAAATTTAATATGTATTTATAAACTAATTGCTTATATGATGTGAGCAAGATTATTCGAGTTCAAGATCATTTGTTTTTTGTTAAACAAAAAACCGTGCAATATTTATTTATTACTCAAAAAAGTTTTTGCCCGCTTTCTTATAGCAGACTTTATCTAAGATCGAAAAATAAACTTTTGGTTTTAATTTTTAAAATTTAAAAGTAAAACATCTAATTGTTTATAGATTAACAGTCTAGTGTGGACAAATTGCAAGCAAACATATACAGACATGTAGACAGAGTAAAGCGAAAGACAAAGACACACATCTAAGGTAGATTTTTATGGTTCCCTTTTCTTATTGCAAAAAAAGGGTTGTTTTTTTTTTGTTTCGTTTGTGTTTGTTTATTTTTTCGTTTCGTTTCTATAATTATCTTCGGCAGTTGCGTCCTTTAAAAGATAGCATCATTTAGACAATCATTGATGTAAGTAAATGAAAGAAAAATTTTTTTATGTTATATATATTTATTTCTATATATTTTCAGATATTTAATTAATTCATGTGGTCAATGTGGGAAAGTGAAAATTTTTATATTTCGCAATTATTGTAAATTATTTTTAAAAGAATCACAAAAATATGTTTTATGATTTTCAGTAAATAAATTAACTACATTACAATTTTTCTACAAATTTTTTGCGTTTTTTTCAGTCTACTAAAATTCAGCAAAAAATTTATTAATTTTTAGCAAGGCTTTTTTATTTCTAATCTACTAAGTGTTAGCAAAACTTTTGTACTAATGTTGTTGCTAAAAATCAGCTAGCTGATTTTCAGCAAAAGATTTTGCTGACATTAGCAATTTTTTTGCAAGCACCCTCCTGACTAAAATTATGCTGACACAGCCAAATTTTTTGCTGACTTTACAAACTTTTTTTTTTTGAGTGTACTGACATTTTAGAATTTTTGAAACTTCTTAAACTTGATAATATTCTTAAGAGATCAGGTATTTTTTAATATACGAAATTGTTATGCTAATTATAATATTTCTATTAAAATAGTTTTCTTTAAATAAGATTTGAAAATTCTATAAATCTAAACAATATTTAATATTTTATAAATCTAAACAATATACCACATCAGATCTACCCTTAAGTTGGTAAACATATTTTGTTGCCTATTTACAAACTTATATTACTGACGAAACCCGTAGTACACATAGCTTGTTCTACCATAAATTATATACTTACACTTTAGGGCGTATCACAGAAAACCACTTTTTATTTTTTCTACTTTATGGTAGAATATGAATTTACTCTTATGGCAGAATATGAATACACTCATACGTTTTTTTTTTTTTAATTTTTCAAAATATCTGAAGGAAAAGTCTGTGTTTTTCTCCTATTTCATACAAAGTTATATAAATTTCGTGATGAAAAGTATTTTAAAGACCAACCACAAATCTATTTCAAGCTCATGCATTGCCTATTTCAAAAGATATTGAAGTTTTAATTTGAAATATATAATCCTAATTTTTTCTTTGAAGGTCATTGAGTTGACCCCTAAACTTACAATTTAAAGGACGATTTTAGGGTAGGGTGAAACTATTGTCTAGTAATTTGCTTAATATTAATTATGTTTCATAACATAATTTTTTTTGGTTAAAATTTAGTGCACCGATCCAAAAGATATGAAAAAATTATCAACACTATTGCAGCAAATACATTCATATTTCGCTTTAACTGTTGATAAAAATAGATGAAACGCCCTAATACATATGTATTAGTGAAAATAAAAAAATTTATAAAGCACATTTCAAGTCAAACCACATTGAAATAATAATAAAATAAATGTGTCTGGAGAGAAAACTAGTTAAAATTATGAATTCATAATACATACCATATTATAAAATTTAGACGTACATATGTTTAAATGCCACATAAATCTAAATAATAATCCAATAAAAATAAATACTAAAACACGAATGTCTAGCCACAAAACTGGAGTTGAAAAATTAAAACTTTAAAATTCAATTATATTAGACGAGGTATTCGAATTAAATGCAAGTTCACATATTCACTTTCCTTATTATTTATTCTAAAGAGCTTGTAACTTTTGTTATTTCAGCAAATTCATGAGTCATTTCCAATACAGTGCTCAATGGTTCCAATGCGAAATGAAAGCTGACTATTGACTAAACAAACCAGGCAAAGGGTTTTGCAAAGTTAGTTAGAATTTAATTTGTATGGCCTCTTGAAGTTGGGGTGTTTTTGAGCATTTTTTTTTATTATGAACAAAAATCAAAATAAAATGATAATAGCTTTGTTTTGTTACACGCACCTATATTGAATGTGAAAAAAATCGATTGGAAGTACTTTTAATATATTTGAATACAAACTTACAAGGAAACTATTGAAGTTGAAAAAATTAAATGAGTTAACACATAACATGGTCAATGTCAAATTTGGTATGACCTTATATATTTATTGGAATATTATTGTGTGTACTTTATTCAATTAACGCCAATGTCGAAAAGTATATTTTTGTTATATATTTCAGCAAACAGTAGGTGAGATAAGCGTGGTCAAATGTAAAGAAATCATAATTTTTTGGCTGTACATTTATTGTTCTTTTGCGAACTATTCCAAAGAATTTTAGATAAACGAAATAGTTTTTTCAAAAAAATATTAGTTTCAAAAGATTTATTGCAATAAAAATTTCAGATTTGCTATTCTGTTTAAACGTAATAAATAAAAACGACTTTGAACTATGAACAACAAGATCTTTTCTGAGTTTGTGTGAGCTGGAAATTTTAGACAATGCAGCCATTATTATGTACTCCGAGCTATTAGATTTATTTTTCCCAAAAATTCCATTCCATGCTGTCAATTCTATATAACTTAAAATACCTGAAATTGTAACAGTTTTCTTATGTCTATGAAAATAGAAACGCTTAAAAGGAATACAATTAAGTAAAATATAATTCAGATCGAAATACTTGTATCAACCTAGCTAATATGTTTGATTTGCTTTATTTTTGTAAATATACGGAGGTTGAAAGCTCGTTATAAATTGAAAATAACATAAAAATAATCTCGATTTATATAAAAACAAAAAACTAATATAACCGTAAAAAATATTACTTGAGCCAGAGTAAACACTAAAAATTTTTTATGTAAATAGAATATTTTTGGTATTCAAAGTTTAGTAACGTCATGATTCTTGTTAGGAAAAGACCCTAACCACGTGCTTGATTACTAAGAAGACAAGAATGGAGCAAAATTGATGATTAAATTTAAAATTTTTTTTTTTAAGTTCTGCTGATTAAATTTAAAATTTTTTTTTAAGTTCTGCCTATTGAGGCTCTAGCTTTTCTAAAACTTCGGGTTCTGATGAGATCTTTAGCCAGATCGAAATACTAGTATCAACTTAGCTAATATGTTTGATTTGCTTTATTTTTGTAAATATACGGAGGTTGAAAGCTCGTTATAAATTGAAAATAATAATTCAGTATCTTTAGTTTAAAACCAAATTTCATAAATTGTTGCTTTGTTACTTTATTTCGGTTTGCTTTCACTGAAACGAGGAAAAATTTGGACCACAACTATATTAACTTAATTTTTTTCATACATTTCACAATGCAAAGATGTGTAAGGTTGGCATAAAACTTATATTTTGGTACTAAAGGTTCTTGTACGACATTTCCATTTGTGGTTTTACACAGGTTAAAATTTGTTTGTTTGTTACATGTGAACGTAATGGCAACTATGAATTTCTAATTGCAATTAAAATTCCTAAAACACATATTTGTAAAATAATATTATTTCATAAAAGAAAAATACCAAACCAAACATGTTCTATTATTTCATAAAAATTATTTCATAAAGGAAAAATAACAAACATTTTTTACATTTTACAAAATATTCAGAATAAATTTCGAAAATGAATTCTACTATTATCTATTCCACAATAAACTTTAAATGTGTTTGATCTACAATTGTCCAAAAAGGACAATAAATGTATGTCTGGCAAAAATCGATGATTTCTGTATATTTGACTACGCATATCTCACCTACTATTGAAATAAAGGGTGATTTTGTACGAGCTTTCGGATTTCATTTAAAAAAAAACACATAAAATTTAGAGAAATGTATGAAATCTTTATTTGAATCGATATACCGATATATATAATTCAATGTTTAAAGATGATTTCAATGTTGACCGCGGAATACTCTCTCCAACATATTGGCGCACAGTGGTCAATTTCGCGAGATAGCGGTCAAAACTCTATAACTTTTGACCGGATTGGTATTTTTTTACGCAATTTGTTTTATTCAATAGGAGGGACTTTAAGCTTCAATTTGCGTGTTCAAACGTAAAAATCGACTGATAGGAACGTAAGTAATGTGGAGTTAAAAATGCATTTTAATTTTTTGTTGAGTTTCCATGTTAAAGTTGAATATTTTGACATTTTAAATAGGTATTTTTTTATAATTTCTTATTTTCTTCAATCGTATTTGACAACCAATACTTATTTATTATTCCTAAACTTAATTTTGGTCAGAAAATGCCAACATTTGGCCCCTGACATTTATTTAGTCTCAATATTCACAGGGGCCAAAGGTTGGTTTTTTTGGAAGAAAGCTAATTCTTGTGAGGCTTAAACTGAAAAATAACAATGAAATTCCCAACAATATCAATACCATTTGGATATATTATATACAGAACACAACATCGATAAAATTTTAAGTAAACTTTTACTATTGATTTAAAGTGCACATATATTTTATTTAAATGTATTAATAAAAATTTATACTAAAATTAGAAACAAATTATAATCTTTAAACTAGTATTAATTAAACAATATTAGTAAAAATTTCAATTTTATTTCTGCTGAACTTGAAGTTACACTAATAGCAGTTGGTGAAGGTAAGCAATCTTTTTGGGCAGAAACTATATCTCGATATGATGGAAAAATTCCACAATTTTTTTCATTGGTTCGCTTCCGCAATTCTGTATATTGGTTTTTAGTCATTTTCAAATCCAAAAATAGTGCAAATGCTTCTTCTGGAGTAAATTTATTTTCTTCAGTTGGTGTCGGCATACTTTCTAAAATCCTTTTTGTTCTGGGGCTTGCTTCCACTATTTTTTCAATGATAGCAATTTTACTCTTTTTAGTTTTCGATGGTTGAATTTGATGCAGAAATGAATCCTTTATGATGCTACAAGAAACTTCTTCATTGATATGTTTAAGCTTGCGTCTTCGTGATCTTTCACTACAATTATCAATTGGCTTTGCTGGTCGACCACCTTTTCCAGTTTCCGTGGTAGTTACTGATGGCTTTTTAAAAATAAGTTTATTTCTTAGCCATTCTTGGTTGCGTGAGTAAAACAATTTCTTGTTTCTGGAACATTGATTGTACCGTTTTCTTAAAGTATTTAAAAAGTTTTTTATTTTTAAGTTATGAATTTTAATTTCTTGTTTGTCACATATTTTGAAGAATGGATTATTCATTATATGTAAAATAATGTCGTTTTCATCTTTCCGTTCAAAATATATATCAGATAGAACACCATAACTGAATTTAGCCATTGTTTAAACAATAATGAAGAAAAAAAATTAATGCATGGATTAATATACTATTGCTCGAAGTTTCAACATGATCTTTTTTACCTCTTTGAAACATAATATAACAGGTACTTGGTTTTACCAGTTATTTCCATTGGTTTTAAATTTATTTGCAATTTTCAGGTATTTAAGTTGTGTAATATTAGATGGCAATAAAATCATTTTTTACCTTTTCCAAATGAATTGCTAGATACCACATAATTTGAGAGTTAACAGGTACTGGTAATAATATAACAGGTACTTGGTTTTACCAGTTATTTCCATTGGTTTTAAATTTATTTGCAATTTTCAGGTATTTAAGTTATGTAATATTAGATGGCAATAAAATAATTTTTTACCTTTTCCAGATAAATTGCCAGATACCACATAATTTGAGAGTTCTATTGTCATTTTTGTCAAAATATGTGGACTAGGTCAAAATATGGGCCAACTTCTCCTAATTTCAACAGAATTATTTTTTGGGTCAATAAGAACTCTTGTACAAAATTTCATCAAAATATATGCATAATAGCCACTTTCACATACAAATAACTTCTCAAAAAATATGACGTGCATTTGTACCGAATATCTTACCTTGGGTCAGAAAAATTGCTGTAGCTCAAAAAGTGCAGTCCCGATGCATGAACATGTATATACAGGAATGTAGGGGAGAGTTAGGACTACAAAATAGTAAATTTGTGTTTTGACTGAGCTCGACTCACAGGAGTTGTGCTCTATGAAGTCGGAAATTTCCGAGAAATTTGACCTTTTTTAAAAAAATATTTAAATTGTTCTGAAAACACTAAAGCTTCAATTTTTTTTACCAGTAATAGGAAATAAGTTAAGTTACAACACAAAATTTATTTCGTCCAAAAATCTTGAAAAACAAAAAAGTTGTGATCATTTAAACTTTAAAAATTAACTAAAAATATCATAAATTTACTAAATTCTGAAAAAGCCCATTTTGGACCACCCTGTTCTCAGTGAAAGAGTTGAAATAGAGTTCTAATTTTTTGGCTCCCGAGGTTTACTACTGTCTACTAATAACTTTAAAATCGGAGAACAAAAACCAAAAGGAGTTTTGGCCGCTATCTCAAAATATTGACCACAGTGCGGCGGATATCTCACAAATAAATTCTTCAATATTGGCTTCCAATATTGAAGAACCGTTGCGGGCTTGTCCCTATATACATGAGCCTTAACATAGCCCCACAAAAAATAGTCTAAAGGCGTTAGATCACACGATCTAGGCGGCCAATTGACCTGCCCAAACGTGAGAAAAAACTGTTCACCGAACTCTCCTCTCAATTGGACCATTGTTTCGCGTGCTGTGTGGCATGTGACACAGTCTTGTGGAAACCACATGTCACTCAAGTCCAGATCTTCCAATTTGTAATCATCGCACGGTAGCGCTCGCCATTCACAGTAACGTTCCTGCCTTCGTCCTCTGCGAAAAAGTATTGTTCAATGATGCCACCGGCCCATAATCCACACCAAACTGTGCATTTTTCGGGATGCATTGGCAGTTCTTGCAATGCTGCTGGCTGCTCTTCACACCAAATACGGAAATTTAGCTTGTTCACATAACCATTCAACCAGAAATGAGCTTCGTCGCTAAACACAATTTTCCGATAAAAAAAGTTGATCTTTATCCAACTTTGCCAAAAGTTAGACGTTGTGGTAGGTCGTGTGGCTTCAGCTCTTGCACCAGCTGTATTTAATAGGCCCAATTGCAGCAAACTGCGCCGAACAGATAATTCACGTTCATCAACAACACTGGCGGATACACCTGCGATATTTTCCTCTGTCGGCACTCTACGTATGCGTGTTGGTGGTTTAATGTCCAATAATGTAAATTTGGTGCAAAATTTAGTCACAAGATTCCCAATAGCAGCCTCAGAAGGTCGCCCAAATTGACCATAAATTGAAAGAAGTGCACGATGCTCTTTCTTGCCGAACTTGAATTTTGATAATAAATTCAATAATCTGCAAGCGTTGTTCGTTTGTAAGTCGATTCATGGTTAAATTATAGACCAAACTGAACATGTTTAACAGTAACATGTTACACGAAAACAGTTGAACTGCCAAAAACAGTGTTGCCAAAAAGAAAGTTGCTAAAGAATCACCCTTTATATGAAAAAATATATTTTTCGACATTCCAAAAAATGTATTTATATTTCATTTTAGTTTTGATTTCAGCTCATAGTGGAAAAATAGTCAAAAATATTCCAACTTCAAAAAGCCATAAAAAAGAAAATCGAACTAGTTTTGCAAAACCCTCTCTAGATTTTGTTCAATTTCCTGTTGGACGGAGGCCTTTAATAACTGTTAAAGCTTCATATTAGCTTCAAAAGAATCACTTAACTATTGCTGTCTTATTACGATACACACATTGACTCATAAAGATGTATTCTTAAAAATGTCTTATTAAAATTTATTAGTGATTTTTAACTTAACTTGCCCAATTCAAATTGTTTTTTAAATTAAAAAAAAAAAGAACAGTAATTATATAATTCTTATTTAACTGTTATTTTATAAATCCCCTTTAAAAGCTACGTTAAAAATCCTTTATGCATGAATGAAATATTAACATAAGTAAAGAATATCACCACAAATTTACAATTTTAAAGCATTAGAATGTAGATTTTTCACACATGGATTTTAAAAAAATCAAAATAACTGTTAGTTTTTAACAGTAATTCTAAAAAATCAAAAATAATATTTATATATAATAATGTTTTGTTAAAAAAAAAAACAAATAAATCTAGTTTGTGATTTTTTAAAATTAAATTCATAGCACTTAGGGTCAGTTAGAAAAAAAAAAATGTTTAAACTAATACTAGGTCTAACTAATTTACGATAATACCAAAATTGTACAGATAAACACAATAATAGCATGGAGAACAAGTAAAAAAACTATATGTAGATGTAGCAGCTTGTATCTACGAAGTAGAGACAAAAGAAGAGATACAAACACATACAACCATTAAAAGACTTACACAAAATGCAACCGTGTTTCAATTAATTTTATCTTTTTTATACTACACATTAAATAAAGGCACGCATATAAATATCAAAATTGTGAATATTTAAAAATATAAATAAAACAATAAATAAACTAATTTAAAAATTTTACTAAATGAAGCGTTTTTACTAAGGAAGCGTTACATAAAATAATGATAATATTGGGCCTTACAATAAAAGCAAAAGATTTATTTTAAAGCCGATTTTATTTATTTTGTGTATTATAACCCTACAAAATCAATTACTTTTTTAAGTATTTTAAATTGTAACAAACAAAACAACTAATCAGAATTCATAAAAAGTAAACCAAGTCAAGGCATACTATTTATTATTTTATAAATATTAGAAATTGTTTCAAGGTATAACCAAAAACGTTTCAAGGTATATGCACTATAGCAGTTTAAGACAATTTAATATTTTGACGTTATTTTTAAACTAAGCTACGCTACACAGTGGGATATATCACAACATTTTTGGAAATAATTCAGCCATTTCTTAGTTAGAGCCCCGATTAGAATGAAATTTCTAACATGCATAGGTGATGTTATACTACACTCTAAAAAATGACTGTAAATTTACTACTATAAAACGAGTAAAGTTTCATGTATTATTACGCAAATTCGGTAAATTTATACATCTAAATGTGGAAAACTATTTTGCGCACACTTTCATATACAATAATACACACTTACAGTATTTTTACCAATTATGTGTTTACAATTAAACACATTATGCCTAAAAGTAGTATTATTTTGTTAAATAAAATTTTTACGCACAAAGTTTGTAAATATACTAGCTTATAATAGTAATAAATATTTTGACCTTTTTAAATGGAAAAAAAAATAAAGCAAATTAAAAAAAGCTAAAAAAATCTAGAAAAGTTAATTTATTGAGAATTTCAATGAAAAAAAAATTGTAAATGTAGTATTTGTGATAGTGAATTAAAAAACATCATAATGTACCAAAAACGTTTATTTCCAAGGGTTTGCAGCCTAATTGTTTAAAAATATTTTCAAAATATAATATATGTACAGAGCTTTAAGGAATTAAATTCTTCATTCGATTTATTCAATCGGTTTTTACTCAATCGATTTAAAAATATCGCCAATATTGAAAAAAATTGCCAAAATTGAAAAAAATCGCCAAAAACGCTAAAATTGAAAAAATCTTTAAAATAAAAAAAATCACAAAAATAAAAAATAAATGTTAAAATTAATTAAAAAAGTCGCTAAAATTAAAAAAAATCTCCAAATTTAAAAAAAAAAACACTAAAATTTAAAGAAAATCGCTAAAATTTAAAAAACGTTAAATGTACATTTATCCTTATTCGTTTTCGAAATAAATTCTCTTTTTGCTTTGCGATGCTTTGTTTTCGAGCCAATCAGGTCGAAATTTAGGACCGTCATTGGGGTTGACTTTTGAACTCCGGTGCAAACATTTTTCCAGTAGCTCTTTTAGTTTTTGAGTTATGTATGGTTTTTATTTAGTCGATTTTTAAAAGGTACATATTTCGAAAACTAATGGAGATGAAGAAAAAATGGTTGCACCATTGCTCAAAACTCAACCCCATTACCCCTACAACGATCCTAAATTTCGATTTGATTGGCTGGATTCGTAAATCGCGTTTTCTCGAAAAGTAAGCATCGCAGATAAAAAAGAGATAAATAAAAGACACGAACAACTTTTTCCAATTTGAGATATTTTTTTTATCAATTATGGTGATTTTTTTAAATTTTCGCGATTTTTTACTTTTGCCGTTTTTTAATTTTGAATTTCTTTTCATTTTGGAGATTTTTTTCACTTTTAGCAATTTTTCTCATTTTTGGCGATATTTTTTATTTTTGGCGATTCTTTTTATTTTGGCGATTTTTCAATTTTGGCAAATTTTAGGGATTTTTTTTATAATTTTGGAGATTTTATTAAATTTTGTTGATTGTTTGCAATTTAAGTGATTTTTTACATTGTTGTCGATTTTTTCACTTTTATAGATTGTTTTAAATTTTTGGGGATTTTTTTAATTTTAACGATATTTTTTTCAATTTAAGCGAATTTTTATACCCTCCATCCCATAGTATAACTATATATATTCTTGATCAGCATGAATAGAGAAGTCGATATAGCCATTTCCGTCTGTCCGTCTGTCCGTCCGTCTGTCTGTGGAAACACAAAAGACTCCGCCAATACAGAAGAGGTGCTGCCAATGTTCAGTCAAATTGTTTGCTGATATCATGAGCAGTTTTCTAGTGAAAATGATCAAAATCGGTTAACGCGTTCAAAAGTTATGAGTGAAAATGTGGGAAGACCTCTAAAAATTTTGAAGCAAATTTTAAATTATTCTATTTATTTCATCATACATACATACGTACATTCAATGCTTATTAGCGTGTCCCGATAGAAAAAATTTTTCGGTAATAGCACTCAAACGATGCGTATTAACGCCCTGAACAATAAAAGTTCAGCATCAAAACTTTTTAAGTTGATCTTCAGTTCCCTACCAGCGATTAAAATTAGCGATTCTAGTACATTTTGACAAAAAAAAAGTTTCGACGATTTGTTTCAAATGTGGCTCAAACGTTTCGTATTTTAGTCCTTTTTAAGAAAAAAATAATTTAAAGTTTTTGATAGAGTAATTTTGGTCCACTGGAAGATGTTTTAATTTTTATCAAGTAAATTTCCTTACAATATTTTCTTTAACTTTTTGCATTAAAACACTAAAAATCTTTTCATATATGACCTGTATTTCCAAAACGTTTATTGTAAGATTAAAAATGTTTTTTTTTTTCGCTAAACGCGAGAAAAATCTGTAAAATTCAAGATATTACCTTTTTTTTCAAGATATTACATTTTTAATCTTACAATACATGTTTTTGAAATACAGGTCATATATGAAAAGATTTTGAGTGTTTTAATGCAAAAATTTAAAGAAAATATTGTAAGAAAATTAGCTTGATGAAAACTAAAACATCTTCCAGTGGTCCAAAATTACTCTACCAAAAATTTTAAATTATTTTTTTCTTAAAAAGGGCTAAAATACGAAACTTTTGAGACACATTTGAAAAAAATCGTCGAAACTTTTTTTTAGGCAAAATGTACTAGAACCGCAAATTTAAATCGCTGGTAGGGAACTGAAGATCAACTTCAAAAATTTTTATGCTGAACTATTATTGTTAAGGGCTTTAATAAGCGTCGTTCGAGTGCTGTTACTACAACGAAATCGCAAAAACGCTGTTTAACGGGACAAGCTAATGCTTATACACAAGAATATACGCAATCAGGGATGGCTGTCAATATTGCTAAAATACCGTTTTGATTCTTACACCTTTCAACTGACTATCGTTATCCCTAAAATACCATTACCGATATAATTGAAATACCGTTATCCGTAAAATACCGTTACCGATATAATTAGAATATCAATACCTTAAAATACCGTTACCGAAAAAATGTAACAAGATCTAAAAAAAAAAAACTTCTTTAAATAGATATATTTTCCCAAAGTATGATCATAAACTAGCCAGTCATTAAAACTCGGGCATAATGGGGCTAAAAATATCGGTGTGCATTAACATTACCTGAATAACGAAAATAACATTACCCTTAAAATGCCGTTACCAAAATAATTGAAAAATCTTTTTCCCTAAAATAACGTTACCGAAATATCTAAAATATCGTTACCGCTAAAATACCGTTTGCGAAATAAATAAAATACCGTTAACGCTAAAAGCCCGTTACCGAAATAACTGAAGTATAGTTCCCCAAATATATTTTCCCAAAGTATGATCATAAACTAGCCAGTCATTAAAACTCGGGCATAATGGGGCTAAAAATATCGGGGTGCATTAACATTACCTGAATAACGAAAATAACGTTACCCTTAAAATGCCGTTACCAAAATAATTGAAAAATCTTTTGCTCTAAAATATCGTTACCGTTAGCGAAATAAATAAAATACCGTTAACACTAAAAGCCTGTTACCGAAATAACTGAAGTATAGTTTCCCCTAAAATACCGTTACCGAAATAAAAGAAAATAGCGTTAACAAGACCAATAACCACATAGAATCTGTTACCATCCGTGGTCATAATCAACACGCACAAAAACAAAAAAAACCCACGCAATATTGTTGTTGTTTTTTTGTTTTGTAATACTGGGTGGCTGATAAATGCCACTACAAAACAAAAACGTAATAACTTTTTTCTGAGTTATTAATCGTTTCCATTTTTTTTTTGTTTAATTGCTTCGCCTTTCAATTTAAGGAAAACGAACGATTGAGGTAATCTAACTAAAATTTATTGCTTTTAAAATGAAAGAATAAAAAAAATATTTATATGTGTTGAAAAAAAGTTATTTGATTTTCTTAATGTATAATATTTATCAGCCACCCTGTATGTATGTAGGTTTTTATAAATGGTATGTATGTACATATGCATTAGCAGCAATCGCATGCAGTGCTGCCAGGTTTGACGATTTATCGTCATCTTAACGATATTTAATACCCAAAAAAACTAAATGACTATTGGACGATTTTTGCTTCCAAAAAAATTACGATTTTTTGACAAAAGTTTAATGTGTCAGCGAAACATATTTATTTGTCACCGGATCTATTTATCGATTTATATTATTATCGATTTATATAATTTGGAAAAATACCAGTTTCGTTCTTTGTGTGTGTCGAAAACACTCTAAATACACAAAATATTTTTTTTTTTAATTTTTTGACAAACTTAATTTTATCACACTTTTTGTTTGACTTATGTGATGTATAGTATAAACATATATGTCGTAATGTAAACGGGTATTTAATAATTATTTCATTGCGTATGTCTCCGCAAGCGTGTTTTGAAAGCCTCCATCCCATAGTGCGGAGGCTATATTCACTTTGTCAAATGTTTGTAATTCTTTTAAAAAATATTCTGGGAAAACCCCACAAAATATTGTTGTTGTTTTTTTGTTTTGTTTTGTAATACAGGGTGGCTGATAAATGCCACTACAAAAAAACGTAATAACTTTTTTTCTGAGTTATTAATCGGTTCCATTTATTTTTTGTTTCATTGATTCGTCTTTCAATTTAAGGAAAATAAACGAATGGGGTAATGAAACTAACATTTTGATTGTGCGCTACTACAATGCTTTGGAGGCTGGCGTTTCCGCCTAAACAAACATAACGGGCACATTAGGCGGCATTCCTCCGAGCAGATTGGGCTCGTAAATTATTTTGTCAATCGTGAGACAGTCATTAGGACGTCTTTTCATCGAAATTCCTCAATTCGGATGCAAGAAACAATTTTTGCTATAGTTGCTGCAATACAAGTCAATTCTAGAGTTTCGACAAGGAACATTTTTGCTGGTGATACATAACCAGACAGTCAATACGGACAGTTCTGCATAAGGATTTTCATTTCTCTACTTTAAAAAATCAAATAACAAGCAATTGAACGCAGTAGACTTGCCCCTTTGCTTGGAATTTTCTCTGTAATATGCACGGAATTTCGCTTGCATTTGATGTCATCAGGCGTGTTAGTCATTTTAATTAAACTGTTTTTTTAAAGCCATCAAAAATACTTAATAAAAATGTATTGCTTTTCAATGTAAAAATAAAGAAATATTTGCATATATTAAAAAAAAAAGTTATTTGAAATTCTTAATGTAGTAATAGTCATCGGCCACCCTGTATATATGTAGGTTTTTTTAAATGGTATGTATGTTTAGTAGCAATTGCATGCAGTGTTGCCATGTTCGACGATTTATCGTCATTTTGACGATATTTAATACCCAAAATAACTAAATGGCTATTGGACGATTTTTGCTTCCAAAATGACGATTTATCATTCTCATAACATCACCTATTTATCATTCTCATAACATCACCGGATCTATTATTAAATTTATATTATTACGTTAAAAATTAAAAAAACAAATACTAGAATTAAATAAAACTTTATCCAAACCGGATTTATTTTTTTATAAATTCATTATGGGTTTAGCTTAATTTAGTTTCTGATTTTAAATTTTTAGCACATTTTTCTTTACATTTTTATAAAATTTAATTGGTGTTAGATTTAAATAAAACTAAAAAAATTTTTATGTTTAAAAACAAGGCATGGACTTTTTTGCGAAACAAACGGATCTCTAGCCCGAATATATTTCATGTTGAAAGATGATATATATACAACTTTAAATGAAACAAAATAAATCCAAAAATAAATACTTTGCTTAATATAAATAAAGTGCCAAAATTTAATAATTAAAAAATATAACATTAAGTTTGCACGATACCACAAAAATTTTTACAAAATTTTACTGGAAGGTGTTTGTTTACACAAATACTCAGTAAAAATTGGTGAAAAGAGAAATAAAGTGACAGTTTGATGCCAAAGAACTTACAAGTTTTCACTGGATACATTTTTGCCAGTAAAAATTTGTAAGAAGAAAAAAAAATATGTTTGAAAAATATGCTTGCATTTTTAGTAAACAAAAACAAATATTAAATTAAATTTTAATTGTTTATGGATTTAAAGTGAAAAATATTAAATAGTTAACTATGGAAGAAGTTAAAAAACATTTCAATTCTTTTTGGTCGACAATTTCAATTCACTTTTTTCTCTTCCATAATGAGCAGTTGATTTTTTTTTAATATTTAAAACAAGCTGTTTTATCTTATTTAATAATACCTTCACATTTTCCGTTCGATTACTTTTTTGTAAATTTGTCTTACTCTTTCTAATTTTGTTACTGTGTAATTTTTACTGAACTTTACTGGAAAAGTAATCGAACAGACTTATTGTTAAAGAATTTCCAAATGTTGTAAAAGAATTTAAGTTTTATAAAGTTGTGCTACTGAAATGTTGTTCACAGAATTATGTAGATATAAGTGATTAACAGTTCAAGAGGTCAAATTTGTTTCATTTAAAGTTGTATTTATTTGATCTTTCAACATTTTATAAATATGAATATCGCTGTAAAATATAATGATTTTCGAAGTTTAAACCAAAGAGAAGTGTCAAAAATCGTGTTATATTACAACGATAACACGTTAACATTTGAAATGTGAATAACATTATTGTATTTTATTTTTTATTAAAACTTTATCCCTCTTCTAACAAATATATTTTATTTTGACTATTTTTCAAAATATGATGACAATTTTTTCTAGAAAATTGACGTTGATGAGTTCATATGGGAGAAGACCTCGAAAAATGTTTAAGCAAATTTATAAAGTATTCTCTTGTTTTCCAGATACCAGGCTTGCCAGATACCTTTGTTCGTTAACCCCAACAAATCCAAAAATCAACAATTAGAAAAAAGGTTGAACAAAATAGTTGAGTTAAAATTCTTTATTTATTTGACTGCATTAACCGGAGTTGCCAGACACATTAATCGTTATCAGATCAAAAAAATATCTAGAAACAAAATCCCCGAATTCAACAATGTAAATTCATAATTTTTTTTCGTACACCATTTTTACTTATTCTCATTCTCAACCTTTAATAAATTTGCAAGGAAACTCTTACACTTACACTTACACTTACTTACATTTATTAAAAACCCCATTAAATTTAAAGGTCATTCACTTTCAGAACTTTTTTATTTAAGACATATAAGGTGCATACTTCATCTTAAAATCTTTTGATTATATGCATTTGTTTTCCTTAAAAGCCCTAATTTTTATTTGATACATACAAAAATAATCTAAATTAAAGTATTGATGTGTAAAAACCAATCGAATTTTGGGAAAATTTCTTAGGGTTCTTATTCTAGGAGTCGTAAACGAGAATTGCACAAGCAACTGAGCTGAAAAACAATAATTTGAAATACCAGTTTCTTTAATGTTTTGTGTCCCGAAAACACCCTAAACACTCGAAAGATTTTCTTTTATAATTTTGGACAAACTTAGTTTCATCACACTTTCCGTTTTACTTATGTGATGTATAGTATAAACACATGTGTTGTAATGTAAATGGGTATTTAATAATTATTTCATTATGTATGTCTCCGCAAGCGTATTTTTGTTCACTTAAATTTATCTAAAATTTGATTATTCGAAACTGTTTTGATGCGTTTGTATTCATTGCATCTCTTGTAACGATCCAAAAATATATTTTAATAATCCTTATTTCTTTCATTATTATATAGGCGAAGAGACGATTCTTTTATACAAAACAACAGGCGAATTTTATAACAGTTTTTTTTAAATCATAATTGAACTTTAATAATATATCTATTTTTCATGACACGTTCTTCTTTAGGTAATCAGAATAACCATTTCACCTTTGAAGACCCGCTGTTATAAGCATCCACAATTTCAGATTCATTTTAGTAAACTTTAATTAAACATTTTTTTCTTCTGACACATCCCAAGTACATTAATCAGTCATATTTTGTTTTACTTACAAAAACAACATTATTTTTGTTATTTTTACAAAGAATATAGATATTTATATTGTTTGCACTTTCCCTGGTTAATGAAAACACCGAGATGGAGTATATCCAAAAATTCGGCACAGCCGAATTTAATCTTTTTTATACCAAATTCGGCACATCGGACTTTAATGCTTCCACTTGTTTCAATTCAATTCGCAATAATTAAATTCCCAACGATTGAATTCCCAATGATTGAATTCAATAATTGATAATATCGAATGAGCTAAATTGATTTAATTCCCCACTAGTGAATTCCAAAGAATGAATTCTCTGCGATTGATTAAGAAAAAATCATTCGATTTACAAAAATCCGATTTGATTTTTTCAAAATAGAATTCAATCTTTGAAGCTCTGTATATCTACCACCACATATATACATATATTTATATTATATTTATATTTTAATATTAAATTCATTATTATACAACACAATAATAAAACTCTTCCTAAAAATTAATTCTTTGTTTTATTTGAAACATTTTTTGGGCTGTTTTTCTTTCTTACCGCAAGGTAAATATACGCATTTTTAGGGGGTTCTTACGCATATAAAAATGTATTTTTACGCATTTTATCCATAACTTTACAAGTAAAGCATGTTTTTTTACCCAACAATCCAGTAAAATTATTCATATATTTCTAAATTTAATTACATTTTTACGCACTTGCATAGTACATTTACACGATTTTTGTTGACCAACTTACACATAATGTGAGTATTTTTTTATTTACACACATAGAGTAAATTTACCCAACTTATAGTAGGAGTATAGTTTCCTACTATAAGTTGGGTAAATTTCAACAGAAATTAGTTAGAGTGTAGGCTTAAGTTTTGATTTTGAATCTGCTAGAGACTAACAAAAAATATGCTTACATGTATAAGTATCTCTGATAGTAGAGATATTCCCATTTGAATATGTGATTTTCCTAATTTCATCAGACGGTTTTTTTGCAAATAGCGGGACGAAATCGGCGCCATTTTTTTTTTTTTGTTAAATATTGGTAATTTAATTTAATAAATTATTGTTTAAATAAAAAAAAAAGTGAATGCAATATCTTGTGCAACTCAAAAACTATATTCGTAATTTATAACGAGCTTCCAACCTCCATATATTTACAAAAATGAAGCAAATCAAACATATTATAATTAGCTAGGTTGATACTTGTATTTCGATATGGCTAAATATCTCATCAGAACTCGCAGTTTTAGGAAAGTTTGAGCCTATAGAATAGACAGAGTTTTAACAAAAAACTTTTCAATCTTCAAGCTTTCTCCACTCTTGTCTTCCTAGTAACTAAACATGTGCCAAGAGTCTTTTCCTAACAAGCATCATGACCTTACTAAACTTTGAGAGCCAAAATGTTCTATTTATACAAAACAATTTTACACTTAGAATACTATGTACGTAAAGACCACTGCAAATGTAGTTGAAAACAAATGAAATTTCATTTAAAGAAAGCACGACTTACATTACAGTAAATTCAACCAACATTGTCATTTGTTTTTTAATGTTCAAAAAATTACTAACAATTGCAGTAAAAATTAACCACATGGTAGTGAAAATAAACAAACATTTATTTTATTTTATTTTTTTAAATAACAAAAAACAACTGTAAAAAATTAATGTCAAATCATACAACAGTCATTTGATGTGGATAGTTTTTTTAAAAGAACTAGAAGGTTAGTAAAAAATTTAATTTGTTCTACAAATGACTGACATTTACATTAAAAATAAAGAAACTGTATTACAACCCAAACAACTACATATTTTTAAAACAGAAGATGTAGTGGCTCAAGTAATATTTTTATGTTACTTTTAATTTATAATGAGCTTGCAACCTCCATTTATTTACAAAAATGAAGCATATCAAACATATTAGCTAGGTTGATACTAGTATTTCGATCTAGTTAAAGATCTCTTCAGAACCCGAGGTTTTAGAAAAGCTAGAGGCTCCAGAATAGGCAGAGCTTTAACAAGAAAACCTATTAATCAACAATTTTGCTCCGTTCTTGTCTTCCTAGTAGTCAAACACGTAGCTAGGGTCTTTTCCTAACAATCATCATGACGTTACTGACCTTTAAAGACAAAAATTGTTCTATTTTTAAATAAATTTGCTTAGGAAAATGTTTAAGTTTTTCCTAAAAATGTTCCTTTTATTATTACATTTTTTTTTGGTTCTGAAAAATTTAAAATTTTTGAAGATTTTCGACCAAATATTTCTTTGGATTTTTCATCCTTATTTTCCAAATTTATAAGGGTGAGTAATCATTCATTCTAGGGAAAAACTTTTCATTAATTAGTTGATTTTAATCAATTTTATTTATTTTTATTTTCTATTATTTTTCTATTTTTTTTTAGAAAATAAATTTTATTATTTTCCAATTAGGCGAAGTTTCGATTTCTGAAGAAACCCGTATCGTATTGCCTATAATAATCAGCAACACCCATTCATATTATTCATTAAGTAAATTATCATATAAAAATTATAATTTTTCTGTTAATTTAGAGAAAAATTTGTCATGATCTAAAACCGAACAAATAAAATCTTACACATAAATTTATAGATCAACGATAAAATTCACTTTATACTTGGCTGTTAGGTATAGAAACATTAACCACACATACAAAAACAATACATAACCTAAACCTAAACCTAAACCATAATCAAAATTTATTTTTATTACCACAGACATTCAATATCTATAAGGGCACTGTGTTACCAGACGTCGGAAAAGCTAGCGATAGTATAGGTTTGGGAAATACCCCGGAAACCAATTAATTTTTCTCTAGGGAACGGGAAACGCTTAAGGAAAACCCGAAAGACCATTTTTTTTCCATCCAGGGAAAACCATTTTCGACCATCATCTATATCATAAAATTTAGTGACGAGGAGGCAAAGTGAAAATTACCTAGTTCATAGTAAAGGTGCAGCAAAACTCTGTGAACTTATTTTTTTTTTAAGTGAAAAACTAGCAAAAAAAAAAAAAAAACTATTCGAAGATCCGTATGGACAATTTAACTTCATTGTGGAAATAAGACAGTCCTTCAAGACTTAAAAAAATATAATCCAAAAGTGCCAGTGTTATTAAAACTTTCATGCGGTTTAATATTGTCCTTAAGAAGTGGTAAAAACTGTCTTAAAATTGAGAAAATTCCTTAAATAAAAAAAAAACTTTAAAATCAAATTTTATCAAATCTAAAAGAAAAATAATAAATTTGGCTAAAACAAAATCAAAATAATCTGGCATAAAATAAAACAAACAAATTAAAAAAAGGAAAAAAATTCTAAAAACTTAAAAACAAACAATTAGTCAAATATCACAAAACTTCCTAAAAATCACAGATTTAAAATTTTAAATTGGGATTAAATTTTCTGCTTAAGATTAAATTTTAATAACTCCATGTTAAGGCCTAATTAGTTGTTACTTTCTGTTGCCGTTCTGTGTCGTTCTGTTCTGTAGGTAATATTTTGTAATTACTTTTTCTGTGAGAGGAATCAGCTGTTTTAAAAAGTAAAAGAAACTCAAACCAAAAACATTCAAGTCAGGGATGATAAATGCGATTTTAAAATAGTACCAACCTGTATATAAAATAGTACTTTTTCGGCATCACAAGTATAAAAAAAAAATTTAAATATAAATTAAAAAACAAATCTTTGTACCCTCCAAAATGAACAATTACAAATGAAACAACAAAAATATATTAAAAATATGTTAAGAGGTGAAAACAAAATTTTGAGGTGAAAAACTTTTTTGGATGTAAAAAATAAATTGTGTCGTGAAAAACATTTTTGAGGAGAAAAAAGAATTTGCGGTGAATTTTAAATATTATTCACCTCTTAGCGTCTGGTGGAAAAATATGACGTTATATTTTATACACCAGATACTACAATGAATTCTAATAATATACAGTCCATTATACACCAATTTGTATGGAAAAATTAAGAGGTACTTTAACATTGTCACTCATTCCTTTTGGACCGCTGGACCGATTTTGCTCATTTTCAATACCAAACTTTTCGGAAAAATGTACATAAAGCTATGTAAAAACGAGCAGTGCGTACTAAGAAAATTAGCCGATATTGGTTTAAAAATTTTTTAAAATTTTGAGATTTTTTCTTAAATTCAGCAAATTTTTAATATTTTTGAATGTACTATTAATATCTTGCTGTATTGAACTACATTTCTCAGAGTTTTTTGCGAATTCAATCCTTGTGATTGGTAGCAAACAAATTCAATTTCACATTTTTATAAGATTTTTATTATTTACTTTTTTGAAAATCAAAATTAGTTAATAATAATTATAACCCTTAGTGATTGAATTCAATAATTGGTTTAATCTATTAATAAAACTCTAATATAATCATCTGTAATCAGTCGCACTCAGTGAAATCATGTGATTGGTTTCGAATTAATTCATTGTTCATATGGGACTGCAAATCGAATTAATAATTATTGAATTTTAAAGGGACAAAGAAATTCATACATAGAAAATTTTGTAAATCATACTAAATGAGTCATAGGAGTATCATGGTACATCTGAGGTTCAAATAGTACCATGAAAAGTACTATAGTACCAACTTTATCATCCCTGATTCAAATATTGAGAAAAAGATTTCACAACAAACCAATACACACGCACTTTAGGCTGTCACTTAACGTTTAATTCTATTTTCAATAGATTTGTCCGCAACAGAACAGAACGGAAAAGTGAAAACTAACCACACATACAGACTTTGAATTGAACAGAAACAAAACAGCTGATTCGTAACAGAACAGAACGTAAAAACTAATTCTGCCTTTAGTCTGAAATCAAAGTAAGAATTTCAGTTCATGTTGTGATCTTGATCTATGCACATCGTTCTGTCGCATGTTAAGTAAACTATTAAAATTAGTCAGTTGTGTTATAAACAAACGTATAAATATAAATATATTAAAAAATAACAACAAAAAGCATTAAAAAAATCTTCCAAGATTAAGAGAACAATTGGTAAAAATGAGACTTCTATCAACTCACAAAATAACGTGATGAAGAAGGCAAAAAATAATAACGGTAGTGCCGTTAATAAAACAAATTACTTTCAACCTTTGCAAACATTGGAAATTGAAAATGACGAAGAGACTGTTCTTCAAAAAAAACGTTAAGAGTGTCATTCCTCCTATTACTCTTTTAAAATGCAAATTAGAAGAAATAAAAGAGTTATGTGAAACCAATAACATTACTGGTTATGCATATCAATAGGATTAAAATTATTCTTTAACACTCAAGAAGATTATGATAAAATCATCCCAATTTTAGATGAAAAATATGAATATTTTACTTACACTAGTAAAAATCAGCGCCCTTATAAGGCCCTATTATTTGGTTTAGATAAAATTGACCCTAAAGCCCTAAAAGCCAAACTGACGGAACTAGGCCTTCAGTGTCAGGATGTTAAACTAGTCCAAAGATCAGGTCAGTTTAATAAAGAACAAATTATTTACGTTGTTCACTTTAAACGTCAATCGACTACTGTTAAGGAACTTAGAAAAAGTTTTTCAAATATTGAATATATTAGAGTAAGCTGGGATTATGTAAGATCCCGTAAAAATAAAATCACTCAATGTTATAATTGCCAAATGTTTGGCCATGGATCATCTCGATGTAAAGTCAAAACCTTCTGTTCCAAGTGTGCAGGGCAACATAAGACAGAAGATTGTACATATGAAACAATTAAATGTGCCAACTGTAATGGGCCACATAAACCCAGGAAAAAATTACACATTCCAAAAAGAAGGTGATGCCCACACTTGCTTACATATCTCATTGCCAAATTTAGTAACTGCAATACCAAACTCATTCCAACGATAGAGTCAAAAAAGCAAGTAGTATTGTAACCAATTCTATAAATTTAAACCAGAAAGCATGAATTCAATAACAAAGTAATTATTTACTTAAAAGAAAATAAAAATGTTATTAACTTATATGTATAACTTTTTGTACTCAAGAAGTAATCATATACTTTTTCTGAATAAAAGGACGTCATTGGAAGTAGTTCCTCATTTTGAAAAAAGAAGTTATACAACTTTAAAGAATTTATCTTATATACTTTTTCAAACAAATTTTTATTTGCATTAAAATAATACTAAAAACAGAAATTGTTGCCTCAATTTTGTTAAACTGTGGTTAGGTATTAATTAGGGAAGCGCACGTGAGCAGAAAATTGTGAGTGGAAGTTGAAATTACTGACGTTATCGTGAGTGAGTGTAAAAAAATTTTTCGAGGGTGATTGTGCGTCATATTTTTGTTTTTCAATTTTGAATTGTTCTTTTTTATTTTGAAAAATTTATATTTTCGTGGTTTATAGCTCCAAAATTATGACAAACCCATGTTATCATAACAATTCGATGTTTCACTTTTTAGGATTTTATTTCCGTATGAGTTTTGATCGTTATATTTGAGTGACCTAGGAGAATCACGTGTGAGTAAAAGTTGAATTTACTTATGGAACTACTTCTTTTTTTTAAATGTAAGTACTTCTTATTTTTTCTAGGGAACTATTTATTTATTTATTTTTTTTTTGTGTAAGTACTTCGTAGTTTTACAATGGAACTATTTCTTTATTGAAAAATGTATGTAGTTCTTAAAAATATAAAGTAAATGGTTCTTTGGTAAAAAAAATAATCAATTCTAAAGAATCAATTATTTTTGTCTCACGCCCTGTTAAAAGAATCGAGTAGGTAATCTAGTAAGGAATGCGTTCTGCCCTAAATGCTTGATTACAAACCCGCTTACCTTTTTGGAAATTTTTTGCTGGGAATCTAATTCACCCCAGTGTCCTAGCCGACAAAATTACATTCAAATTAAAAAACGTTTTTCTACTCAAAAATGTAACTCTCGCAGACCAATGCAGCATCAAGCTAACTATAATCAATGCTTTCCGAACTCACTTCGCCAGGAATTGGCGCAACCCACTTTAAACTGGAACCAACAAAACTCCAATTATAGCCCAAAAAATAATAATCTCTTCTCATTAGAAGAAATCCAAAATCTAACTTTGGAGCTTATAGACAAATTAAAAAACTGTCAATCAAAAGCTGATCAATTTCAAGTGATCACTAGTTTAGCATGTAAATTTTTATATGAGTGAATCGCTAAATATAATATCATGGAATGCCAGGGGTATTCGAAATAAAAAGGAAGAGTTCTTCAATTTCTTAATTACTAATAATATTCATGTCTGTTTACTAACTGAGACATGGTTAACTTCAAAAATATCAATTAAACATAATGCTTTCTACTGTTATCGATATGATAGAGTTGGTGCAAGAGGGGGTGGTGTCGCTGTTGTTATAAGAAGAAATCTCAATCATCAAGTTTTGCCGGTAATAAATACTCAGCTCATTGAAAACGTTGGGATTAAACTGGTTACAAATAATGGCTTCGTTAATATATTTTCTTGCTACTTTCCCGGTGGAGCTGCCGGAAGAGACAATTCAAAAAGAACTAAGTTTGCTTCAGACATAAACAACAGCAACATGTATATATTAGGTGGTGATCTTAACTGTAGGCATCAAGAATGGGGTTGCAACAGATCAAATTGCTGGGGTAACATCTTATTTAGAAAAATAACAACACGAAATATTTTTATAAAATATCCAGCTGACCCAACACACATACCATCGTCATCAAGAAGTCAGCCATCCACTCTTGATTATTTTTTAACAAACACACCGCAAATATTATCGGCAGCAGTAGTATTAAATAACTTAAGCTCGGACCATCTTCCCGTTAAAACTTCTCTGAACTTCAGATTCAATAACCAGGAAAACTACAAACTGGTTTATTCAAAAACTAACTGGAAAAGATACACAAAAAATATAAATGATTCTCTTAGAAATCTAAACTATAATGTGACAACAGAAACACATATTATTGACGAAATGATAATATCTTTAAACAACGCTATTAAAAACGCCATAGATGTTAGTGTACCAAAAAAAGAAATAACATTTCACCATAAATCGTTTCCAATACAAATTCAAAACCTGATTACGTCCAGAAATTATTTCAGAAGAAATTGGATTCGTTATAGAAACCTAGCTGATAAAACTGAAATGAAACATCTTAATCAACTAATACAAGACGAAATCATTAAATTTAGGAATTCATCTTGGAATAATCATCTGGCAACTCTAGAAAAAGGTTCTTCCCCCTTTTGGAACATCACAAAAGTTATAAATAAGAAATCAAAACAAATACCAACGTTAATAAGCAACGGTACTCAGTATGCTTCATGTATAGAAAAATGCAACATACTAGCTGAAACATTCAAAATGAATAATTCATACTCAGTAAATCTAAGCGACTCTGAAACAATACATGATGTTAACAACTGTATCCAGCATCTAGAAACTGGTACCTATAATGATTACTCTGATCTTGAAATAGCAGAACCTGACTTAAAAAATATAATTAAAAAACTAAAAAATAAAAAAGCACCAGGTATTGATAAAATTAATAATCTGTGCATTAAAAATCTCCCTAATAATGGTATAAAATTGCTGTCGTCAATACTTAACTCGTGTTTAAAAAATGCTTATTTTCCTAACTGTTGGAAAGAAGCTATGGTTATACCCATCGCCAAACCTAATAAGCCTAGCAACTCTCCACAGTCTTACCGGCCAATTAGCCTTCTACCATCCGTTAGCAAGTTGCTAGAAAAAGTTATTAAAAATAAATTATGCTCATTTATTGATGATAATAATATATTGCCAAACCAACAGTTTGGATTTAGAAACGGCCTCAACACATCACATGCTTTACTTAGAATTGAAAACATAGCCAAATCAAATTTTGTTAACGGAAAATCAACGGGTATGGTGTTATTAGATGTAAAAGCAGCATTTGATTCTGTTTGGCATGATGCCCTTGTTTTTAAAATGACCAATCTCAACTTCCCCACCCCTCTCATTAAAATTATAAAAAGTTTTTTAAAAAATCGTGAGTACAGAGTTCATATTGGCAAAAGTTTCTCCAATAAAGTGGGTGTTACAGCTGGTTGCCCACAGGGCTCCTGGTTATCACCCATTCTCTACAATATATACACATCGGATTTTCCAGTTTTTCAACACTGTACAACGTCTATATTTGCTGATGATACAGCCTTAATATGTTCGGGCGTCTTAGCGGAAGATATAATTAATAATCTGCAATTATCATTAACAATTGTTCGAAATTATTTCACTAAATGGAAAATCGTCATAAATAGCTCTAAAACTCAAGCTATATATTTTACAAGAAAGAGAAAAGACTGTTATGTTCCTCAACATTCTTTACGTTTTGAAACAAGCAATATTTCTTGGGAGCCTAAAGTTAAATATTTAGGTGTTATCTTAGATTCAAAACTTAACTTTAAAGAACATGTTGCTTATGTCATCGATAAAATAAATATAGCCAAGAGAATACTTTTTCCTTTTATTAATAAAAAATCCAAACTTAGTCGTGAAAACAAAATAATTATGCTAAAGGTCATATTTCATTCAATAATGTTTTATGGGGCTCCAGTTTGGGCAACCATAGCAAAATGCCATATAAAAAACTTACAAATCGCTCAAAATAAGTTACTAAAAATGATGTATAACCTTCCATGGCATTTCTCTACTGAAAGATTGCATAATATAAACAGCATCGAAATGGTGGACGTGAAGATACAACGGCTTAAACTAAATTTCGACCAAAGATGTCAATTATCACAATATCAGCATATCAGTAATATCATGGTATCATCTTTAGACTAGTTTATTTTTAAGTTTATTTTATCTGTGAATTTTTTTTTTTTTTTTATTCTTAAAGAGTTTTTTTTATACAATTTTTCTCTAGATCTCAACTGTTAATTATTTCTAATTAATTTAATCAAAAAAAGTATTATAATTGAGTAGAAAAGATCATTGCATATCTAAACTCTCTACATTATTAAAAAAAAAATCACATTTATACATTCCTGTACATAATATCATAAATAAACGAATTGAAATTGAAAAGTAAGAATTTATTAATTTTTAATTAAATGTTGTTTAAGTGTAAAGTAAGATTCGTTTACTTATTCATTTTGCTTTAACCAACCATTTTCTTCAATCATCACAGTGTGTGTAGCAGATTCATACAATTAGAGCTGACCTGAAATGCTAAAAGAATAAAAGAATGTAAAATTAGTGCTAAATTTAACATTTTATATAAAAAGAAATATTAATAATTATCTTATCTTGCTAAAAAAATCCGCACGCGAGGAAAAAAATACTCTCGTAATGTCAAACGTGACATTAGTTAAAAATTGAGATCAAAACAAAAAGTTAAAAATTGTTTAAAAATTTACCATATCGTTTACTTCTTCAATTTTTAATACCGGTATATTTTAATTATCGATTAATTTTTTTAATCCTATTTGCGATAAAATTTGGAAAGTTGATATAAAGTTAAAATTTAACTTATAAACCATTATAAAAATATGGACAATTAATAAAATCGAATACAAAATAGATTAGAAAACATCCACCATCTCAAACCTCCAAATAATATCAAACTTCATCATCATCGTTGGATTCTGGTGAATGTAAATAATTTTAATATTTTTTTTTCTCTATTTCTGTTCTTTATAATGACTAAAAGCTTTTAATCACTATTTTCACTCAATTTAATCTCTGTTAACTTTTGATAACAGCGTTAAAACTTAATTATATATTTCCTTAACATTTCATAACAGAGGTAAAGCTTTGCATAAACAAAGCTTTATGTTAACATTTTGTTAACGTAAATTAAAATTTCTTTTAAGTCAATGTTAATAACATGGTGATCAGAAGTTTTTGTTTATTTTTCTAGTGATTTACTTAAAGTAATTAAAGCAAATTAATTAATAATTTAAATTAAATTAAAATTAATTTTTATACCATATTTTATACCAAATAAAAAAATAAAACATCATTGGCTTATATTACATTTAATTATTTGGAAAAAAAAAAACATTTTTAAACAAAATTAAGATTGACGGATTGTTTTTATTTACGAATTCGCCGCGACATTTAATGAGTACATAATTTAAATGAATTAAATCTTAGATTTGAAAAAGGGGTTTCCTTACGGCTATTTTGGTCAATAATCTCATTTATTTGTAAATAAAAATCAATTTATCATGTTTTTGATCAACGTTTCGTTTGCTTTATTTAAACTTCTTCAGGAGCGTAAAGTTATAAAGTCTGGCGACAAATACAAAATAAGTTTATAAATAATAAATTTTTAATAAAATATCTTAAATACTATAGAAAATATAATATGTAAAATTTATTTGTAAATAAAAACTGGACATCACTACACAGAATTTTAAATAAATAATTAAATAAATATTAACAAACACAGTACACAGAAAATCACAGGTTAAGCTGACTGTAGTATCACAGAACTTTGACTAATTTCTAAATTATTGCAACTGAGTATTGGAGCTTTGTGTTATCCTTATCTTCTCTCGTATTCATGGCATAACTAATCCTCTCTTGTATTCTTAAGCTTTCTAATGTATAGCGTTTATTTACTCTTTTTTCTTTATCTAATATCTTTATTTTTTCAAAATTGATAATATGATTGCATTCCTTTACATGTTGTGCTAATGCAGTTGTTTCTTTTTCTTGGTTTATATCGGCTTTGTGTTCTAATATTCTTGTCCCTAACATTCTCTTTGTTGTACCAACATAAACTTTGTTACATTGTTCCCTCTCATTGCCTTCGCATTTTATCTCGTAAACAACGTTGTCAATTTTAAGCGCGTCTTGTTTTGTCTTGTTCGGCGTAAAAAGATGTCGAAGGGTTTGGTTTGACTTGTGTACTATTGTTGTTTTTTCATCGTTGATCATGTGTTTCATTGTTTTTGTCTCCGTTAATTTTGGGATATACGGTACACTGTAAAAAATCATATCTTCGGTTTGATCATAATTTTTGTGTTTTCTGTTGTTAAGTGTTTTGTTGATTATGTTGTTTATCTACATATACTAATATTATAAAGAGGTAATGTTTGTATGTTTGTTTGTTTGTTTGTAGAAAGTAATCTCCGTAACTAATCATACGATTTCTAAATTTTTTTTACCAATATTTAATTTGGTCCTCCAGGATGGACATAGGCTATATATCGTTCCGAAATTTTTTTTTTTTTAAAGTTATGAGCGGAAACATAAAAATAATCTATATATATAAAATGCAATGTTTGTATATTTGTCCTCTATAGACTCTTAAACTATTCAACCGATTTGGCCCGAAGCGGTTTCCTTTGAAAGGTTATAGTCCAAATTAGGTTTTCGGATATATATATTTCAAGTGGGCGTGGCCCCTCCCACATAAATTGAATAACATCATATATCTTGACTATTGTGACAGCAAGAGTTTTGAAACATTGCAGTATCCCATATGTTACTGATTTGAATAATCAGGAAAAAAATGGGCGGGATCGGACCTGTGGGAGTGGCAGCTCTCATACAAAGTAAATATTTAATATCATATATCTACAGTACTATAATAGCCATAGTCTTAGAAATTTGTGCACGTTGATTATTTGTTAATGTGAATAGTCATGGGAAAAATGGGCGTGATCGGACCAGTGGGCGTGTCAGCTCCCATACAAAGTAAATATTTAATATCATATATCTACAGTTCTATAATAGCCAGAGTCTTAGACATTTGTGCAGTTTGATTATATTATGAATAGTCATGGGAAAATTGGGCGGGATCATACCAGTGGGCGTGCCAGCTCCCATACAAAGTGATTATTTAGCTCATATACAAAATTAATATTAATATTAAATATCTAGGGTTCTATATTAGCTATATAGCCTTCAAATTTTGTACGAGTCCATCAATTACAAATATTAGTAGTCGAACTGAAAATGGGCGGAATGGGATAAATGGGCGTGGTACCGCTATATATATATAATAAATACAGGATGTGTGTATGTATGTAACGTATGGACTCCAAAACGGCTGGTCCGATTTTGATTAAATTTTTAAGGAATCTTCAGAGTATTCAGGCGGCTGACACCAATTTTCATATTGTACTACCAATGACATATACATATATTTATTTTTTTGTTTTCTTTTATTTTATTTCTTTTTTTTTTTTTTGAAAGCCGTTGTCATGTTTTTCAAAACGAGATATCAAACTCTTAAATCGGTTATGTAGTTCCGAAGATATTTACAAAAACCTATGTTAATATTTACAATAACCTATGTTAATTAATCTTCAAGCTATGTTACACGAACACAACAGCCTCATCCGTCTATTCAAAACAGCCCTAGACCAGATGCCGACAGATGAATTTACGGTTGCGATAAGAGCTGACCAGACAGCGGCTGGTGAGCATGAGCGGCGCTTTAATGCACCGGTAATAGGTGACGTCGCAGTTGTTATGGCAGTTGTTTTCAGCTATTCATTTTATATACTTCAGCAAATAAAGGCGATAGAAGGACAAAGAGGCGTTGGGCTTCCCATGAAATTACAAATTTTAAAATGATTTACTAATGTGAATTTATTTTTTTAATTATTTATTTACGTAAAAGAAATTTCTTGATTTAAAGAATTAATTACAATTAAAATTTGAAGGCAAAACAACGTTTGCCTGGTCAGCTAGTTATAAATATAGGGTAATTGTTCATAATTAATATGTTTCGTATTTTGTTGATATTATTTTTCTTAAATCTTTCGTCGCTCATATGTAATACTTTTTCAATAAGATTTGTCGCCGTATTAATCTTCATTTTTAGTGGTTGTGCAGAGTTATAGTTGATCATCCTTCCTGAAGATGTATCCTTTATGTGCCAATTAGTTATAATTTTTTTATTGTCTTTTATTATCTTCATGTCAAGGTAAGGCATTTCTCCGGTTTTTTCCCGTTCTACTGTGAATTTCAGTTTGTTGTGGTACGCGTTGAGCGTTTTCAATATTATTGTTTCGTCAGATTTGTTTATTACAGCAAATAGATCATCGACATATTTAGTAATAAGTTTGATTTTTACATTTTTCTCTTTAAGGTCTTTGATTACATCGTCCAAAACGGTGTCCAAAACAATATCTGCAATCGTAGGTGATAGCGGGTTCCCCATGGGCATACCATACGTTTGATGGTAAAATTTACTGTCGTATGTAAAATAATTATTTTCTGCTAAGCAGAACTGTAGTAGTTTGAGAAACTGTTTTCTCGATATTGTAGTTTGTGTACTTAGGGTTTCCCATTTGTCTAGTATATTCTTAATCGCTAAATGAATCGGTATATTAGTAAATAAAGATACCACGTCGAATGAAACAATTATATCGTCATCTTCCAATTTAACGTGTTTAACGTTGTCTTTGAGCTCTAAAGCATTTTTAATATTATATGTTGGCGAGATTAAATTTTTCAATATTTTTCCAATATATTTAGCCATATTATAGCAGGGCACTTTAATAGAGGATGAAATTGGTCTGAGTGGGACGTTTTCCTTATGTATTTTTGGTAAACCATACAATTCAGGAGCAGCAGCTGCATGTGATGTCATATTCATTTTCTCAAATTTTGATATGTGTTCGTCTTTGTACAACTGGGTGACAAGGTTGTTGTTTGTCTTCGTTTCTATAAAGTTTTTAAAATACTTGAGTGGCAGAAAACAACGTGTGTTATTTAACGATTCTAAATCAAAAAATATCGATGTAAAATCTGGAGTACCGCAAGGAAGCCACCTTGGGCCAATTTTATTCTCCCTCTTCATAAATGACTTACCACTTTCGATTAAATTTTCCAACGTCCTAATGTATGCTGACGACGTTAAAATTTTCTTAAGTTTTGATAAAATTTCTTATCATACACATCTTCAACAAGATTTAAATAACCTCTACGTATGGTGCAATGCAAATTTAATGGAATTAAACTTGAA
The DNA here is from genome assembly GCA_021234595.1 of Delia radicum. Classification (NCBI taxonomy): domain Eukaryota; kingdom Metazoa; phylum Arthropoda; class Insecta; order Diptera; family Anthomyiidae; genus Delia; species Delia radicum. The sequence continues at coordinate 174,731,538 of CM037851.1, read as the reverse complement.
AAAATGTAAACATATGCGCTTCTCCAGAAAAAACTTCGTTCCTTCTTACTACTCTTTGGGTGGAGACCAATTAGAGTTAGTGGATTCATTTTATGACCTTGGTGTTTTATTAGACCCCAAACTAAGTTTTTCACAACACATCACTCTGGCCGTTAATAAAGCTCGTGGAGTTCTTTCTTTTATTAAACGATGGGCTAAAGAATTTACTGACCCCAATATAACTAAACATCTTTATACTTCCCTAGTACGGCCAATCTTGGAATATGGTTCCGTAATTTGGGATCCTCAACATAATGTTCGTATTCAAATGATTGAATCAGTTCAAAACCAGTTTTTACTTTTCTGTTTACGAAATTTCTACGTGGGATCTATTGTTAATCTTCCATCATACTCTATTAGACTTACTCGTATCAAACTACCAACCTTGGAAAGCTGAAGAAAAATGCTAAATGTTACTTTTGTAGTCAAGCTGATTAATGGTGACTTATGCTCCGAATTTCTAATGAATAACCTGTCATCTAATATTCCTCAACGCTCAACGAGAAACTTCAATTTGTTATATGTTCCATTTTTTCGTCAAAATTATGCTGATGCTGATCCTCTTATTAGAATGTGTAATGATTTTAATGAATTTTATAGTTATATTGATTTTAAATATTAATGTTAGGATTATTAAACGCAATATTATTTTATTTCTAAACACATAAATTTATATCTATGTTACTTGTATTAATGCAATTTGATGTTATTGTCTGTAAGGATTTTTCCATAGACTAAAATAAATAAATAAATAAAAAAAAATATATAGTTTTTTTTTCGTTGTATCAAATCTTGGTGAAGGAATTTTTTTTTTTTTTAATTTATTAAATATTTTTTTTGTTGCTCTTAATATAAAAAAAATGATTGCGGTTGTTAGTTTTATTATCATTTGTTAAAACTAATTATTTTTTTTTCCTAAATTAGGAGAAATTAAAAATCGCTTAATAAACGGGTATCATTCAAATATCGTCGAGACTTAAATACTAATTTTTTTTTTTAACTTTTACAATATTTCGGATTTGTTAGTTTTTCTGTTGATGTTTTTAATGAAACGGTTGACAACATTATTTTAACTATGATTTAAATTTGCACAAGTTCATCGCGTTTATATTTTTTTATTTATTTTATATTATAATTTTAATTGATATTATTTTTACACCCTGGTATCCGAACTGGATAAATACCTTTACATTTTGTTTCAGCAATTTTTTTTTGATCTTTACACTCATCGTCATTACATTTTGAACTTTTCATTGAATTAATTAGATAATTTTTGGTCGATTGATGATTGATTTTTTTTTAAAAACTTTGGTAAATTATTGCTTTGATTAATTTACTTTAAATTAATTTATTTTTTCATTCGAATTTTTAATTATGCTAAAATTTTTCATTGAATCTCTCTTTTTAATATTTATTTTTAAATAGTTTTATTTAGAATAAAATAACATTATTTATGGTTTTCATCAATTTATTTTTCAATAAAATGTTTGAATTAACTGTGAAATTCTAAACTTTAGGGTTCTTATTTCTCGCAAATTGTTCAGATAGGGTAAACGTATGGGATCATGTACAATAATTTAAGCTTTCTTTACATGATCAAAGTTGGAAGGGGTAATATGTGTCAACATCAACACTTATCCGATTGATAAAAGGTGTTACTAGTCCTTCTGGATGTCCTTTACTTTTCCTTTTTCCCTCTCTCTATTTTATTCTCTCTCCTCCCTAAAGCACGCACACAATTAAAATAACCTTCATAGCATATGTACCAGGAGCCTGCAAGCTAGAGTAGCTAATTAATCTCAGTTGCGTGCTGCTGCTAGACAAGCTTGTACAAACCCTTGGCTTAATTGCTTTGCAAAAAAACTTCGTTATATGATGCAAGTTTTAGAAAAGCTAGAGAATCCAGAATAGGCAGAGCTTTAACAAAAAACCTATAATCATTCATTTTTTACTCCAACATAAAATCAATTTATTGGGTAAATCTCTTTCAATCCCCGCTTTAAATGTAGACATGTCAACAAAAAATATAAAAAGTCCTTCTTTTTGAACTTTTTTTGTTATTTTTGGGATTTGTTTAATTGTTTCAGCAAAATTGTTAATGAATTTACTTTATTTTTGCTGACACAAGCAATTTTTCTGCACGGATCCTCCCAGTAAAAATCTTGATGACTTTACAGACTATTTTTGAGTGTATGCATATATATATATGTTTTGAAGGAAAGTATTTAATTTTTTGAAAACTTGATTGGGTGAGCACTCTAACTGAAGCTCGATATTACGTCGCTTCTGAATGTTCCAAATGTCAATGCAATCGGAACACTAAGCAATAAATGTCAAAATTATTCCCAGCAGGTTCGGTGGAAATTCAGCTCACATCACCAAGAATGATTAGTTCTGATTATACTGCAGTATTAAAATGCAGTTTAGTTCCATTTTTACGAGCTCACCTTAAGGAAAACTAGATTTTCATACCACCAACGAAACTAAAATTTGGTTTCGCGAGAAAACATTCAACTTTTGGACTAGTTCGCATTCCCATCATATCTAAACCACATAGACAATATATATGGTATATTCGTTCGTAAAGTTTATGACAATGATAGGCGATTTTAACAGAGTGGTCAAATTTGGCCTTAAACTTATTACAAATCTCAATCAGTTCTATGCATAAAAGATTATTTAAACTAATAAATATAAATAGTGGTCAAATTGACTATTAAAAAGTTAAACATGTGATTTTTCTTAAAAAACTTTCACCTGGGTTATAAATATGAAACTGATAGAATAACGGTGGTTTTGAAAAAATCCTGTTTCACAACATGGCTACTATAGTTTCGAAATTTTGTAAATAGTAACAAAGAATTATTGCCTGCTGCCAAAATTAAAATTACTTAGGTAGCATATATTTAGTTAAAATATTTTTATATCCCAAGTCCAAAATTGTTGCAAGATTGTGTAGCATCAATTATATTAAATAAATAATAATATGACTTTTTGGTAAAGTAACAGTCGAGTGGTTGGAAATTTTCGAAAGGCTACGCTCGCCGGTTCGGGGAGGGTTCTTGACGTTACGATACCTGCGGCTACAACATAAAAAGAAAATAGAAAACTTTCTATTTCCAAGACTTTATAAGTACAATGAAATTTAAAATTAAAAAAAAACGGGCTATTGAAATTTAATACAAGTTAAAGTTAATAAGCACACAATAGTGATGAGGTAAATCCCACCCATATTCGTTCACTTCAGATACAACAGTGTTCATATAATTACGTTATAGTATCTTCCCTAATTCAAATAAAAGTTTATTCTAAAATATCATTCGCTTCATCATTTTACCTGTCAACATTCCCAAAATAATCTCACTTATTCCAAACTTTTCATTTTAATGCAAGTGCTATTTTATTCAACAATTCATTTGTACTCATATGCTAATCTAATTGATTAATTAAAATTTATACTTAATAAGTATAAGGAAAATTTAAATATGATTCTACCTAAATCATAACGCTAATCAAATTATTGGTGTAGCTTAAAATTTAATTTTAATTCAGTAATTAACTTTTTAGTATATAAATGAATATCAAAATTTCTGATTGTGTTTTAAATCGAACGCATGTTAGATATCAGATATTGTATATTACAACTTACGATTTTACGCTGTATGAGATGACGTATTTCAAATTTACACTTTTGGTATTTACCCTTCTCTGCTATTCAGGCGATGGTTTGAATTCAAAACATCCAGGGAACTGTAATTCAAAATCATTAATAAAAAAAAAATTTAAAGGTTTTAAATATAATATACAATAATTCTCTAACATGCTATAACTTAATTATTAATAATAAAATTAATCTTAAAGTTATAGTATTATCTTAAAATTGAGCAATTAAAATTTAAATATATTCTTAACATACATTTTACATCAGTTTCATTGATTTATTTTAAAATTTAACCATGACAGCACTAAATATTAACAGACTTGATGTAGAGTATATGCTTAGAACTTGCTCTTATTCACTGCTAAAAAAATTGTTTATAACACATTCTTTCACTAATTTAATGATAAAGTGTTATACAAAAACAAAGAAAGAATGTGTATAAAAAAATTTAAATCTTTGTTAAAAAAAACACTATACTTATCAGCTTATAGATCAATGATAAAAAAAAATTGATGACGTCTTATTCTGGTTTTACTATTAGTAGTACGTTCTTATTCTTGTTGTAACTTCATTCATAACGTTAAAATCACTGTGGTGGACAATTATGTAGCACAGCCATTAGTAGTATGATGTCAATGAATAAATCAGTCCTGGAGTTCCAAGTTATGACGTGTGGAGCCGATACTGAATGGATGAAATTATCATTGAATGCAAAGACAACGTTTAAAAATTCAATTTGCAGCGTATAATATGAAACATAATTTTATCTTCTCTTTTCACGATTATGATGACGTTTCTAAGTTAATACACAATTCTGGCAAATTATATTAATTCCACAATGATGACGTATGTTACGGATGGATAAAATTACCAGATGGCTAGCTTCTAAATAATTAATAAAATTTGTAATGCAAAACCATTGGTTCCGAAGTATTTGCCTCACAAAAAAAAGTTTTGCATTAATTATATTTTCGGGGTTTAACTTTTCCTGAATTTGCTTGAATCTTGTTAATCTTTCACGTGAATATGATTCCAATATTAAAACCCTAAGAATTAATTATTTTACTCAATATTAAAATATAAAAAAAAAACTTTGCACAATTCTTACCAATTAATATTGGGTTTATTTAAATTTCGAACTAGTCACGTTGAATTCTCAAGTTAAAAGAAAGAAACCGGAAGACTTTTTTTCTTTCTTTACTTAACTTTTCGGCTCGCCTGATCACTCTTTTCACAACTGATGATCATTCTTTTTACAACCATTCGATAACAGTGTAAATAATCAAAACCGAAAACGTATATAAGTCTACTTCTACACATGCCAAACGTTTATATCGTGACATTAAATTTTAAAGAGAATTTATGGAATTTTAAAATTATGTTGTGCTAATATGTTGATCACCAGTGTAACATAAATTATGCTAACTAACATACTATAACACTTTATGCAAATGTTAAATGAAGTTTCACATGAACAACTAGCATAACTATGTTATTTAAAAAAAAATGTTAATTATACACCCCAAAAAAAACTAAGATCGATATGAATAAAAACATTTCAATTGAGAATATTTAAGCAAATCTCAATTGACAACTGCCGTGTTTCTTCCAATTCTAATATTGTTAATAAAGGAAAATCTGTTGCAAAATCTAATATGATATAGTCATATTAGATTTTTTTTGTTGCGTTGCAACATGGCTCTTCTCATACAAACACTGTTTGTTGGGATATACGATATTTTTACAAATTGTAATACAGCAAACACACGTTCTACAAATAATGATATACAAAGTATATTGATATGTAAAAATTGTTGCTTTTCAAATTTTTTTTTTTAAATTTTCTAATTATTTGAGTTAAGGTTTGTTTTTTATATAAAAGTTTTTTTATTTTCAATATTTCGCTACTCCTTTGTGTAGCATCTTCAGAAAAATAAATAAATTAATAAATTTTCAAAAAATTTGAAAGTTTGAAAAAATTTTTGAAAGTTTGAAAACATATTTAAAATATTTGACAAATATTTCTAAAACAAAAAATATAAATAATTAACTCTTAAAAAATCTATTTATGTAATATTTGTTATAAATTAATGTAGTATGTGTTATTTCTTTTGTAATAAATATTTATAATAAGGTTTACCAAATCAGTCAATTTATACACTAAGACAGACAAATTCTCATCAAGTTGAATTTTGTTTGTTTTATGTAATGTCTCGGTTTGAGTTAAATCAATTTTCGTTTTCTTTTGCGGACAACTGAAGATATGTGTGATGCCAATGAAACACATGTATTGTCTATCATGAAAATTGTCAAACTTTTTGAAAAACAACAAATAATATGTAATATAACAATATCATACATATTAGATTTTGGACTTGATGTAGAACAATATTCTAATTAAATATATGAAAATATAGATATTCCGAAAAATTAATGTTTGTATTTTTACTACAAAAATTAAAACATTTTTGAATAACTTGACACGTTTTAATTCTAGAGAGCTGCAAAATACATAACTTCATAGATGGGTTATAAATATGAAATGAACTTTATTTAATGATACTTAATCTTTTATAAATCAATTTTCCCATTTTATTATTTTCTTTTTAAAACCTCATTGTCAAGTTCATAACATACGTGTATTGCTCATTTAAGTAAAAAAAAATATATACATTTTATTCAAACTTTTTAGTGTACAAAAGTTTTAAAACCTTTTATTTTTGTTGTTATAATTTTTACCACACATTTTAGATGTTTCTCTAGTTTACTGTCATTAATTTTTATTTTACAAAGATGTGTTTGTTATATAAATATATGAGGACATGCATACCATAGAATCCTTTTAAAAGTTTTTCTTGGCTTTTTCCATTTTGTCTCTTGTACTAGATATAAAAAAAATTTCTAAAATAATTTGTGTTTTATTTTTTTTTTTTCTTCAACTCTTTTTTGTAAAATGTTGACCATGTTTTATGTAGTTTTATTAAATTTTTTGGCAAGTACTTTTCTTGCAGCAAAAGCAACATCCTTTCTGATTATTTTGATTTTGTAAGTGCGAGTGTATGTTTATAATTTTGTTGTTACCCAGTAAATAAAATATACTTAATAGTGTATTAATATTCAACATCAATAATTTTACGCAATATCTTTTAAAATATGAACATATGAGTTATAAAAAGGAAAGCCAGAAATATGTGGCAAAATTTGTAGTTGTTTTAAAAAGCTCAAAAATAGGAGTTTGTACGAAAACTATGCTTTTAAGATCAAAATATGTAAAAATGTGCTACTCAGAGTTGTTTTGAAACTCATAAATGTTTCAGATATTTTGTATTGAGACGCAAAGGAAAAAAACATTACACAGAATATTTTTAGTTTCCCTCCATTGTCAGGAACTTCCAGTGACCCAAAAAAATCAAGCACTAGCATACCACTGGCTAACCGAGGAATTGTATGTAAATTACTGGCAGAACACATGTTTGAACACATGTTCTAAAAAGCGTTTTGCCAGTATTAATTTTATAATAGTTTCAGTGGTCTATAAAAAAACATAGGCAAAGAATCGGCTTAGACTATTATGCCAACGTTGGTTTAAAAGTGTTTTCCCAGTGCTACCTAGTCAAAATTATACATAAAAACATATTGTGTAATATAAAAAAATGTATTTCATTGTGGATAAAACGATAGGACAATATCCTATTCATAGTTATATGTAAAGATATATTATACAACAATATATTGCCGCATTTAAAGTATAATTGTGTGTCTCGAATTTAAAAAATTTCCGAATTTCGTTACATACTAAAATAATAGGTATTATTGAGGTGTTTGTTGATGAAACCCAAACATTTTTTTGAGGGTACTTGTAGTTGCTACCCGTGGCCTTCGTAGAGTATTTTTAAAATGTTTGGACAAACTAGAGCATATTAAGGTAAAAATAGTTATAAAATTTTCATAGATTAATGTTGGTCCACCTTAACAGCTCTTTATTTACTGCTTTCAAGTGAATCACTTTTGATTTTTTTTTTTTATCAATGTTTATTTTTAATCGACAAAACATATTGTTACTTTTTATTGAAACAAAGTCATGCAGTTTTTTATCTGTACAAAATAAAAAAGGAAATGAACATCATGACAAATAACTAAATAGGTCCCGTAGCTTAGGGAATACGTGGTCGTAGAAGCGCAAAATTACACATGTGTTATATTCAAGTCATCTTAGGGTTAATTTAGTGCAGAATATATTTTTATGGATTTATCGAATGGTTTTTGCCAGGTTTGTAAAAAAGAATTCAAATACTTTTTGTGTAAATATATAGAAAAACGCACAGTATCTCCTTGGATCTGAATGCGGCCCGGTACGGGTTAACGTTGTTAAATATGTCCAAAATTTTTGGCACATAATCTAAAAGTATTCTGTTATTATCTTTTACATCACGTTTCTTAAAATTCAAAAGTAGTAAGAAAATCTTTAACGTTTTTTGAAAATTGAAATAAATAAGTCTGGGGTCACTTGGGGTCGCAGGTCCACATGGGTTAATAATGTTCGAAATATTTTTATTTTTAGCTTTGAGTAATGCTTATAAAATAAAACTATAAAAGTTTCAAAAATAGCTAATTTTTGATTTAAAATATTTTATGGCAACAAATAAGCCTTTTTATTACTAAAAAACACAATTTCCCCGAAATCCGTAAAATTTAAATCGTTGCCCTACCCAAGTGTACTGGGGGATATTTTAAAATTTTTTTATTTTTAATCTCTTAGATGTTTTAAACAAGTTTAAGCAATAAAAATCTAAATTTTTTCGATTTTGTTGAAGAAATTTTTTTAAACTTTGAAATTGGAGATTTGAAAAACACCGCAAAAATTTTGTTCGTTTTTGACATTACCGTAGGACAGGTTAACGCCATCCAAAACAAAAAACTTCTTTTATGTCTCACAATTATGAGTGTATTAAATAAAAAAATTATGTTTCAGTAATCAATTTTAAAAACATTTAAAATTTGAGCTCGAATTTCTTGCTGAAGTGGTATTTGGCACATTAGTGGTCTGGGGCATTATTTATTACCTCTTTGAATACATAATTTTATCTTAATCTCGATTAATTTATCAACTAGAGTAAAAACTAGTGCAATATTGCAAAAAAACAGCAAAAACTAAAAAAAATATCCCTTTTTCCCATATAAACGCATGTTTCGATCTTTAATGGCCTATCGGGTAGGGAAGGCGTGGTCGTAGGGGCGTAAAATTTCACATGAGTTATTTTCAAGACAAATACAAGAACACCTTAAGGGACACTCTAATATATACATATATACAATTAAGGAGAGCACATATAGCGTCACATAGAAATTCATATGACTACATAAAGCTAAATATCAATTTGTTTTAATCGGTTATATAATTTTTTTTTTTTTTTTTTTTTTTTTTTTTCGTTTATTTATTTACAACTTTTGATAAACTTAAACTATAATAAACACTAGTTATAATAATAATTCTATTTACATATATACAAAGTCCCAGAACGAGCTCTCGAGTATTTTTAATATAATAGATTTGGTTTACAATTTATATTTTTTGGTTTGCTTTTACAATTGCAGAAAATATATTAATTTGTAATGAAAATTATATAAAAACATTACATATTTATTTGTGAAAAGTTAAAACTAAAGTCTAAAGGTTAAAAAAGGGGTTATATAATTAATATCCATGTAACCACCAAAATTTTTTGGTCTTTGAACTTTGCAATATGCGAAGCTCCCTGTCAGCTATACTTGTATCATATCTATTGTTATTTTCCAAAGAACTGCAGTTGACTGCTTTAACATTGGCCCTTCTAAAGTTATGATAGAAAACCGGAATGCCATTTTCATTTTGTATAATATTTGACTTATCTAAAAATAAAAAAGCCTCAGGTGGGACGAAGCCTTTTTCTAAGGTATTTAATATATAAGTATCATCTGTATAATACGGTGCCATTATTAAATTATTTTCAGTACACGATGTGCAACTCAAAATATTATTCCTAATTGAGTTAATGATAAAGTTGTCTATCCTTATTATGTTTGATGTATTATATAGCTTCCTATTTGATACATATTTAACATAGTTACTTTGTGGTGATCTAAACATTGAAGTACAAGCCCTTAAACATTTTCTTTCGAATACACGTATTTTTTCCATATAAGACGGTGAGATATTAAACCATATCGGACATCCATATGTGAGGATTGGTCTAATTAGAGATTGATACATTATAATTTTTACTCTAGTCTTTATATATTTTGAGTAAAATAACGATTTATATATGAAAAATGCATTTTTTGCTTTTATTAGTACATTGTTAACATGATCATTGAAGTATAAAAATTTGTCCAAGTGAATGCCTAAGTATTTGACAACTTGTTTGGTTGGTATATTGGTATTATTTAAATTTGATTTGATTCCAAAGGATTTCCAGTTTCTTTTAACATTGTTATTACATTTATCGACTGGTGGTCTGAATAAAATAGTTTCACATTTTTGTGTATTTATTTTCATATTCCAATCTATAGAAAACTGTTCGACAATATTAAATGATTCTTGTAGATTTGTATTTATTTTTTCAATTGTACTGTCACCATGGTATATAACAACATCATCTGCAAATGCAATAACGTTATCTATTTTGCTGAGCAGATCCAGAATGAAAATATTAAATAAAATGGGGGAGTTTACAGTACCTTGCTGCAATCCATTAATGATTTTAAAGGTTTTATTACTTTTATAATTCTGATGGAAAACCATAAAAGATTTATCATTGATCATGTTATATATAAGAATTATTTGATGTAGTGGAAATTTAAATTCAAATAATTTAAAAATCAAACCCGGTATCCATATGCTGTCGAAGGCCTTCTCCATATCTATTAAACAAGCACCTGTACATAGTTTCTTGTTCCAATTCCAATTTATATTGGATGTAAGTAAATGTATTGCGTTTATAGTGGAATGCTTATATTTAAATCCAAATTGCTTTTCGTTTATTAAGTCTTTATCATTACAGAATTTGTTTATATTGTTATTAATACACATTTCAAATACTTTACTGATGTTTGGAAGTAAACTTATAGCACGAATATTTTGTGGATTGCTTGTATCTTTATGTTTTTTTGGTAAAAGAACAACTTTAGCATTTTTCCATTTTTTTGGAAAATATGAATTGTTTAACATGTTGTTAAAAAGACCACAATATTCAAAAATCAATATTTCTGGTATATTTTTTAAAACTATATTTGGAATTGTATCTATTCCTGAAGATAATTTACCTTTCAAACTAGAGAATATATATAATATTTTTTCTCTCGTTATGAAGTAGTCCTCAGCTTGCATAACATCTAAATTGTCAGACATTTTTTCATCATTAAATTGCATTATAGTGGATTGATTATTTTCAAAATTGGCTTTGGTTTCTAAGAATTTATTAAACGATTCATTGACTTGTAAATGAACATTATTATTGCTATTTATTTGTTTGTGAGAGTGCACTGACTCTAAAAATGATCCTATTGCATCTAACATTTGATTATGATCTCGTATTATGAAGTTATTTAAACTATCTTTTTCTAAACTATTTGGGTCTATTGCCGAATTATTAAGTAAATATTCAAAGTTTTGTGGAATTTTTATGTTTTGAAGGACTAGAGGTTTAAACTTTTTAAATTGTTTTTTAATTTCCTCAAACATATGTTTTGAATTCTTTGGGTCTATATTAGTTAGCTTTTCTTGTACATATTTGTTTAAAACGTTTGTGATGTTGTCCTTTAAAAGTTTTTTGATTAATTTTAGTTTAGTTTTGAGTATATTAAGTGTGGATTCTGTTAAAGTAAGTTCCAATCTATTATGTTTTTTAATTAATGTAAGGGTTTTACTTTTTTCTAAGTGTAGTTTTTAATGACTGGACTATTTATTTTGGGAAAAGAATCGCCATTCCGATATTTAGGTGTTACATTTTGTATTGTCTCAATAATAATATCATTGAGGATATCAATATGAGAGTCTATTTCATAATTTGAGAGATTCCGATTTTTAGGTATTTGTGTATCATTGTCAAGTTTCCGTACAATTTTATTCTTAAATTTTTTCCAATTGGTTTTTTTATAGTTATATTTTGAAGTTTGAATTTCTTTCATGAAAGTAAAGAGTTCTAGCTCATTACTCATATAAGCGCAAATTTGTATAGCTTGATGATCACTGTCATAATCTAAAGTTTTGAGATAATTTAGTGTGCTGTTTTCTGTAAGAATATGCAGCCTACAGTCAGCAATACATATGTCTAAGTATGACCCTGCTCTAGGGTAAGAAGGTAAGGTAGAAGCATATAGTCTACATCTAAAATTAATTTCGTTATCTAACAACCATTCTTTAAGTTTATTCCCCTTTGGGTTAGCAGATGGGTTACCCCAATCTGTATGCCTTCCATTTAAATCCCCTGCAAAAATGTAATAGTTGTTAATATTTTGTAGGTGTAAGGAACTAAAAAGATTATGTATGTCGGATCTAAAGTTTGAGTCATTATTTCCCGAAGGATAATAGGCAGCTATGATATATATCATTTTATTTTCCATCATTGGAATTCGAATTATACAAGTTTCTAATATTTTTAACGAATTAATTGCATTATTGGAATATATGTTATATTTAAGATTGTTTTTAATTAAAATAGCTGTTCCGCCGCCTCTTATTGCACCATCTCTATCTTTTCTAATAGTTTCATAGTTATTAAAATTAAGTTTATACCTAGGGTTAAGTTTTGTTTCATTTAAAAGAACAATATCTGGATTGTTCTTATTTAGAAATTGTTGAAGATCATACCTTCTACTTGTTAATATTAATGAATTGACATTAATATGTATTATTTTAAGATTTTTTGTTATGTAGTTTATGTGATTATCATCCATTTTTACACATTTACCATAGAAAAAATAGCATCTATACGAGATGCTTGTAAATTTAATTGTTTGTGTAGATTTGCCATTTGATTATTAAGATTTATCATCATATTTTTTAATTCTAGAATGAAAGAGTTATTAGACATATCACTGTTAGTATTAAAATTTAAGTTATTTCCTTTTAGTACATTAGCAAAGCTAGTTTCTGGGTTATAAAATGAATTTACATTATTATTTTTGTTTTCTAATATAATTTTTTTCTTAGATCTAAGTTTTTGTTGAAGTTGTTTATATTTTTCACAACCTCTATACGATGCTGGGTGACCAAATTTGTTGCAAAGAACGCAATACAGCTTCTCTGTTTCGTTTTCCTGAACATTTGTTATGGAGCATTTTCCCCTTTCGTGACTGAAATTGCATTTAACACATTTCATTGGAAGATAACAGTTTGCAGCACTGTGAAAAAAGCCTTGGCAGTTTCGGCACTGAGGTATTTCAGGACGTTTTACTTGCTCCCATCTTACAACCCGATAGAAAAGGGATTTTATGTTTTTTAAGTAATTAACATTACTCCCTGGTGTAATTTGTACCAGAAACATTGGTAAACTATAACCTTGTTTGGTAGAGTATTTAGTGGAAAATTGACTAACTTTTACGAATTTTAAGTCGTCATTTTCATGTTGTCGTAATTCATTTAATATATCTTCAGCTTCTATGCTAGCATCCAAACCTTTTAGCAAATAAGTTTTAGATTTCATTCCTTTGGGTGTAAAAGTAAAGAAACTAGTTTCTGCTTTTAACAAATGAGCTTTAACTCTTAAAAAATCCTCAAGTGAATTCATAAATAAGGATTTTTTGTTTCTAAATTCTTTAATTTTAAAGTCTTTAATTTTTAATCCATTTTTGATAAATTCAATTAATTCTTTGGTTTCTATATTAACTATGTTTATGGGAGGAACTTTTTTTTGATTATTTTGTTCCTTATTAACCACTGTGTTAATGGTATTTATTGATGATGATGATGAAGATGATGTATTGTTTTTATTTTTTTGTGTTTCATCAATTGCAGCATTAGCTGAATTTGGTTTTTGTATTTTTCCTTTATTTGCTTTTACATGATCTACAAATTTTTTTATATGATTTTTATCACATTGAGTGTCATTGTCAGTGTCCAGCACTGCGTAGTAATTGTTTTTATATTGTTTAGGCACTGGTAATTCCATATTTTCGTTTTTTTCTTTTTCTAACATTATTGTTATTATTATTTTTAATAATTGTGTTTACATTGTTATTGCTTTCTGAGTTTGGAGCACTAGGCTCACTCATTACACAAAGTTTTTTTTTTATTTTTTTGTATTTTTTTTATACTGTTTTTATATTTATTGCAATTTAAACAACAAAGTAAAAAAATAAAACAACTTTAATTTTATGAAAAAAAGGTTAACGACAACCGATTGCTTATTTTTAGCAAAACACCAATAAACGATTTTGATCTCCGTAATGCGTCTGTTACTCATCACGGTCGCGGTCGGTAATATAAAATATGCTATCTTATAAAACAATATTTTTGTGTGTTATATATGCTAATATATGGCACCATATGAATAATGCAATTCAATATAAAATTGTACATGACATTAGGATTAACAATTTAGGTTGCGATATGAATATATATTTCCAATATCAATAATATTTTCCATAATTATATATTGTAATATATAACCCAGGCACGTAGCTAGGGGGGGGGCTTGGGGGCTAGAGCCCCCCGAAATGATTTTACAAATTTAAAAACTTAATACAATTCGTTAGAAAGTAACAATGATATTGATAAATTTAATATGAAAATATTTATTTTTGACTTGGATCAAATAGGAAATAGTTTTATATGATTGAATCTTAAAACTTCGTTAGAAAACATCGCCTGCAAATGGGCGGCTATCATTGTTAGAGTTGATTTTCGACAAAAAGCATCATTTCATAAGAGATTTCGAAGTCTTTGACTTAAAATATAATCAAAAAATTGTTTGAGACAATGCAAACTAAAAATTAAATATGTCTACACAGAAAAAACTAAAATTGAGTTTTAATTAAAATATTTGTTGATTCAGCAAAAGTTAAACTGAATTCGGTCGTGTTGATGCAATTGTAGTAACAATTAAAATAATTTGTATCTATTTAATTAATATTATTTTCAATTACATATTGTTTTATTCACATCTATTAAAAATTTAATTGAATATTGTTTACCATTGGAAAAAATTACAAAATTTTAAAAAAATCACCAAAATTGAAAAAAAAAAATCGCCAAAATTTAAAAAAATCGAGACCATTTGAAAAAATCGCAAAATTTGAAAAAAAAATTGCAATCCTCAAAATTTCAGAAATTTAAAAAATTCCCAAAATAAATGCCAAAATTCGAAACAAATTTAAAAAAAATCACCAAAATTAAAGAAACGCGAATTTTCAACTTAAAACGATTTTTTTTTTTATGAGATGAAAATTCTTAGCAGAAAAATAGGCGAAGAATTGGAAAAATTAAGGAATAAGTATTGGAATAATATGCTTTCAACATTAGACAAAGGTTCTGCTCCGTTTTGGAATATAACAAAAATAACGAGAAAGAAGGGTAACTTGATGCCTATTTTAAAACAGAATAACTCTCGATATGTCACTAACGTCGAAAAGTGCAATATTATGGCTCAGACTTTTGCTTCTAACCATTCAATTTCATTAAATTTAGGTGACACTGGAACGAATTCAGAAGTTGGTGAAACACTTCAATCATTTTCTATGACCGCTAATCACTTATCTGGTGATATGTTAATAACCAAATCCCAAGTGTGTGATATCATTAAACATTTAAAAGCGAGAAAGGCTCCCGGAACTGATAGAATTGGGAATAAATGTCTTAAGTTTCTTCCTAAAAAATCTCTTAAATTTTTAACAGTAATTTTCAATGCTTGTCTAAGACTAAGTTACTTTCCTCATGAATTTAAAGTGGCAAAGGTTATACCAATTCGAAAGCCCAATAAACCTCTAGATAGTCCATCTTCATATCGACCAATTAGTCTACTATCTTCTATTGGTAAGATTCTTGAGAAAATTATTAATGATAAATTGATAACCTTTATTGAATCAAGCGATATTTTTCCTAACCACCAATTCGGATTTCGTCGGGAACATAATACTGTTCAATCCTTAGTACGAATTAGGAATTTGGTAACTAAAAATTTTGACCTCCAGATGTCGACTGGAATGGTATTACTAGACGTTAAAGCTGCCTTCGATTCTGTATGGCATGATGGGCTTATTTATAAAATGATTCGATATAATGTCCCCAGTTTTTTAATAAAAATAATACAAAGTTTTCTTTCTAACCGATCATTCAAGGTTCACATTGGATCCTCGTGTTCTGAAAGTTTCAATATACCAGCAGGATGCCCACAGGGCTCCTGTCTCTCTCCTATTTTGTATAACTTATATACCTCAGATTTACCCCAATTGGAAAATTGTACTTTGTCCGTATTTGCTGACGATACAGCTATATTATGCTCGGACATACTTTCTACTAATATTATTTCTAATCTACAACTGGCTTTAGAGGAAGTGACCAATTATTTCAATAAGTGGAAGATAACATTAAATACTGACAAAACTCAGGCAATATATTTCACAAGAAAAAGAAAACCCTGTTATATTCCTCAAAGCAATATTGTGTTCTCAAACACAGAAGTTAAATGGGAACAGAAAGTAAAGTATCTAGGAGTAGTTCTTGATCCAAAAATGAAATTCAAGGAACATATACAATATATAATAAACAAAGTGAACATTCTCACACGTGTACTGTACCCGTATATAAACCGAAACTCAGGTCTGAGTATCGAAAACAAAAGACTAATATTTAAACTTATTTTTCATGCCGTAATATTTTATGCAGCTCCCATGTGGGCTAAAAGTGCCACTTGTCATATTAAGAAACTTCAAATCGCACAGAACAAATTGTTGAAACTTATATACAATTTTCCTTGGTTCTTTTCGACACTCAGGCTCCATAATATTTCAAACATGGATCTTGTTTCTTCTAGACTATATAAACTTACTACAAATTTTTATTCCAGATGTACTGGATCTGAATATCCCCATATTAATGAGTTAACATCAGCTTAGGTAGACATAAGGTAGTTGTGTAAGTAGCTTTTATTAAAATATAAAAAAAAAAAATATTCAAAAAGGTTTTTTCAATTTTTGCCTCCAATAAAATTATAAATGTATATATGTATAAAATTTTGTAAATTTATTATTAATTTTAAAGAAGAAAAAGTACAAAAACTTGAACTATTTATATATAAATTTAAGATGAAATGTAAATACTATTTAACTGAAATAAACTGAAATTTGAAATTTGATAAACGATTTTTTTAATTTTGGGGACTTTTTAAAATTTTTGCATTTGTTTCAATGTTGTTATTGTATGTTATAAAAACTGAACATTTTTTTATACCAAATTCATTTTCAATAAAACAGTTAATTGAAAGTAAGTTTGAAATCGAACAAAAGTTTAATTGAAATTTTTTTGACAATGATTTTTTCTGTGTATTTTGACATAATCTTTTAAAATGGAGATACCACTAAGACTCAAAATTAAGTTTACTTGTGCCGTAAAAGTCGTTACTTTACTTACAGTGCAATCTTTTTATTTAAATTTGGCTTGATACGCACGCATCTGGTAACATAGTTTTCAGTATTTTTTTACGATATATATTACGATGTCTCATATATTTTTTTAATTTTTTGAAACAAATTTAAGGCTCAAACTTTGATCGATATGCATAATGTGTTAAGGTGGTCCAATTTGACTCAAATTTTCTCAATTTTTTTTTTAGACTAAATGTAAACAAATTTCTATCGGCGCTCCTTGAAATGCGACATTTTAAAATCAAGCAGCTAAACCAGTCTTTGTGTTTTAACGATGTAGTTTTTTTTTAGACATTTTCAAGGGTTTTTATTTAAAAAATTTTATTTAAAAAATTGATTAAATTGAAAAGCGTTTGAAATTGTCCAAAATATAAATCAAAGTGAATTGGAAATACATAATTTAGTTTAAATAAGACCTAGGCAATGTCAGGTATATTTTTAAACTTTCCAATTTTAAATTTTTTCTTTATTATTATTTCTTTCAGACTATAATCACGCTTGCTTCTAAAATTTACGATTTTTTTAATACAAGACATGAAGTCGGATATATGAAAAAGGGGAAAAAATAGTGAATAATTTGATAAAATAATTCAAATAAGTGGTCCACGACATAGTGTCAAAATGGTTTTCAAAATGTGTGTTTTCTCGAGCATTTTAACGCTGTTATTAAATAAGTCTAAATTTCCTAAACTTTAAACATATTTTCATACAAAGATGTGTTAAATTTCACCACCAATTTTAAAAATAGATACGGTTTTCATATATTTTTGCTGCTTTATCACCTATCCGAATTTCATTAATTTTAAAGGGAACCCATCGGAAAAGCTTCGTTATGAGTGTCAGGCAAATTATATAGGATATTTGCTTTAAATTTGTTTTTTGTACGGTTATGAATCTTTAATTTCCCGAGTTAAAACGTTTGCATAAAATAATAAGTTATTTTTTATACACTTATAAGGTTTTGTCTGCCAGTGCATTTAACCGGACATAATTATATAAATTTATATATAAAATTAATTTCGTAGAAAAAATTTAATATGATGTCATATATAGTTGCGTATAATTATATATTGCATTTAGAATACGCTAAAACTAATCCAATTAATAATTACGTTATATTTATATACCTAGACATTGCAAACTAATATATATTTTGATATTATATCATATTTTAAAAACACAATTTTATTTTAGATAAAATTGTATATTACCCCATGAAGAGTCACACTAGAAAATTTTTCAATTATATTTTGGATGAAAATATGTATTACATCAATACAATAGTACAATTAATTGCATCATTTTGTGTATAATTTTATACACAAAGTTTACCCCAATTTTTGTCTTTTTAATTGATTTCTTTCTGGATCTTAACCCTAAAAAAAAATTTGTTTCATTTGTAACATTATGAGTTTTTTTTATTTATTTTAGTCTATAAAAAAACTTACAGACAATAACATTAAAATGCATTAATACAAATAACATAGATATAAATTTATGTGTTTAGAAATAAAATAATATTGCGTTTAATAATCCTAACATTAATATTAAAATCAATATAACTATAAAATTCATTAAAATCATTACACATTCTAATAAGAGGATCAGCATCAGCATAATTTTGACGAAAAAATGGAACATATAACAAATTGAAGTTTCTCGTTGAGCGTTGAGGAATATTAGATGACAGGTTATTCATTAGAAATTCGGAGCATAAGTCACTATTAATCAGCTTGACTACAAAAGTAACATTTAGCATTTTTCTTCGGCTTTCCAAGGTTGGTAGTTTGATACGAGTAAGTCTAATAGAGTATGATGGAAGATTAACAATAGATCCCACGTAGAAATTTCGTAAACAGAAAAGTAAAAACTGTTTTTGAACTGATTCAATCATTTGAATACGAACATTATGTTGAGGATCCCAAATTACGGAACCATATTCCAAGTTCTTAATTTAGTCTAAGATTTTTTTCAATCTAAAACTCTAAATTTAGTTTCAACGTTTTTTCCGTGTTTGTTATTCAATGGTGTAAGTTAATAAATTCCACAAAATCTTCATTTCCATTATAATATTTTTTATTTTTGAATACAATCAAATTTCGAAATGCTATGGAATTTGTTACAAATTATAAAGTTGTAAACCTTTTGCAAGTGGCTAAAGTCTAAAAGGATTAATAGATATTTCGGATTTTCATGACGTTTTAAAATCAAAAACCGGATACAACTATAGCTTATTTTGTGTATATCAGTATCAGTTCAGATATAAATTTATACCGCTGTATAAAATCGTATTAAATTATATAGCGTAATTATTCGGATGTTATTTAATTATTATGCATATTAAAACATATTAAGACTCATATTAAATTTCGTATGATTATATAAAGCATCATATTAATTTTAATCGTGTTATTGGAAGTTGAAACTTTTTTACTTTTTTTTACATTTATCAAGTTTTAGCTACCCTAGACGTATATTAGCACATAAAAATATAAAGTAACGCAATTTTATTTTTCGCGGTTTTCAAAAAATTTTCCGCATAATCCTTTTTTTATTAAATTAAACTAAAAATTAAAATTTAGCTAAAAATTTAACCTAATTAGACAATAACGATGCATATCCAACTTAAAGTACACAAACGTTTTCAAATTTGACGTGTTTTGCGGATTGTGATCAGACAGATTAAAGTGTTGTTTCGCGATATAGACATCAAAATTCGCAAAATAATGAACACAACAAGTAAAAAATGCATTTTAAGGAAATGCACTTTATGCGGGAGGTTTTTGTTGCAAAATGACATGAGAAAGCGTATCTATTATTAATACATGATTGCCCATTACGTGTAGGTAAAAATTTAGCAAAAATTTAGCAAACTAAAAAAAAAAGCGGTTACTCTGGTGTGCAATAAAAAAAAAAATATATAATCAAAATAAAAAATCGAAAAGCACCCCCCCACCCCTCGAAACAAATTCCTAGCTACGTGCCTGATATAACCCCATATATACCATAAATGCGCAGATTTAAAATACCATATATCATTTGATACAATTAAATCCATTTTAATCTCAAAATATATCATTCTATAAACCAAAAACTACATATATTTTTGGATCTTATTAGATCCGAGTAGATCTAAATTAATTAAACGTGATATTTTGGAATATATCAGGATCTAAAATTAGACATTTTTGGATCCCAAAATTTTGAGATAAATTTTGATCTAACTTAATTCGCTTATATATTTGGAGGATCTAATCGGATATTACTGGATACCCCAATCTCAGATAAACTTGCATAAGAATATATAGCGATCTATATTAAATGAGGTCTGATTTTGTATTTCCGATGCAACTATTTTGGTCGGGTTATAATAGTTTTAATATACCCTGCAAAAAATAGTGCTTACCCAGAAGCAATTTTGGAAGGCGTTATTTAATTACCGAGCGCATCCGAAACAATTACAGAAGGCATGATTCTTGTTCACGATGTTCAATTTGGTATGTCTCTTTTAAGCATGTGAAAAGCACTTCTTTCATGTACTTTAAGAAACAATAAACTCATGCCTGCGTAGGAAACGAGAAGCGCTTCTTTTGCATATTGATAACATGTATGCTTCATTGTATGCATTCCTTACTGCTTCATTGTATGTATTATTTACTGCATCAAAAGAAAACATTCTCATTCGCTTCCTGTATGCAAAACGGTTGAGCGAAGCATATAAATGTACCCTATGGGGAATGGAACCGGTTCTGAGTGTGCCACAGGATCGGTCCCTTCTTTCCAGAGACCGGTCCTCTGCTAAACCCTACCCTATGTAAACAACTGGCAACTTTAAGATTGGCTTGTCATAGGAGGGGGTCATTTGTCCTGCTTTAAACCACATAGTGGCATGCCGCAAGACTAACCAAAGATGGGCATACCACAAAACTGGCGTATCAAATAAACGAAAACTAAACAGCTTCTTCTGGCCAACTGGCTTTTTCGTGTTAAGAAGCATTCTGGTTAAGTGGTATGTCCTCCCTTTACCAGTCACATGATTGGTAATTTTAGGACAATTGACACTGCTTAACCCACTTCAGTATTAAATTATACCAGTCCTGTTATAATTCATTCTTTAGCCAGTTACTTTTAGGTGAATTGACTCCTCATTCCCCATAGGGTAGTTACTGCTTACCAAATCGAGGCTATTTTTTGCTATGTATTTACGAGTTATATGCGAGTTTTTATGATATGACCTAATGTTAATGTTTTTAAAATTAAGGAAACCATGCGATATTTATATTTTAAATTATATTTAGATTATCATATTATATTAAATTAGATATAGTAACGTTTAATTTTACCAAATTGGATGAGGACAAAATTCGGACAAAACGGTATAAAATCACTTCTAGCTGTATTTAAATTAATCTAGTATGATACAATTAGATGTTATTCGATGCAATTTAGAAGGATCATTTTTCGGATAAAATTTTATATAACTACCCAGGTAGAAATTGCCAACCGCACAAAATACAAAGTAATGCAATACCACTGTAATTCTGTTACGCTGTTAGAAATTTCAAACGTTGCAACTAATATTGTACTAGAAAAACATAATATCTTAAGTTTTGACAGTATCACCAGCAAAACTATTTTTCCTTATTGTTGTTACCAATATAACAACTATCAGAGGCATTATTTTTTTTTTAATATATCATTATATTTTACACGTTCAATCAGCAATTAATTATTTAGAAGACTAATACTGGGTTGCTGGTTTTAAAAGTTGCGTGTTTTATAAATATTTCAAAAAATTAATTGAATTTAAGGAAATTTGAAAACATCAAACTTTCGAAATTTCCAACCTTATTACAACTGTGGCAATCAATCGTTATAAATCGGGTACAGGACAATACTCAAAAGATTTCTAATCCCACTGTTTACGCCATGCCGTCACTGGCATGGTGTGAATATATCGGTATTGTTTGTCGCCTCTTTTTTTTCGCCTTGGTTGTGGTCTTTCTCTGGGTTGATACTGAAAGTACTTTGTACCCGGTCGTTGTGGTCTTTCTTTACATTTGTACTGAAAGTACTCGTAATACCCGGGTACCCGGTATAAGTACCACTGAACGACCAGATCATGCGTTCAACATCACTCTTACACGAAAGGCCGAGAAAAGACGACAAGCAGCAACTCCTCTGGTGAAAATTGTATTTTAACTTAAATTAAAAGAAAAATAATAAAGAGGAAAAACAACAAGTTATATGCTCTATTGTATGGATGAAAAGGAGTTAGAGGCAGTAAAGCGGAATTGTGTTACAAACACAAAAAAGGTGTTTTATTACCAAGCAAACAGCAGGAAGGAAGAAACGAGACCTGTGTCCCAAATCTACAGGGACAAAGTGCGCAGGCAAACAAGAGAAGTGCATCTGGAACAACAAGAAGGCAAAGGTGGCCCCATACAGCAGCCAGGTAAACATTTTTTGGTCCTTCTACCGTAAAAAACTGAACTTTGGATCTGGAAGTTAGTGTGTGGCTCAACTTTGCGGAAGTGTAAGAAACACAAAGGAAACAGGTGCGTACTTTCAATTATAATTATTTTAAAGTAAAGCTGAAAAATAAAAAAAAAAAAGGAAGAAATAATTAAAATAATTGTGGAAAGTGTGTGTCTCAAAACTTATTGGTGGCTCAGTGCATTAAAATCTCTTACGTAACACAAAGCGCGTTTACAACTTGTAGCTCAGTATTTTGAGGTTATATTACGTAATACAAAGCGTGTTTTACAAAAGTGCCATTTTATTTTTTATGGTCCCGTTAGTTAATATTGTTGTAATTTTATTCTGATTTTTTTTTGTTTGCTTTATTGATACGTGACCGATAACGGGAAATTTGTTTCTCTTTATAAACCCTTTGTATCTCTTTTATTTTTTCTGCCCTTTTGCCATATTTTGTGTCGCTTTTAAATAAGAAGAATAAATATGTCAACTTAGAAAAATATATAAGCGCAGCCGACGAGGTAATCGCTATGGAATCGTTATTTAATGAAGAAGATTTTTCCGACCACACGTCAGAAGCGTTTGAATTTGAAAAATCTGAATTAAATAAATTATGGGGAAAATATAAAAAGATTTATGAAGAGTGTTCCGCGGTAACTATAGAAAAAAAGAAGGATTTAGTTACTGTTCAAGCGAAGCACCCTCAGGTTCGTAAAGCTTATGTCCGATGCATAAACATACTTTCAAAAGCGAAGAAACAGCTCCCTGAAGAAGTTTCTAATGCAGTGGTTCCCCACCAGGGAAATTTTTTGCCCTTGCCTCAGGTCGACACGGGTATTTTTTATGGCGATTATCTATCGTGGCCCACTTTTCGGGATTTATTCACTGCTATTATAATAAATAGCCCACGACTAAGCCAAGTTGAAAAATTATCTTATTTATTTCAAAAAACCGCTGGTGAGGCTAGGGAAATAAATCAGAATATTGCCATAACAGCAGAAAATTTTGAAGTTGCGTGGAATAATTTGAAATCAAATTATGAGAATGAAAGGGTGTTGGTAACCAACCAATTAACCTTTTTATTCAATATGGCACCGTGTCAAGATGATACTGCTCAAGAAGTCAAAAGATTACAAAGGGATATAAATAATTGTATGTCAGTCCTTAAATTATATGAATACAATATTGATTCTTGGGATGCCATTTTTATTATTCAGTGCTCAACGCGCTTAGCACCGCCATCTTTACAGCTCTGGGAGCAATCGGTAAAAAGCAAAACTAAAATGCCAAAATGGGAGGAGTTAAACGCGTTTTTAACTGATAGATATCACACTCTTGAGAGCATAAATGGAATTTCAAAGAATTCTCAGTGGTCCAGTAGTTCACAGTCGGGGTTTCAATCGGGGTCTCATGCAAATGCGTATACAAATATGAAACATAAACAAGTTAAGACCCACCATACTAAAGTGGATAAATTATATTGCCAAATCTGCAAAAATGCTCATGCAATTAGTTCATGTCACAAGTTTTTGAACATGGACTATAAAAATCGTGTTTCTATTTTGAAAAAGTTTCGTTATTGTTTCAATTGCCTTACTATTGGCCATATGTATGGTGATTGTACAGTTCAAAACAGTTGCTCCAAATGCAAAAAGAAACATCATACACTAATGCATAGGGATTTTAATGAGAGGCCTAAACAACAGAATCAATCTGCAAACGGCTCTCAAAATGTTAGTCATGCAAATTTATCAAATCAGATACAGTCCGCTAGTGGCCCAAGCACGTCTAAGGCAGCACAGTCGCACCATACCAGGGTGTCTAAAGAAGTAATGTTAGCGACAGCTTGGGTTAATATAAGATCAGGTGGTTTAACTGAAAGAGTACGCGTGTTGATAGACCCATGTTCGGATGAAAGTTTTGTCACAGATAGGATACAAAGGCTTTTGAAATTGACCACTGAGCCTCTTAAGGCTGCAGTAACGGGCTTAGGTGAAGAATTTGTTGGTTTTTCGGAAAAAGTGGCGAAATTTGAGATTGTTTCTCTTTTTAATGCAGATTTTGTGATTAAGATGGAAGCGTTGGTGGTTTCGAAGATCACTGGTAACATTCCCACTCACTCGTTTAGCCCGAAAACGAATGCGGAGTTACCGAAGCTTAATTTTGCCGACCCTGAGTTTTACAAAAGTGGTCAGGTTGATTTATTACTGGGTGGAGAGCTGTACCCATCGATTCTTCTTAAAGGGGTACAGCATGGTGTTTTAGGAACACTTGTGGCCCAGAATACTGTTTTCGGCTGGGTGGTAACAGGCCCAACGCCCGATAATGCCCCTTCTTCATCAGTTCGAATGTCTTTTAGGACAAATGTTTCGATTGATGATCAACTGTCAAAATTTTGGGAATTAGAAGAAGTTTCTCAGAGGCAAATATTATCAGAAGAGGATAAAATTTGTGAAGAAATTTATCGTTCTACAACAGTGAGGAATAGTGACGGTAGATATGTGGTTTGTCTGCCCTTCAAAGATAATTGTCCATCACTGGGACCCAATAGGCATATTGCGGTTAGTCAATTTTTAAGAAATGAGAAATCTTTGTTGCGTAAACCGGAATATAAGATTATGTATGATGAGGTCATAAAGGAATATTTAGCTTTAGGGCATATGGAGGAAATTGCGCAAAATTCTAGTGGCCCAAGCTATTATTTACCTCATCATGGGGTTTTTAAACCAGATAGCACTACTACAAAACTGAGAGTAGTTTTCAACGCCTCAAGCGCGTCGTCCAATGGGGAAAGTCTTAACGACATGTTGCATGTAGGTCCAGTTCTGCAAAGCGATTTAGTTTCCCTTATTTTAAAATGGCGTTTTTTCGAATTTGTCTTTAATGCCGATATTTCCAAAATGTATAGACAAATTTTGGTCAACCCGGAACATGCCCCTTTTCAAAGAATTGTTTTTAGAGATTCTGAAAAAGATGAATTGCAAGATTTTCAGTTAAAAACGGTCACGTTCGGCGTAAATTGTGCTCCATATTTGGCTCTTCGTACCCTATTGCAGTTGGCGGATGATGAAGAACAACGTTTTCCATTCGGTGCAAAAATTCTTCGTGAGTCAATGTACGTTGACGATGCCCTAGTTGGAGCTCATTCTGTGTCAGACGCTATTGTGGCTCGCGATCAGCTGATCGGTATTTTAAAAACAGCAGGCTTTGAACTTAGAAAGTGGACGTCAAATTCAAAACATATTTTAGAAAATTTGCCCTTAGATCATCTTTTGAGCTCATCCTTTTTGTGTCTCGATGATAAAAGTACAGCAAAAACACTTGGCGTGCGCTGGAATGCGGCGTCAGACCATTTTTACTTTGTAACTGAAAAAATTCAGTTTAAAGAATTATATACAAAAAGGGAAGTGCTTTCGATTATAGCAAGGCTGTTTGATCCAGCAGGGTGGTTAGCACCAGTGATTATAACAGCAAAAATACTTATGCAGCAAATGTGGCTTGATAAAATTGGTTGGGACGACGCAATCAAGCCAGTAGCTCTGCATAAGTGGCAATCTTTTGTGTCAAAGTATATCGACGTTGACACAATCAATATTCCTCGGTGGATTCGTTATTCGCCAAATTGTAATATCGAATTTCATGGCTTCTGTGACTCATCGGAGATGGCTTATGCGGCAACGTTGTACGTAAGGGTTCAGCTTGATGATCAGGTCGTTTCAAATCTTCTAATTGCTAAAACAAAGGTGGCCCCAGTTAAAAAACCATCGTTGCCCCGCTTAGAATTGTGCGGTGCCGTACTTCTTGCGAATTTGGTGGACAGTGTTATGCCTCAGTTTAAGCTGAAAACATATACGCTTTATTTGTGGTCCGACTCTACAATAGTTCTCGCTTGGTTGAGAAAACCGCCCTGTAGTTGGAAAACATTTGTGGCCAACAGAGTTGCCACCATTTTAGAAAAAGTAGGGAACAAAAATTGGTTTCACGTGGCTTCAAATTATAATCCTGCCGATCTAGCAACCCGGGGGATGGTTCCTTCGGATTTAAAAGAAAGTAGCCTTTGGTGGCATGGTCCAGAATGGCTCATACAAGAGAAGTCATCGTGGCCCAGCAACACAGTGGAGTTCGAAACTTTGGTCGAATCGAAAGGGCCACAAGTTCATATTGCTCGATCGTCTGAGATTGAAGATATTCTCAGTCGGTTTTCTTGCCTCTCAAGGGCAACCCATGTGATTGCGTACATGTTTCGATTCATAAACACGGCTTCTAAAAAAAGACGCACTGAAGGTTCTCATAAAACCTTAAATATATCAGCTCAGGAGTTGACCTTTGTTAGGAATCGTTTATTCTTGTTGTCCCAACAAATCCATTTTCCAAATGAACTAAGTTGCTTGAAAAAAAATGAGAAAATCCCCTCGCGAAGCAATCTGCTAACCCTCACACCGTTTTTGGACAAAAGTGGCGTGATTCGGGCGAACGGTCGGCTCGGCGCTTCTTTAAGCTTGTCTTATCACGAGCGACATCCCGTTATATTAGCCTACAACAGTACTTTAGCTCGGTTATATGTTGAGCTCATTCATAAATTAGTTCTTCACGGTGGCCCGCGGTTAGTGCTCAATACAATCCGTCAGGAGTGTTGGATTTTAAAGGCGAAAAACTTGGTAAAAACGGTGATTCATAACTGTAAAACCTGTGTTTTATATCGGAAAAAGTTGCAGGGGCAAATTATGGCCCCTTTGCCTGCTGAAAGAAGCACGTTCAGTCGCCCATTTACAAACACAGGCGTGGACTTTGCTGGTCCATTTGAAATAAAAAGCTTTACTGGCCGATATTCCAGGATTACCAAGGGTTACGTGTCCCTCTTTGTCTGTTTTTCGACTAAAGCTATTCATTTAGAGGCTGTCAGCGACCTATCAAGTGATGCCTTTATGGCTGCGTTAGCCCGATTTATATCTCGTCGTGGTTGCCCCAATAAAATGTTCTCAGACAACGGCAGAAATTTTGTAGGCGCTGCGAGGAAAATCGACGAAAATTTCGCTAAGCACGTTAAGGAAATGCGTGATAACGTTGTTTCGAAATATGGTCACCAGCAATTATCGTGGCACTTTATACCGGCAGGGGCTCCACACATGGGAGGCCTGTGGGAGGCCGGGGTTAAAAGTTTTAAAACCCATTTCAAAAAGGTATCAGGCCAAATGAAGTATACATTTGAAGAATTTTGCACCCTTTTAGCCACTATTGAAGCGTGTCTCAACTCTCGACCTTTAGGCCCGCTTTCTGAAAATGTGGATGAGGCTTCGGCGCTAACTCCTGGGCATTTTCTAGTAGGTTCCGCGCTTTTGTCTCCAGCAGAACCCGCAGAAACACAATCGGCAGATAGTATCGTTAATCGTTGGCGCAAAGTTAAGGCCATGCAGCATGATTTTTGCCGACGTTGGAAAGAGGAATACCTCAAAGAGTTGCACAAGCGCAACAAATGGAAATTCCCTCAAGCCAATGTTAAAGAAAATGATCTTGTAGCTGTTAGAGATGAGCCTGTGTGTCCCAATGAATGGCGTTTAGGGCGTGTACTGGAAGTTCGCCCCGGCCCTGACAGCAGGGTCCGCGTGGCTGACATTAAAACTCAAAAAGGAATTATGACCAGACCGATTCAAAAACTGGTCCTTTTGCCAAACAGCTCGCTATAATTTGGTTTGAACCACACCCTTATCCATACAGTTTATTTTTACTATCAGAACCATATTATAATCCTTTCCACTTTCAGAAGAAAAATCATGTTCAACGGGCTGTTTAACCCAAACTACGCTTGCCCAATGTGTAACCGGCTGCACGCCATTCGTAATTGTTCCCGGTTCGTCGTCATGAGCTTAGAGCAAAAATTAAGAGCCGTTGCCCATCACGGGCTGTGTACCAATTGTCTCGCCCAAACCCACCGGCACGCCAGCTGCCGCAGTGCAGATCGCTGCCATCGGTGCCAATTGGATCACAATACTTGGCTACACCCCACACCCGAAGGGAAAATATGGTTCAACATGACCGCCGAGGTAAAGGTAATAATATGGCCACGCCGACGTGCACAAGTGGTTCGTGCTCTGATTGACCCAAACGCTGCTAGATCGTCAATCACCGTTGAAGGCTGCAGAAACCTACGCTGCGTGACCTTTGAAGGACGAACGACCCTAACCCTTGGTCATCGTTTATTCGACCGGCGCCAGATTATAGTTACCTGTGCCGTTGAGAATCGAACATATGCTCGGAATCCGTCGGCTGATATCAAATGCGAAACCGTGCCTCCCTTTGGCAACAGAACAGACGCCGATCGTCAGTGGTTTAAAAGTGATAGATACACTATCATTCTTGGTGCCGACGTTACAAAAATGATTTTTCTCGGGCCTGCGGTAGGTCGCCCAGGTCACCCGTACCGTCAAGAAACCATTTTTGGGCAGTCCTATTTTGGAGAAGGTCAGCTGATGTAAAACAAGAAAGCTGAGGATAGACTGGATAAGGGCTCGTGTCCCTAATTTACTTACGCAAGTACAAATTTAAAAAAAAATTTTACCATTACCTATAAGGAGTTTAAAGCCACAAACTTCATCAACTGAATTTACGATGAGATCTCATATACAACATTGAATTTTCTTGTATATTTTATTTAAGTATTATAAGTATTACTTTTTTGAATTCGTTTTTTTTTTTTTCAACTTATATCTATAAGTACCTTTTCCTTTCCTTATAATTTTTTTTTTTTTTACAATATATATTTGAAATTATATGGATAATTGCCTCTTTGTTTAGGGAATTGTTGCTTGTTGACGGTTGCTCGGTACGCGCAAGGCGGGCGGTATGTTTACGCCATGCCGTCACTGGCATGGTGTGAATATATCGATATTGTTTGTCGCCTCTTTTTTTTCGCCTTGGTTGTGGTCTTTCTCTGGGTTGATACTGAAAGTACTTTGTACCCGGTCGTTGTGGTCTTTCTTTACATTTGTACTGAAAGTACTCGTAATACCCGGGTACCCGGTATAAGTACCACTGAACGACCAGATCATGCGTTCAACATCACTCTTACACGAAAGGCCGAGAAAAGACGACAAGCAGCAACTCCTCTGGTGAAAATTGTATTTTAACTTAAATTAAAAGAAAAATAATAAAGAGGAAAAACAACAAGTTATATGCTCTATTGTATGGATGAAAAGGAGTTAGAGGCAGTAAAGCGGAATTGTGTTACAAACACAAATAAAGGTGTTTTATTACCAAGCAAACAGCAGGAAGTAAGAAACGAGACCTGTGTCCCAAATCTACAGGGACAAAGTGCGCAGGCAAACAAGAGAAGTGCATCTGGAACAACAAGAAGGCAAATGTGGCCCCATACAGCAGCCAGGTAAACACCCACGTTCTGCCAACTCATAACCGACAATCGCCGACGCCTTGCCAGTACTGTGTCGATTGTATTCTTCTGACTGGGTAGTTGTGGGGTCTTATTAAATTAGTTACAATTATATAAAGCTACATACCCGTTTTTTTTTAATCGGGATTATAAAAAAACTAACCTAGTTATCTCATAATATCCAAAATTTTGTGCAATACTACAGTCAAGAAAATTTAAGTTGTGTGGAAATTGTTTACTGATCTTTGTCGTTTATTACTATTGCTGTATGTTTGTTGATGAGCTTGATGATGTCTGTTTATGTTGCTGTCTTTTTTTACAAAACCTTTCAAATTTTATGAATTTCATTTGTAAAACCCTTGAATAATAAGGTTTTGTTTCTTAGCATTTTTTTATTTTTTCTATGATTCTCTTTATTTTCTTGCAATAGATTATTTTCTTGGTTATTGTGGTGCCAAATGACAAACAATAGCAATTTGTTGTTTTAGTTTTTTTTTCTGTCCGGAGAAAAGATAAAACAATTTTCATTTCAACATTATTTTCTTCGTTTATATTTTTTTAGGTTAAGTGGTTATTTTGTGTGATAGTGTATGTTTGATTTCTTGTGCTCTATTATTAGACTAGAAACTAAAAAATAACAATATTATTCACTATAAATTGTAAAAAATTGTTTTAGCTGTTATTTTTCTTATTTTTTCAAAAGTAGTATTGCATTACTGAAATGTATTTATATTCTATTTTTTTTATTGTTTATATTAATTACATTCATTAATTAAATTCAAATTTAATGTCAATTAAATATGTACTGTTGACTTTTATACTACAGAAAATTGGCACAAAAATATTAACTCTCTTTTTTCTTTTCCCTATTTAAGAAAATCTTGCATTAGCATTTTAACAAAATTTCCCGGACAGAAAAACTACAATCGGCAAAGTGTTGGCAAAGCGTTATCGACGGTTGGTTATGCGTTGGCAGCACGTGGGATTAACAATATTGACAGTATTGTCCTGTTACCCGATTGATAACAGTGGTCAGCAGTTGGTTTGAGCAAACTTGCCACCATTGGAATAAAGTTGGTAATTCATAAAATTTGGTTTAATGAACTTTGCACATGTTGTAAATGCAAACAAAAAAGATACACCTATTACTTTGTGCTGGCCAATCTCACGTTTAAGGGTTCAAAAATAGTGTAAAATAATCATTTGTTTTTATATAAGAACGTGTCTTTAATTTAAGAAAAATACATTTATTTGTATTTTGATATCCATATTGCATATATAGTGGTCATGGAATTGCCAATTTTTTGAATTATTTGAAATATTGGTGTAAGAGTCTCTTCGGGAAAGTCGAATAAAAACCGAATGGTTTCAAATATTAGAAACCCCTTGATTAAATAAGCATTGCTATGCATTATTTTCAGCTTAATGTAACCAAAATTCCTATATAAAACGCCAGATTTAATATTTCTCAAAACACATTTTTTTTGAATAGCAGAAATACTTAAAGGTCTATGGGCATAACATGTACATCTGAGAATGCATCTTCAAAAACTCTTTCATTCAATACCAAATTTGTCTATAGTTACTTTAATTACAATGAAATAAACCGCAAAAAAACATAAAATGGGATAATTTTTGACTCCACTTAGTAACGCCTAAACTAAACTAAACCTAAAAGAGTGGGAAGCTTTAAAAATATGGGTTAATTATATTTTCATGTCTGCAACATATCCGAAGTTCTGCCGGTCCGGTTCGGAATACGTCCCTGGTTAGTCTTATGCATCATATTTAAATGTGTGAAGTATAATAAAATAAAATGCTACTGACTGGTTGTAATATTGGTAAAAACAATACTGGAAAATAATCTTGCGGGTGGTACTGGCAAAGCACATGATTAGCAAACCACATGATTAGACTGTCAATTAAATTTTGCAATTATTCACTTGTGTTATTTTGCTCCATCATTAATAATTTCAAACCCACGTTCAGAATTGTGGGCTTAAACACTTCCTTGAAAAATTTAAGTTTTGTCAACGACAGAAATGGCACATACTTACAATATTTTTGTATATAATTAGAGGTAAATTACTTTATTACATCTAATTGCTTATAGTTGGATGTAATTGAGTAATTAGCCTCTGCACAGATGTTGTTACTAATCCCCATGTCTGATATCAAGCATTTTGCAAACTTTTTAATGAAACGTGAAAAGTCCTCTAGTGCGAGCGTAGGGCTGAAAGGATTAATGATAGCAAAATAACCCAAGTGAATAATTGCAAAATGTAATTCACAACGCCCAGGTCTGTGAAAAATGTTATTATGAAATAGTTATTAATGAAAAAGATTAAAACATAGTTTTATATGTGTCTTACAAGAAAACTAAAATACTGAGTTGTATCAGCCTTTAATAAGAATTAAAGTACTTACAACAATTTTTAATGTTCCTTTAATTTGTCTAACAAAGTGTTGCTTTTGTACTACAAATAGTTACAGCTGTATACGTAATCCTAATTCTAGAGATAGATACGTTCAAATCCCAAAGTCATCAAAATATTAGTATGTCTAGCTCATTTTGACTTTTCTCTTATTTTGAAATTTCGAAAATGGAATGTTAAAGTTATGCTTTCTTTCAAATGGGGTTTCAAATCTTTACAACATAGATCAAAATATTGAAAGAAGTATGTCATTATATCATCAATTAGATTTTTTATTCTCTTAATAGTCAGAAGTTTTACATGTGATTGCACGAATTTGACTGGACAATAATCAGCTTCAGTTATTGGTAGTTAAAATGAGATTTTAGAGATTTTTGTCATATATTCAAATTATATATCAACCAGCGAAAGATTTTACAATTGGATATCTTTGGTGGTTATTGGTAAATAATATATAAATCCAAATTTTAATTAAGAAATTCTGTTTTTATTAAACGACTGGTACAAATTGAATATTTAATTTTTTTTTGTAAAAATTATAAAAGCTGATCGTTTTCAAAAATAACAACACCAATCAATACCTAATTCCAAAAACTTTTATTTACATCAGTAGTGGGATTCAGTAATTTTAAACGATCCGACATCGCAAAATATATCGACAACTTTTGTTATTTGCACAAACGATTAAGTGATTCACTACCCTATGGGCAATAAGGAGTCAATTGGCCGTAAAGTGACTGGTTAAAGAAGGACTTATCACAAGACTGGTATAATTACATACTGAAGTGGTTTAAGCAGTGTCAATTGTCCTAAAATTACCAATCCTGTGACTGGTAAAGGGTGGACATACCACTTAACCAGAATGCTTATTAACAAGAAAAAGCCAGTTGGCCAGAATTTTACCCTTTGGAAGCTGTTTAGTTTTCCTTTATTTTATACGACATGGCCCTTTTGCGACAGTCTTGTGGTATCCCCATCTTAAGTTAGTCCTGTGGCATACCACTATGTGGTTTAAAGTAGGAGAAATGACCAACTCATATGACAAGACAATGTTAAAGTTGCCAGTTGTTTACATAGGGTAGGGTTTAGCAGAGGACCGGTCTCTGGCACGAAGGGACCGATCCTGTGGCACACGCAGGACCGGTCTCATTCCCCATAGGGTATCAACACCTTAACTATAGTCGACAACTCTATTTTTCTATTTATCTTTTTCTCGATTGAATAACCAACACAAAAATGGTTGTCGTTTAGAAAACAACAACAGCTGACTTTAGCAATAGCGAATATCGTTGAAAAATATTAATAAAAAAAAAATCTTTAATTTTGTTGTTTATTTTTTTAAATAATTCTAATATCGTTAAAAAAAAGTTACTGAATCGCACTTCAGATGCCTACAACTAGCATTAAAAGTTATCTATGACTCTGTCTAAAGGAAAAATATAATTATAACTATTTTGTTAACTTTATTTAAACATTACACCCAGAAAAAGGTTGGTTGGAATTCGGTCAAAGCCATTAACGTTTATTTGATAACACGGTATTTCATAATATCCAACACTTAAATGAAAACCTTCATCATATTTAAGAAATGTTTGTTATGTAATTTATATTATTTTGTATTTGTAATATTTTTAATGTTTGTAAATGTAACTTTAAGCTTGGCATTGCTTATAAGTTGTATGTTCGGAGGTAGAGAGTTATAAAAACCTATTGAGTGAATATAAAAATTCCTTTCAGATTTTATAGTTCGATGTATAATTGGAGTCAAATTATTATTCCTAAGTGATTGGGAAAAAAATATTCTTCTATAGAGATACGAAGATCCATGAGTATATACAATTTTGTGGAGAAGAATTATAGTTTGTATCCGCAGCAAATCAGCAAACATAACACCATACAGGTTTTTCGCAACTGATGACACACGGTCATATTTGCCCATACAATAACATATTTTACAACAGCATTGTAGGCAACATTTAGCTCCTAGTGTTTGTTTTTCCAATGATTTCGCATCCATATAAGAGAGTAGGCATCAAATACGTTTTTGCTGGTAGTAAGCCAATTTTGAGTGGCGTGAAATATTGTGTTTTCCATAATGTTCAGAGCATAGAGTATACTTTTGCAGCAGTAGCATTTATATGGTCTGACCAGATAAGAGTATTGTAGTGAATGCATGAAAGAAATAAACAAATGACAATTAGTCATGCATTCATTGTGTTCGTTTGCATTCAAACCAATACACACACACACTACAAGTAAAAGTAACAGTAAAGCATAAAAATATGAATGTACGATATGACTATACATTGGTATTATTCAAGGTCAGTATATTGAACAAATATTTAAACAGTTCAACGTTCTACTCTATAATTGGGTCAAAGATTTTGGGTTTCACTTAGAAACCAAAATAGAACGAAATAAACAAATGAGCTGGGGACACTTGATCTACACAAAATATAAAGAATGCATTTAACATACGACTGGTGGAATTTGAATTACACTCACTATGCACTCAATATTTAAAATGCAGTCGATATCCGATCGATGGAATTTTGAAATGCACTCAAAATATCAAATCGATGATTTGATATTTTGGTTACTGAAAATCATGTGACCCTGGTAGAAATGTTCAATAACTCTATAGAACTTAATACCAATGTCTAGCAATACCATAGTAATAATATAGAAACTATGTAAAATAATTATTTTAAGTTATTTTAAGTTATTTGAGTGACTTTAGAAAGTAACTCAATTCTAGGCTAAGCGTTCTTCACATGTTAGCTTTATAAGCAGGGTGAAATTTAAATAAAAGATCAGTTTTTAACAAACCAACAACTGCGCCTTATAATTATTTACATGGCGATTATGCTTTCACCCATAAAGCATTAACACATTACATGGCGATCCTGCCACTTTTCTAGTGCTCCCCGTTAGAGCACTGAAAAGAAAAAAAAAAAAAAATCTTGGAGGTTCCTAATCCACGCCGAGATTAGAAGGACCGTTCGGCCGATGAACGAGTCAGGACTAGGAAGAAATCAACATTGAAGTCAACATTGAAGAAATCAACATTGAAATCAGCATTGAAGAAGTCAACATTGAAGTCAACATTGAAATCAACATTGAAATCAACATTGAAGAAGTCAACATTGAAGTCAACATTGAAGAAGTCAACATTATATACTCAACACTACCAAATGGATTATATAAGTATAAAAAAAAAAAAAAAATAATAAAAACTTAATTCAATAGTAAAAACAGTGCGCTCCCAGTTTGAGCAACTGCAGGTACGGAGGCGATTTCGCCCATGACCTAAAATAAATTAATAAAAACTAAAACAAAATCAAAATAAGATTATTTTTTCGGATGACGGAAAAATCAGTAATAATTGCTGGTCCTCAACCGATAACAATTAAAGAATACTTAAAGAGGACAAAACCAGCGAAGAAAGAGACACCTTTGAATATTCCGAAGGTGAAACCCCCAAAACGAAGAGGAGGATACATTGTAACTAAAAGACGAGAGCTAGGGAATCTAAAAAGGCTGATAAACAGCACACCACCACCACCTTGGGATTTAGCAACCAAATATTGGTTGAAAATAAGTAAAATTGAGGAAGATATAAAAGCACATATAAAAATTCAAAAGATATCTAAGAAATGATTGTAATTTTTTTTAATAGATAAATAAAAATGTATGTAAAATGAATATTTTCCTTTCAATAAATTTTTATGCGAAAATTATTAATTTTGTGTAACACATTACGATTTTAAAATGAATTTGAAGAAATTAATAATACTGACTATTATAGTATTATTTTTGATTTCAACATTAACACTAGTTATTGTATCTTGGATAAAAGCCTATATTACCAAAACAATAACACAAAGTATCAATGAATTAAATAGCATTATACAAAACAGTGATTCTGTTTCAGTAAAAGATATTTTAGCTTTTTTACTAAAATGACCATATACAAACAATTGAGAGAATATTACCATAAATATATTGGATGGTTTATTCTAGCGATCATACTATTACCACTTCTTACACTAATTAATTACAAAATAATAGATGGTTTAGTGAAACTATTGCAAAAGAAATATAGAATCAAATCTGTTATAGAACAGTGAAAAAAAAAAAAAAAGACAAATTTCAAA
Organism: Delia radicum; assembly: GCA_021234595.1. Taxonomy (NCBI): domain Eukaryota; kingdom Metazoa; phylum Arthropoda; class Insecta; order Diptera; family Anthomyiidae; genus Delia; species Delia radicum. The sequence continues at coordinate 174,694,764 of CM037851.1, read as the reverse complement.
AAAAAAAAGAAGAAAAATATGCCTAGGAAATTTATTAATAGTAGGGCAAAAAATCCAATTATTTGGGACCCCAATGAGATTTTAGAAAGAGAAAAACCACACGACCCTGAAGCTAGACCTGAATGGTTAATACAGCTTAGAAAGAATATAGGTTTTGTGGAAAGGGAAAATACATTAAGAGACATAGAAATAGAAACTATACTTATGATGCGAAAATATGCAAAGTAAAAAATTTTTTTTTAGATATATGCTCAATTAACTGAAAATAAATGGATAGTTTAATACAAGCTTTAGAATCCATAGTAATAAACGCGAAAAAATCGCAAAATAGACCATATTCAGTAGAAACAATAAACACTAAAAAGTCAGAAATCGAAGATTTAGAAAACAAATTTGAAGAACTATTGTCAGAATCTAGTACTTCTGCAGATACTAGAAAACAAAACTTAATTAAGTTCGAGAAAACAAAAATAGAAGCACTAGACTTGCTAGACCAACATTCTAAAAAGAGAATAGAAGTCGAAAAACGAGTGTGCGTAATAATGGAGTCTTTAGATATGAATGAGTTAGCCACCATTACTAAATTGGTACCTCTTTTTACAGGCAAAAAGTCTGAGTTGCATAAATTCGTAACAGATGTAGAAATGGTAAATGGAACTGTGGCAGCAGCAAAACGAAATGCATTTTTTAATTTCATTTTTAACTCTAGATTGGATTTAAAAGTCCAAAACAGAGTTAAACAGGATATAATACCAACCACTATTGAGGAATTGGTAAAATCCTTGAAAAATGCATACAAACCATCTAAGACCACAAATACTATTCTGAATGAAATCACTCGAACGGTACAGAGAAATAATAACATAAATGATTTCGCTACAAGAATTGAAGATCTTATAACACAACTAAATGAGATCCAAATAGCGGAAGAAGGCGAGGATAAAAGAGCTACAATCATTAAAATGAATGGTACAATAGCTTTTAACCAATTCATTAATGGATTGAGTGATCCTCAAGTTATATCCACAATAGAGGCAAGCCAGGTAAATACGTTTACCGAAGCACTCAAAATTGCGGAAAAATTCTCATCCAGAGTGGAACAGAAAAAAGTATTTTACCAAAATGCACATAGAAACAGTCCAAGCGGACAAGTTGTTAAACAAACAAAATGTTATAAATGCGGCAGGTCTCACACCAATAGATGTCCTGCAGAAGGTAAAACGTGCAACATTTGTGGTAAACCAAACCATTTCGCGAATATGTGCAAAACTAGTAACAACAATAGGAATAGTAACAATAATAGAAATAGTTACAACAATAATAATAATTATAACAACAATAGAAGCGACAATAGTAACAGAAGTCGTAATAACAATAATGGCAATAATACCTATAGAGGTAACAACCAACAAAGACAAAATAATAATAGAAATCGTAACATAAATCAGATTCAGAATCAGGGAAACTCCCAAAACCCGGAGACGGCACGAACAGAGTCTCCAATGGGAACCAATTAGAAACTAAAAGAATATATAGCATATCATCAAAACTCAGAAATTATGTAAGATTGAATGTTAAAAATACAGAAAATGCGCTTACATTTTTAATTGACACAGGAGCAGATGTCTCACTGTGCAAAGAAGAGTTTTTACACAAATATGATGTAAATCAAGATGATTATTGCGATTTAACAGGAATTTCAGAAGACATAATTAAGTCTTTAGGTTCCACAACTATTAAAATAAATGTGAATAGCGATATAATAGAACAGAAAATACAAATAGTAGACAATAATTTTCCAATAAACACAGATGGAATTCTGGGTAGAGATTTTCTAACAGCATACAGATGCAATATTGATTACGATAGATATGTGTTAACATTCAACATTAATGATGAAACAATAGTGATTCCTATACATGATAATACTTTTGAATTTAATAAAGTGAGAATACCACATAGAAGTGAGATCATTTTACCATTCAAAATCGTGTTAGAAGAAGACTCAGTAATATTAAATAGAGAGATTATTAAAGGAGTATATTTGGCAAATGCGATCATACCTAAAAAAGGTCATCAACATATAAAATTGTTAAACGTTACTGATAAAATTGTCACCATCGAAAATTTAAAAATAGAAACTATTCCATTAAAAAATTACAATGTTTGTACAATTAATAAGAAAGTGAGTGAAAATAAATATACGAAAGAAAGATTTATCAAGTTACTGGACAAATTCAATTTTGATGATCTAGATGATAAAAGTAAAAAAGAGCTTATATCAATTTTGAGAGAATATCAATCAATATTTCATATTGACGATGAAGATTTAACAACTAATAATTTCTATAGGCAAACGATAGATTTACATGATAAAAATCCTGTATATATAAAAAACTACCGTTTACCTCATGCACAGACAACAGAAATAAATTCTCAAGTACAAAAGCTTTTAGAAAGTAACATCATTGAACAATCAATAAGTCCGTACAATGCACCACTCTTATTAGTTCCGAAAAAAGGACAAACAGATTTAAAAAAATGGAGACTAGTAGTTGATTTTAGAAAATTAAATGACAAAATTATCAACGATAAATTTCCATTAACACGTTTAGACGACATTTTAGATAAATTGGGTAGAGCCAAATACTTTTCAACATTAGATATGACAAGTTCTTTTCATCAAATCGAGCTTGATCAACAATCTCGTCCATATACAGCTTTTTCTACACCAAATGGTCACTATCAATATACAAGATTACCTTTTGGACTAAAAATATCATCAAATAGTTTTCAACATATGTTAACAATAGCTTTATCTGGATTAGAATCAGAAGCTTTCTTGTACGTTGATGATATAATAGTTTTCGGTTGTAGTTTAAATCATCATAATGCCAACTTAGTAAAAGTTTTTGAAAAGTTGAGAAGATACAATTTGAAGCTTAACGCTGACAAATGTTGTTTTTTAAAACCAGAAGTCATATATCTTGGACATTTAATAACACAAGACGGAATCAAACCAGACCCTGAAAAGTTTAATGCAATAACAAAATACCCAACACCAAAAAATGCTGACGATGTAAGAAGATTTGTAGCATTTTGCAATTATTACAGACGATTTATCGAAAATTTTGCAGACATAGCAAATTGTTTGAACAATGTATTAAAGAAAGGTCAACAATTTGAATGGACAGAACAATGCCAAACGGCATTTGAAACACTAAAAAACAAACTAATAAGTCCACCTATTTTGCAATACCCAGATTTCGAAAAACCGTTTATATTAACAACTGATGCATCAGATTTTGCATTAGGAGCTATTTTGTCACAAGGAGAAATTGGAGAAGATAGACCAATATCCTTTGCAAGTCGCTCGTTAAACAAACATGAAAGAAATAAACCCGTTATTGAAAAAGAATTACTTGGTATACACTGGGGCATACAATTTTTCGCCCATACCTATTCGGACGAAAGTTTATTGTCGTGACAGATCATCGTCCACTAATCGCACTATTTTCACATAAAAACCCGAGTTCTAAATTAACCAGAATTCGATTGGAATTATCTGATTACGATTTTGAAATAATATACAAGAAAGGAAAAAATAATACTAACGCAGACGCACTATCCAGAATAGAATTAGATTCGGATATTTTAAAAAAAATGATACCTCAGACAATTGATGAGTCAATTAGGAAAACGCTGGTGATGACAAGAAATATGAAAAAAAGAAATATAGAAAAAGAGGATATGCGAAATGAAGCTCAAAAAGAAGCTATGAATATGGGAAAAGATACGATTCCAAATGAGCCTGATCAACTCAAAGTATGGGAATGTACATCCATGAAAGATATGAAACTTGCAAGAAAATTGAAGTTTATATTAGAAAAGTCGACTATAGAATTCAAAATAGAAAATAATCATGCTCTAAATCAAACGGCCGTCAGATGTAGCGACAATCCCTTTTACTTAGGTAAAATGTTGGAGAAACTACTCTCTGTTTTAAGCAGATTAGACTATAATATGTTCGCACTAGAAAGTAGTGACGAAATATTTAGTAAAGTGAATAAAGAAAGATTCAAAGAAATCTTAAATAAAAGTAAAGAAAAAGACGTCAGAATTCTACTATATAGCAATCCTAAAAGAATAATGAATGAAGAAAAGAAACGTGAATTAATTGAATTATATCACAACACACCATGCGGAGGACATTTTGGAGTTAGAAAAACTTTATTAAGACTTAAACAGAAATACATATGGAAGAACATGTGTAAAATGGTAAAGAAATATATATCAACGTGTGATCTTTGTCAAAGAAACAAACAAATTAGACACACAAAAGAACCTTTGTGTATAACAGATACACCGAAAGGCAGTTTTAGCACTATAGTAATCGATACAGTCGGACCTCTACGACCATCAGAAAATTATCGATATATACTAACAATGCAATGCGAATTAACTAAATATGTAATAGCAGTCCCAATGGAGACAAAAGAAGCTAAATCGATAGCAAAAAGTTTGACAGAGAACTTAATATTAAAATATGGCATTTTCAAAACACTTAAATCTGATAGAGGTACAGAATTTGTAAATGAGTTAATGAAAGAAATATGCAATTTACTAAAAATAGAACAAAAATTTTCCACACCATACCATTACGAAACATTAGGTACCGTAGAAAGAAACCATAGAGTTTTAAACGAATACTTTTTATCTTTTGTGAAAGATGACAATTGGCATGAATGGATACATTACTATTCTTTCGCCTATAACATAACACCACATGTAGACACAGGTTATTCTCCATTTGAACTAATTTTTGGGAAACTACCGAGTTTACCAGGTGAAGAGATTATGAATAATGATAGAATATATAATTTAGATAATTATGCAAATGAATTAAAAATAAGATTAAAATTTTCATTAGAAAAATCTAAGGAATTTATAGAGATAGCAAAGAAAACTAGAAGTTTAGAATCTTATAATAAAACTAATAGTATAGATATTAATATAGGAGATTTAGTATTAGTAAAAGTTGGTAATAGAAAGAAAAATGATCCACCATATCATGGTCCATATAAAATAATAAGCATAGATGAATTAAACGTTACACTAAATATTAATAATAAAATAAAGACAGTGCATAAGAATTTATTAAAGAAATATAAAGAAATATAAAAGAATTTATTAAAGAAATATAAAGAAATATAAAAGAATTTATTAAAGAAATATAAAGAAATATAAAAGAATTTATTAAAGAAATATAAAAGAATTTGTTAAAATAAGACAACAAAAAATTTTTAATTTTAGAAATAAGATTTTGTATTGTAAAATATAATAAGAAAAACATAAAAAGTTGAAAATAAGAAAATCAAATTTCAAATAAAAAAAAAAAAAAAAAATGTAATAAATTAAACATTCATATTGTAAACAAATAACACAAGAAAAACAAAGAAAATAAACAAAATTTTTTTTTCCAAATATATTTACAAAGCACACTTAAATGGTCAAGTTACAATAATAAAAATCAAAATTTTGTTTGAATGCAATACACACCAAAACAATTAAAATCTCACAAATTTTTTCAAAAAAAAAAAAAATTGTACGATTTTACTGAAAGGGTAGGGGTGTAGTGAATGCATGAAAGAAATAAACAAATGACAATTAGTCATGCATTCATTGTGTTCGTTTGCATTCAAACCAATACACACACACACTACAAGTAAAAGTAACAGTAAAGCATAAAAATATGAATGTACGATATGACTATACATTGGTATTATTCAAGGTCAGTATATTGAACAAATATTTAAACAGTTCAACGTTCTACTCTATAATTGGGTCAAAGATTTTGGGTTTCACTTAGAAACCAAAATAGAACGAAATAAACAAATGAGCTGGGGACACTTGATCTACACAAAATATAAAGAATGCATTTAACATACGACTGGTGGAATTTGAATTACACTCACTATGCACTCAATATTTAAAATGCAGTCGATATCCGATCGATGGAATTTTGAAATGCACTCAAAATATCAAATCGATGATTTGATATTTTGGTTACTGAAAATCATGTGACCCTGGTAGAAATGTTCAATAACTCTATAGAACTTAATACCAATGTCTAGCAATACCATAGTAATAATATAGAAACTATGTAAAATAATTATTTTAAGTTATTTTAAGTTATTTGAGTGACTTTAGAAAGTAACTCAATTCTAGGCTAAGCGTTCTTCACATGTTAGCTTTATAAGCAGGGTGAAATTTAAATAAAAGATCAGTTTTTAACAAACCAACAACTGCGCCTTATAATTATTTACATGGCGATTATGCTTTCACCCATAAAGCATTAACACATTACAGTATTATTAAATATTATACCAAAATATTTTGTTGTTTTTACGATTTCAATTCTCTGATTTTTGAGAACAATTGCTGGTTCTGAAAGTAATTTAATAGATTTCTTGCCTATAATTAAGCATTTTGATTTAGATGGATTTAGGCAAAGGCCATTTGTATTTGCCAATATGTGTATTCGATTAAGATCTGCATTAAGTTCTCTTATATCACTACTTTTATAGACTTGAACGTCATCAGCATAGGCATGCACATTACAGTATGATAATTGGGTAGTTAAATCATTTAAATATATATTAAATAGAAAAAGGTCAATAATACAGCCTTGTTGTACACCTTTTGATACAGACAACGGGTGCGATTTCTTATTATCAGCAAATACTAATGGCTGACGATCCGATAAGTTAGAAGATATTAAACGTGTTGATGACGATGAAAAATTAAACATTGTTCTCAATTTTATTGTATGAACATTATGGTTAACCGTATCGAATGCCTGAGAGTGATATAAGAGAACTAAAAACAAAATGTTGCCTTTATCCAAATCAGACATGGGCGGCGTCAATTACATTTCACAATCATTCACTAATGAAATTTGTTATACACTCAGGGAACTTCTGCTTTAAAAATATGTATTTGTTTGGGTTGTAATACAGTTTCATTATTTTTAATGTAAATGTAAGTCATTTGTAGAACAAATAAAATTTTTAACTAAACTTGTAGTTCATTTAAAAAAACAACTAACATCAAATGACTGTTTTATGATTTTACATTCATTTTTTACAGTTGTTTGTTGTTATTTAAAAAAATAAAAATAAAAATTTTTGGTTTATTTTTTACTACCATGTGGTTCATTTTTACTACAATTGTTAGTCATTTTTTGAACATTAAAAAACAAATGACAATGTTAGTTGAATTTAATGAAATGTAAGTCGTCCTTTTTTAAATGAAATTTCATTTGTTTTTGACTACAATTGCAGTCGTCTTTACCAACATAATTTTCTAAGTGTATAGTTAATAATTTCAGACCTACACTCACACTTGTTGGCTTAATCGCTTCCTTGTAAAGTTTTAAATATTGTGCCAATACCAGGCATGGGACATAAATTTTGTTTATTTAATTACAGACCAATTAATTTTTTACCTCTAACTACATGTAATTGGGTGTAATTGAGTAATTTCCCTGTAATTAAATACTAGATGTTGTAGCTAATCCCCGTGTTTGGTATTTAAAATTTTAGAAATTTCATAAGGAAGTGTTTAAGCCCACAAGTGTGGGCGTAGATTTGAAATTATTAATGATATTGAAAAATTTCAATGATTGTGATATATAATTAATCCAAATGTTCACATAGTTCTTTAGACACATCAATTAGAAAAGTTATGCAGCTACGTAAGAAAACCATTATCATTAATATATCGCAGTATAGCGATTGACCTTTATTCATTATTCGCTTTCCGTGTATGTATTATTTTCCATATTTCCAGTTTACATAAAATATAATATCTGTTAAAATTGTGTTAAAAATTAATGTTATATAAGGTAGCATTACAGGGATGACTGCTTTTTAAAATTTGTGGTGAATATTTTCGAAGAATATAGCATTTGAGTTAACGGCATACAGCTAGATAATACATCAGATTCATTCACAATTTCAAAATTAAACTCAGTTTGATTTATCACATGGGTCTGATTATAGAAATTTACGTTTAAAGGAATACTACGAAGTTTAGTAAATTCCTCATTAAGATTTTCTACAAAAAAATCAACAGTTATTTGAAAGTTTTATCGGTAAAGTTGTTTCAATAGAATATACAGTTAAATTATCAAAGAAATATATTTTTTAACGTTCTGTCTGTTATTCAACAAAAAAAATAAACAAAAAAAAACGGACTTCCCGTAATATTTAAAATATTCAGTTAAAATTTTCTATTAAAAAAAAAAAAGTTGTTATATAATATTGAGTATTGAAATAAACGAAAACAATCTATTGTTTTTATAGATGTTGTCAATTAATATTCAACAGTTGTAAATAAACTAAAAATACAATTGTTTTAAACGAAAAGAAGGTAGTCCTGTTTTTAGCTGATTTTCAGTTAATTCAATGTGTATATTTAGTAGTCTTTACGGAAAAAATATTGTGAGCGTAAGAGTAAACACTCAGTAAAAAATTTTCGCAGGATAAAACAAATGCGCTGATGTAAGTGCTTACTATAACATTTTACTGAGAAGTAGCAAAAGAAATGAATAATTTTCGTATAAAATTCACTTTGTAAGCGGATTACCCTATTCCCTTACAGAAAGTTTCATATCGTAATTTGTAAGCGGATTACCCTATTCCCTTACAGAAAGTTTCATATCGTAATACAGAAAGTTTCATATCGTGGAATATAAACGATCTGTACCAGTTTTCCCAAGTGATTTCCGATTTTATTTCGTGTTTTCGAGTATGTTATTAAAAATAATTAGTCATTTATTTGTTTCTGAAGAGCAAGCACGTGGTGAGGTAAAAAAATAAATATAATTATTGTATTAATATGTAAAAAATTTGAACAACAATTTAATATCTGTAGAATTTTATGTAAAATATATTTTATAATATTCATATTATTACCTTTACTTGTACTAATGTAGACATGAAATATGATTTTATTGAAAGTCATGAAATCACAGCATTTTATAAGCGCTAAAAAGCGCTTATTTTGTCCAACAGTAATGCTTCCAAGTGGGAATTCGCCATATAAAAATCATAGCATATGTAAGCGGGTTTGTTAGGGATTCTTTTTGGCTTACTCCCTTACAGACCTGCTTTAATTTTCAATAAAGTACATGTTTTACCATGCATGTATTTACATTAGGGGAGCCCGTTTTAACCACATGGTGGAATCTTCTGGGTTTTTTTCAAAAATTATGACAAAGGGCGTCAATTTAAATACATTGGCCAAATTTCAGCACCCTAAGACGATCAAATAAGTTGCCGAAATTAGTCAAAATACCCTATACAAATATATAGTTTTGAAAAAAAACTACGTATAATGCACGAGTTTCAAAATATAATAACCTTCATAAGGTCAAAATGTCCTAGGTTTGCATAAAAAGGACTATAAGGACCTCCAAAATTCAAAGATGCTAGTAACAAAAAGACGAATGACTATTTTTTAATCCAACCAATATTAATCGTTTATAAATCAAAGAAAATGTATTTTAAATATCTTTGAAATGATGGACAACATGATATACTATTTTTAAATCCATGAAGTTTTAGCTTATTTAATAAATTGATTACTAAGAAGACAAGAATGGAGCAAAATTGATTATTAATAGGTTTTTTGTTAAAGTTCTGCCTATTATGGAGGCTCTAGCTTTTCTAAAACTTCGGGTTCTGATGAGATCTTTAGCCAGATCGAAATACTAGTATCAACCTAGCTAATATGTTTGATTTGCTTTATTTTTGTAAATATACGGAGGTTGAATGATCGTTATAAATTGAAAATAACATAAAAATAATCTCGATGTATATAAAAACAAAAAAATAATATAACTGTTATGTAAGTCCCGTTTTTAACTTTTGCCATTTATTTTTTTAAATGTGTTAATCTATTTAAATAATCAAATGTATATAAATTCACTTTTAATTTGGTATCCAACACTTCTGCATTTATTTAATTTCATTATTGACCTATTGCAAAAATCTATATATATGACAAATTTTGTTTCTTTCCGTTTGTAATGCAATAAAAAAATGTTTATTAACAATAAAAGTGTACATAAACACCATTTGGCACAATTGACGCCTTCCTGCAGCCACGGAATGTAAAAGTGGCGTGTCACGTGACCGAGTTCCAAAGTTTTGATTCATAGGCTATTATAAAGTGGTACTAATACTTACCTATCTTTGGAATTAATTCTCTTGAATCGGACAACTGAATCGATTCATTTGAATGAATTTTTAGAGTTTTTATGAGAGTGTATACTCATTAACAGTTATTGTACATCAGTTTATGCGTTAAGAGCTGGTGGCCATTGTACCATAAGCCTTTTCGTTTGAGTCGCATTTTGGCAAAACAAATTCATGGGGCCAACATTTGGGTAAGGAAATAATTAATATTTTAAAAATAGCTTAAGACGCAAAGGTTATAATGAATAGAGAAAAATCCATTAAGTTTTGTATGCCTTGTGAGATAAATTCGGTATGAAGATAATACTAATTCATTTTTGTCGGTTTGTATGGATCAAAAATTGTTAACTTTTTACAATTGCCAAATTTAATAATAAAATTTACACATCGTCCTTTTGCAAAATTACAAAAGGCAACAACTAATAATTGTACTGTTAAATACTAAAAATGCATCGGAGATGCAACATATCAATTGTGATAGGTTTTGGGAAGCAGATAACGAATGTGAACAATGAATTTTAATATTAACTCCATTTTGCTAAATATTTGCTACTTTAAATTTTCCCAAAAATTTCAATTTTCATTAAAATTTCTTATTACTTCATAAACCTTAATTAACTGCGGACTTTGAGCATTAACATTTAAACCCATATCAATTAATTGCGATTGGGTAAAGTTTGTAGGATATCCTTGCAATTGAAGTAAAAAATTTACAAATTTTTCTTTTTTGTGACTATTATAAAATTGCTTAATCGAATTTGCCAAAATTTTAGCAGATGATGTTAAATTATATACCACTTTATTAATTTCAGCAAAAGAAGCATCGCTTTCATATCAATATTTTCCAATAATTCACTCTGAAGTTCAAAATTTTTGATATTTTTTTTTTAAATTGATTTTGTGTAGATTTTACTATGGGGAAAATGAAAAATATGCATTTTTGAACGTGCAGCATTTGAAATTATTATTTTTTAAGAAAAGGCATTTCAATTAACTGGAATTTGTTATAGGTTGGAATACATGTGTTAAGCACATTTGAATTTAATTAATTAAGATTTGTCGCAGACTTTATGTTTTTGAGGCATAACAATACATACACTTATAAACTATATACTAAATAGGCAAAGACCACTGCAAATGTAGTTAAAAACAAATGACATTTAACTTGAAGAAAGGACGACTTACATTTCAGTAAATTCAACTAACATTGTGATTTGTTTTTAAATGGTCAAAAAATTAACCACGATTGTAGTAAAAATGAAACACATATGTTAGTAAAAAATAAACAAACATTTAATTTTTATTTTTTTAAATAAGAAAAAACGAATGCAAAAATTAATATAAAATCATAAAACATTCATTTCATGTGGTCTGGTATTTTAAATGAACTACAAGGTTAGTAAAGAATTTAATTTGTTCTACACATGACTGGCATTTCCATTAAAAATAAAGAAACTATATTACAACCCAAACAACTACATATTCCCCTGAGTGCACAATTATTGTATATTATTGCACTTTTCAAAACCTGTACTACATTAAATTCAAGAAAATACTAGGTGACCCGACAAACGTTGTCAAAGTCGTGGTGGATTGGTATTTCGAAGAAGAATGATAGTTGGACTGCATCGACAAACCAAATTTTGTTCAAATACATTTAAAAGGAGCAGAAATAATATATGTTGTCAATGAAATGAATGTGTGTATGTATGAGTTTGTGTATTATTAGGTTGGATTAAAAACCATCCTCATTGAATGTGCTACACGTATTCAGGCATTTTTTATTTATTGTACCCGTATCCAAGCAATGCTGTGTAACAAAGGAAAAATTTTTGATATGGACCAAAGGAGAATATTTTTAAACATTTTTTTTTTTAAACCATCCTCATTGCATGTTCTACAAAACGTATTCAGCCATTTTTTATTTTATGTACACTTCTTTTTATAAATATAGATTTGATACTTTTTGAATGTTGCAAAAAAGTTGAGTTATTATTTTCAATTTTGTATTATTTTATAAAAAAATTTTCAAAAATTTAAATTTTCTAAAAAAAAAGTGTTTTGCAAATATTTTTTAATTATAGATAACTTTAAGAATTTGAAAGCCATATTCGTCATCTGCACCCAAAAGTCTATTAGAAATGACAATTCGCAATCCCGATGCATCAAATTTTTACGCTCAAAAAATATTAATGACATTTAAATCATATCTAAATTTTTTTTTTAATCTAACATCAGATAAACCTAACTCGAGTACGCTGAATTCAGAGATGCTAACCGATTTTCAGGGTTCCCTCTTAAAAGATAGATATTTGAGTTCGAAAATGATAGATCCAAGGACCCCATAAAACGCGATTTTTCGACTTTTAATTTTTACCCACATTGTTTGATATGTTACATGTAGCTTTGTGTTCAACATTGTCAAAATCGGCAAAGCAGTTTAAAAGAGTTAGTGTGAGTTTCAATGAAAATTGAATTTTTCCGTACATGGTACATTTTATTATTCAGCTTATATTCATTTTTGCATGTTGAATTAGTTTAGGCACGACTATCCAGCTAATTTTTCTACATTAGTTTAACAATAAACCAAGCTTTAATACTGGTAATATTATGTAATAGCGTGTCGCTAAGTGTAGCTCATTTTGACATGCTGCTTAAAAACATACAATATTTTAGATAAGCAAATTTTAAAAGCGCTAACAGAAACTTAAAAATTAATAAGAGAATTTGAATCTACATAGAATTTCCCTTTCATAAAGTTATAAAGCTATATCGTAAAGTAAAATAAATTAAATAGATTCCTTTGAATATGTTGTATTTTCATTGCCATAAATCATTGTAGTCGAAAGAAGAAAATGCGGTTGTAATTTCCGAACATTTCTATTAACAAAATATCCCAAAAAATTTCAATTATTATATTTTGCCATCTTAGTTTTATAATAATACTAATTTTTTTGACGAAATTCAAAGATTTGTAAAAACTAATTATGAGGCGGTCTTACCATACGATATTCCACATCGGGAGACTCTCCTCGTTAGTTCATTACCATCATCGTCGATCATCTAAAGCAAATACCAATTTTATGGCAATCAGGAAAAAAATATAAATGAAATAAAAAACCTTCTGCTGTAAAATTGTTTACCGTCATAGATCGATGTTATAAGAGTTTTAATACTAATGATATACATGGCGTATGATTTATATATTATTGCATTATTATAATAATCATACGCCACAGGGGTGGGAAAAATGGATTTGAGTTGTATTGGTGAGCAAGAGAGAAAGAAAAATTGAGCGAATAGGAAGAAGCTAGTAGAAAAATAAGTAAAACTGTTAATAATTAAACTTTCCAAGTTTTTAACTTATTTCACCGGTCAACAAAATTAGAAAAATTTTATGCATCTGCATTGCAATCTATAATTTCTAAATTATTTTATAACGCAGACCACGAATATGGTCTTAGAATTTCAAAGTTAGTTATAGTTCAAGTAATATTTGCAAAACAATTTTTGTAGAGAATTTAAATTTTTTGACAAACTTTTTGCAAAATTTAGGCAATTGAAAATAACAATGCTACTTTTTTGCAATATCCAAATAGTATGAACAATGCCGTGTCTAATTTGCACTATATAACACGTTTTGAAAGAAGCGATAATATTCCCTAGGCATTTATTTAAAGATGAAATTTCTAATTTTTGACGATTTCGCTAATAAAAAATCTACTACAAAGAGTATATTCAACATTTTAATGTGTGCATTCAGTAAACAACATTTCAAAAAAAAAAACATACCTACTTAGCAGCAATTTATATTTAAATTTTGTCCATTTATTTAGTTGGCCAGAATCGCTTGAATCAGCTCTCACAATCGTTTCTATCTTTCTGGCCTTGGAAGAGTTCCTAGGTTTCATTGTTTTTATCAGTTTCAGGTCCTTCTTAAACTGAACAACCATATTTAAAACAAACTGACTGAAAACATGTCACTTTTTTGTATGTTTTTTTTTTTTAAGTCCAACTTGGATTATTTCGAAAAGTTTAAATAACTTTTTCACGCACTTGCATTTGATTATTTATTGCGAACTAACTGAGGAGCATCTTTTCAAAACATGACTATTCCATTTTTTCTGTTTTCGCACAAATTGAGAAAATAGTTTTTTAGGTATGCCCCTATGTATTTAACCCGAAATTTTCTTGCATTATTATAGACTACAAAGTTAGTCATTGCTTTGTACAGGATTCAAAAATTTAGCAGTAATATGTTTGGAATAAATGCAAGATTTGAAATGGAATAATCTTGTTTTGACGCGGCTGATTGGAATAATCATGTTGTGATTCAAACCACTGCGGATTAATCTTGTTTTTGTTGAAACTAATTAGATATCAGATATCTTATGTTGAATTAAAATAACCTTAGGTTCATCTTTAAATAAATAAAACTAAAAAAAATTACACAATATTTTCTATTTATTTTTAATAAACTTCTGGATTAATCATATTTTGTTCCAAAAAAGTATATTTGAAATGGGTAATGTCATTTTGAAGTGGAATAATCTACTTTTAATGAAATCATGCATTTTAATTTTTTTTTCCTGGTGTAATTATAGAGATTTCGCAAAATTTTATTTTCGCAGATTTTTCAATTCAATGCTACCAAACAAAAAAAAAAAAAAATCACTTTTGTCAAAAGTGGAATAATCATGCTTTGAAAAGATGCTCCTCAACTATGCAACGGATTTTGACAATTCAAAAAATTTATTATTTGACACATTTTTTGAGCATAGTCTGATTATTAGCTGTGTGTTGATTAAAAATGTGTATTAACGTTTATTCGGGCGCACACTTTCCTAGAGACTAAAAGTATTATTGTGATTATCAAACCCAGCTGAGGCCGTTGTAATGCTATTTTTAATTTCAAGTAAACACGTCGTATTAGATAAATAATTAGAAATAATAAAGCATGTGTATTTATTATAAAAAGAAAAATTACAAAAATAGCCAATCTTTTTTTTTTTAAGCTAAAAACATTTATGAATTTGTTGGCCTTAACTGGAGGAAAGCAATAAATTGTTTTTGTATTTATAAAATACTTTATACTTTGCAATTTTGCCATACTAATTAATTATAAGAATTCCTAAATATTGTGTCTTATTGCAAAATAAATTATTATCTCTTTGAGCAATCCATATTTTAGGTGACGTATTTTTGTATTTCCCTTTTGTAGCAAATAAAAAATTATATAGAAAAAGTTTATATTGGTGTTCTTGTTTTTAGTAAAATAAATATATATTCTTTATATTTTAATCAGATAAATACAAAAAAATATTGTTTCTTTAGGTATACTATGAATGACGAATTGGTTTTCACAAATAATTAAACATTGCAAAAATTATGGAAGTGAATTTGGTCATAATGGGGTAAATTGGGACGTATGGGTGGGGTAAATTGGAAAGTTAAATTTAAGCGATTTCAGAGCTTCTTTGTGTTGTTTATATTGTAAATTATTAATTTGTAATACATTTTTGGATTTATGGTTGCGACCAAAATGTTACTGTGGTTGTGACAACCATACTCTTATCTTTTTTACTCAAATTATGATAATTAGATTACCATAATATGGTTCCCAATTGATTTCAATATTACGATATTACGGTTTAGTATATATAAATTATATGATTCCTACATTATTCTCCCAGCATCCTGGTAAAGCTGGATGAAAAAGTTATTTTTTTTAATAATACAAACTTATGTTTGTCTACTTAATAAATCACAAAATTAAATAAACTTATTGTAAAATAATTTAAGTAATCAAATTGTCTTTGCGATGACGAATAAGATTTGTGCTAGTAATGCTTTACATAAATAATTTTGTTTTTATATTACTATATAAAAAAGCAAAACTTAACTTTCTGCTTTTCAGCACAACTCTTATTTTGTAAGGAAATATTAAATAATTTAAACACATACTTTCAGAATTAGTACTCATTAAAATATTTTTAAGAATACATTTTCAAAATAAATTTATATTGATCATAACTTTTTTGTAACAATCATAATATGTGTACTATAAACATATTACAGTTCTAGCTATCACTCTAAGATCACGGAAAAGAATTACGTCATCATTGATTACTATATAATTAATATTGCAAGCATATTATGATTATATCGTAATACTGACCTAAAAGCACGTGCATTTTGTTTAAATTTTTTTTTCATATTTCTTTAATTTTTTATTCCTTTAAATTGCGTTCAACAAATTTAAAAATAACACATTTTTTTATCACGTTTTACTTAATTTATAACACTTTTATGTAGAATAAGCAATAACTTCACTTAAAAGATACAAGTCAATTTAAATTTTAGATAGACCAAATTATTCCTTCTTAAACTAAAAATATCTCCATTACAATTAACAGCACTGCATTGTTTTTCTATATTTATGTTTTTTTTGTTTAATATTATGTAATTTGTTCGGTACGATTGCTTTTCACAACTTCTTTTCGCAAAATCTGAACAAGAATTATACCAAAAAAGAGCGATGCCGCTCATAAAAAACAGACTGGTCATCATATAGATGGCGCAACTTTGAAATGGCTGTAGTTAGGAGAGGAATATGATAATAAATGCTATATTATGATTGTGGACAATGTAACAATATTATTACTTAAAATAGATATTAAAGCAATCATAGTTTTGCGGAAACATAGGAAACATAGTTTTGTAGCTTCAATCATATTGGAACCATATCCCAGGAAAAAATTACACATTCCAAAAAGTAGGTGATGCCCACACTTGCTTACATATCTCATTGCCAAATTTAGTAACTGCAATACCAAACACATTCCAACGATAGAGTCAAAAAAGCAAGTAGTATTGTAATCAATTCTGTAAATTTAAACCAGGAAGCATGAACTCAATAATAAAGTAATTATTTACTTAAAAGAAAATATCAATGTTATTAACTTATATGTATAACTTTTTGTACTCAAGAAGTAATCATATACTTTTTCTTAATAAAAGGACGTAGTTCCTCATTTTGAAAAAAGAAGAAATACAATTTTAAAGAATTTATCTTAAATGTTTTTCAAAGAAATTTTTATTTGCAGGAAACATTTAGTAGTTTTTTTAATGTTTCAGTTAAATCGTTTATTTTTTTTAATTGTTCTAGAAAAATTATCATGTTGACTTCTGTGATATTTGTGGACCTTTAAATAATGAATTACTTAATTTTAATTTAAATTTAAGATCTTGGAGTGGCCCTACAACATACATTTGATTTATTAAATTAATTTTAGATATCTTTAGAACGGTTTGTTATGCAAAGCACTTCATTAAGTTTTATTAAAATTACATAAAACATAAATTCAATTAATAACTTATATAATTTATTAGTATTTCAATTTAACGAAAATTGTAAGTACTTATTTTATCTAGGGAACTATTTTTTTTTTATTTTTTTTGTAAGTACTTCGTAGTTTTACAAGGGAACTATTTCTTTATTAAGAAATGTATGTAGTTCTTAAATATATAAAGTAAATAGTTCTTCGATAAAAAAATAATCAATTCTAAAGAATCAATGATTTTAGTCTCACACCCTGTTAAAAGAATCGAGTAGGTAATCTAGTAGGGAATGAGTTCTGCCCAAAATGCTTGATTACAAACCCCCTTACATTTTTGAAAATTTTTTGCTGGGATGATTCAAAAGTTTCCGCTAAAAAATATCATGCTACTGAAATGGCTTCCAAAAAATCACGGCTGCCATCATCTTAACCAATATCTTTGAGTATTAGTTATTGAACAACTTTTCAGTTCCGAGAAACCGGATACGGGATCGCCAGTTACCGCTCCATAGAAATAAAAAGTAAATTTGTTTTGAACTAAACAAATGCTTAAAAAATAAACCTTAGGAAAAGTGGTGTAACTTGAAACGTTCAATTTTTTGCTTATATTTTGTTCTATATAGTGTTTTATTTATACTTGTGCCCATGTTTATAAAATATCAAGGTCCGTAAATTAAATAGGCAAAGAAAAATTGGGTGGTGTAATATTTACAAAATAAGCGGTAATCATAAGAAAATTCCATATTTAGGCCTAAAAAACCGAAAAATAGTTTTTTTTTTATATAATATTCCCCATTTAAAATTAAAAAGAAAGCCCTATATTTAGGACTTAATTCTAGTAGATATAATAGGCCTAAAATTCTTAAATATTTATTGCCTTCAAACGTCTATTTTGCAATATCACGTTCAGTCTCGATATAGTTATTATCTCTTATCTAATAAAATGTATTTTTAATTGATTTTTTGATTAGGGAGGTTTTTTAACATGCCTTTCGCATCTTTGTGTCATTTAAGGTAAGGATAAAAGTAATTTTAAACAAAAATGGAAGAAACCCCATAATAATGGTGAATATAAAGCACTCGAACCGACACATTATAGCGCACTTACTTGTTTATTACAGACGTTTTGTATATTTATTCTCAACGAAAGTATAGTTAAATTTAACAAAAACCTGGTCTAAAAACAATATATTTTCAATATAAAAATTTACTTTAGAAATGTTAAGGTTAAGAAGAAAAATAATCGTTTTTCTCTAAAAATTATAAACACTATTTATTTTTAAATAATACTAGACTAGTTTCTGCCTTTTTATGGACAGGCGTCATCAGTGATTTTTCCATTTAAACTGTATTATTATTTGTGTCTTATGATTGTCAGATTGTCTCTGTATGATAAATTTTTCAACAACTTGCGGCTGTAAGAATCAAACCTGCGCTCTTCTTACATTACAAACGAAACAATACCAAGTCATGACCGTTTAGCGATCACACCCAAGTATTGCCTCGAATATAATGCAGTTTTCTTTCCTATTAGCTTTTCTGTTATTGTATATTACACTCAAAAGTCAAAATTGTTTATTTTTCTAATCTCCCCCGTCTCTATTTCACGTTTATCTTTCAAGGTGAACCTTGAAAAAAAAATTCCAAAAATATGAAAATCAGCAATTATTTTTCAATGCAGGCGATTTAGGTACGCTTACAGACTAATATATCTCACTATAAACTGAGCGTTTAAATTTCTTTTCGTTAGAGATAAAGCTGTTTATATAGCAATCGTTTCATGGTACACCCCATTCCCCTAAAATAACTAGCTCACAAAGTAAATAAAATAAACACATAAATACCTACAATATAAATTCTAATTGAAAATTGTAAAAGGAACTTAGATTATAAACTTTTAGCTTTTAAATGCTTATTCTATTAAAATTAGTTTTTAATCACAAAAAAGTAATATTATCCTGATAAGAGATCAATAAACCAAAACATAAAGATCCATCTATTTAAATAGGTTAAATATTTAACAAACATAAATTAACAGTTTTCGGCATTGGAAATAATTCTTTTATAAACTCAATAATTTCTACATTCTACCGAAGTTGGACGAACACCTAGAAAACACACTCGGTAGTAGCAACCGAATTTGTAGCCAAACGAATTGTTCAGTTGTAGCTATCGAAGTCCTTGGTAGCTATCCCTTGAGGCAATCGAAATATTATTGTCGTTGCAGAATTTCTGTTCTCTCAATCAAATAACATTCTATTGGCGAAAAACACGGTTACTACTACATATTTTGTTTTCAGGGTCAACAGTCAGAAGTGCATTATACTGCATTTATACTAAAAGCAAAAACTTGTACTCTTTGAATTCAACTTGTATTTACTTGTGAAATGATTGTACATACAAATTTTAAACAATAAGTAATAGCACTGGGCAACTCGAATAATAAAACAAGAGTACGGACTATTGATCATAAATATTGCGGCCACGTTGATTTTTTGCAAATGTGCATTAAAGTTTTGTATGCCGTTTTTATCAACGCCGTTTTTTACATAACATTTTGAAATCAAATTTTTTGTGAAAAATATATCAATGACCTCATTGACATTCGGGTATCAAATGGGATTATTAATTGTTCAGCATTAACAAGTAAATCCCCTTTTTTCTCAGTTATTACTGTACATATTGTACCATTTTTGCACAATTTATCATTCCATTTCGCTATCGATCAAAGCATTTTTGTGCATACGCAAAACGACAAATCTGAGCGTAAAAATATATAAAACAAAAAATGGAAAAAAACGAGAAATCTGCCTTAAATTTGTATGACAGCATAGCGAAAAAGAATGAACCAAGATCCAGCAAAAAAAAAATGCTTACCTCGAAGCAGTTATGGAAGGATTTATGTAATTGGTACGTCTCTTTTAAGCAGGTGAAAAGTAATTCTTTCACGTGAGCAGCAGGAAGCAAGCGCTTGGTTTGTCTCACTGAAGCAGGTGAAAAGCGCTTTTTAATGTGATATAAGAAGCAATTAAAGAAGCAGTAAAACATGTGCTTTTGTAATGCGCTTTTAAAATGAATTGTTTTCATTGACTTCCAAAAAAGCTTCTTTTATGAAAAAATTTATTAAAAAATTTAATTTTAATACATTTAATGACTTTTTTTCATTAAAGCAATGAAATCGATTAATTGATATGTTATAGCTCCATTGTAATCATTTCTCATTGCTTCTTTGCATGAATTATTCACGGCTTCATTCTTTGCATTTTTTACTGCTTTAAAGGAATGCATTTAGGACAGCATAACAAATTGCCTTCCTGAATTGCTTTATTGTATGCAAGACGGCAGAGCGCTATTTAGGAAGCGTAGAAAATATGTAGCTTTTTACCAAATCGAGGCAATCTTTTGCAGAGGAGTTTCTCTTTTAGTAAACTAGCATTACACTGAAAGTCTACATAATATTTTGCAATATCATTTTAAAAATGAGCACATATTTGCATGAATAAAATTTGAAATTATTTTGTAGACATTCACTGTAATGAGAGTGTTTGTTAAAATAACTTTCGCGGGTCAGGAACCCGCGTTTTTTTATAGCTGCCCATTCTCGTGTTTAAGGGTTACTAAGTGGTGTCAAAAATTTTACGTTTTGTCGGTTTATTTCGTTCTATTTGAAGTAACTATAGACAAATTTGGTATCAAATGAAAAGTTTTTTGAAGACACGTTTACTGGTGTACAAATTCTCAAGTATTAAAAATTGTATTTTGAATAACATTAAAAAATCGGAAGTCTTATTAAGGAATTACATTAAACTAAATATAATGTATATTAATGCATATTTAATTTAATCGAGGGCTTTCTGAGCGTTTTTCGATTTTCAAAACCGATTGGTTTTTATTTTTTCGAAGAGACTTTTTTTACCTATATTTCAAATAATTCAAAAACATGCAACTCTGTGCACACTATATAGACAATATGGGTATACATTTTTTTTTGTTTTCTTGCAAACTTTAACCCTGTGTAAAAATAAAACTAGTTTGCGTAAATTGAAGACAAGTTTTCATACAAAAACATGCGAATTTCTAAATACCCTTTCTAACCCTTCTACATAAGATTAGGCAGCTAAAGAAATACTTGTCCCTTTTTTTCCTCCCCTACAACATATCCAAAGTTCATTAAAATCTGCTAGTTCAGGTTGGGATACCTCTCTTGTTAGTATAATAAATTAGTAATTTGTAATATTAGTAAATTAGTAATTAACTAAAAAAAACAGTTAATTTATTTTGCTAAAATTTAAATCTAAATTTTTTTGTGATTGTTTTAAATATATTATAAAAATGTAAGGACTTCCACATTGATAACATAGTGCAATAAAATAAAAAATCTGAAAATAAACAAAATATTTTATTAATTAAATACCCATGTGAAAATTGATTCGTATATGAACATATATGATCATATATGGGCTTGTATATGATCATATATGGGAATAGCTGGCCATATATGTCCATATATAGTTCAATATATGACCATATATGGTCTCATATATGCCCATATATGTTTGGATCCGAAATTTGAGGGTATATGGTCGTATATGATCATATATGAGCATATATGGATCATATATGTGCATATATGAACATATATTATCATATACGACCATATACCCTCAAATTTCGGATCCGAACATATATTTAAATATATGAGATCATATATGGTCATATGTCGAACCATATATGAACATATATGACCGGCTATACCCATATATGATCATATACAATCCCATATATGATCATATATGTTCATATACGATCCCTTTTTCACCTGGGTAGCTAAATATAAAAATTCTCAATTTATACATGAATGCATTTTAGGCATTTTGTCCACCACTGGTTAAAGATTTTCAATGAAAATACTTCACACAAAAATTTTTATTAATAATCTGTAATAATGAAGAATTACAAACCGAACGAAGAATTCCAAACTTAAAACTGAATTTTTGGTTAATTTTTGACCTTCGCATAGCATGGGTTAAAAATTATAAAATTTTTTAAATATTTTGTATATGAAAAAAATGGCTTCACTGAACATTTAAAAATTATTTATATTATCATAATTTTTTTTTATTAAATTAAATAAAGGCAAAAAAATGCAAAAAAATGTTTCCTTGAAAAACGCTAAAATCAAATAAAGACAGCTTCTAAACTGGTGAACAGTTTTTATAGTTTTTTTTTATGTTTTCTCTAACAAGGAGGTCCGTTCATGACTTTCCGCCGATTGCGAAGAAATTAGGATAAGTTAGAAAGACTCAATAATTAAGAGATCTATGTTTTTTTAGCTGTCCAATATTCACATTTAGGGGTTAAAAAGTGTGCTCAAATAATACCCATTTTTTATATCTGTTCTATATATGTATTATTGAAAAGCTTTTTGGAATTCACGTATCTAGTAACACTCATAAGAAGTTTCCATAAAAAATCAACAGTTATTTGAAAATATAATCGGTAAAGTTGTTTCAATGAAATATACAGTTGAATTACGAAAGAAATATATTTTTTAATTTTCTGTCTGTTATTCAATAAATAAAATTAACAAAAAAAAACGGACGTTTTTTAATAGTTAAAATTTTCTTTTTAAAACAAATAGATGATTGCGTATTAAAATAAACGAAAACAATGTATTGTTTATATCGATTTTGTCAATTAATTTTACAACCGTTGGAAATAAACTAAAAAATACAATTGTTTTAAACGAAAAGTAAATAGTCCTTTTTTAACGGATTTTGATTTAATTCAATGTGTATATTCAGCAGTCTAGTATATATAAAAAAAATAAACAAAATTTAAAAACACACTATTGTCACAAAATCTTGTATGTCGGCATGTCTCACAATTGAGATACTCAACATTTTTCTACATAGCATTTTTTTACAGTTATTTTCAAAATATAAAGTTTTATACCCATATTGCCTAACTCACGTAAAATCCGGTCTACTTTCGTTTCATGTTTGTTGTTATTTATTTTTAAATAGAGTATAAATAGCTAACAAATCCGTAAGAAAAAAAGAATAGTAAGTTAAAATTAAATGTTCAAATTTTAACTACAGATCAGTAAAAATAGAAGTTATATTCAGTTATATATAAATGAGTCTCAAGCCGGATTTCGAAGACAGTACTCTACGGTTGATAATATTTAAAATTTAGCCT
This sequence comes from Delia radicum, assembly GCA_021234595.1. NCBI lineage: Eukaryota > Metazoa > Arthropoda > Insecta > Diptera > Anthomyiidae > Delia > Delia radicum. Next base: position 174,670,961 of record CM037851.1, on the reverse strand, counting down.
CAATAGATCATCTAAAATTTTAATAAAACAAAAAGTTTACTCCTTTTTCGTAGAAATTAATATATAAATTAAATGTGATATGGCTTGTCAACTAAAATTATAAGACTACTGGAAACTATATATAAATGCAACTGGTCTGCAGTTTGGAATGGAAGTGAATTATAGGCATATTTCGAAACGTATTCGGGAGTTAAACAGGGTTGTCTTTTATCACCATTATTGTTTACTTTATATTTAAATGATATACGTGATCAACTGAAAGGAGGTTTGATGATAGAAGACTTAAATATAGGAATACTTTTATACGCTGTTGATATAGTCATAATTTCTGATGATAAAATGGTTATGCAAACAATGATAAACAAACTCGAGAAATACTGAATGAAGTGGAATATGTAAGTTAATTTAGAAAAATCAGAGATGATGGTTTTTAGAAAAGGTGGACAGATTAGCTAGTGATGAAAAATGGGTTTATAAACAACAACAAGTAAAAATAGCAGCACAATTTTGCTATCTTGGTGTAATTTTTACTCCGAAAATGTCTTTCCAAAAACACGTAGAATGCAGAAACAATTCGGCAAAAAACAGTAAACCAAATATTTCACTACAAATGGAAAATATTTTAAGCGGTATGTAGGGCAATTTAATTATATGGTGCGCAAGTCTGTTGATTTACATTCTTTGAAAGTGTTAACAGAAATATAAGATCCAATACAAACACTATCTGTTGCTTGTGTAATTTGGGTTAATCTAAAAACCTATTGCTCTTTATGGGAAAATGTCCAGTACTCATTGAATTCCGGGTAAGATACACTCATAAAAAAAAGTTTGTAAAGTCAGCAAAAAATTTTGCTGAGTCAGCAAAATTTTAGTCAGGAGGATGCTAGCAAAAAAGTTGCTAATGTCAGCAAAATCTTTTGCTGAAAATCAGCGAGCTGATTTTTAGCAACAAAATTTGTAGATTCAGCAAAAGTTTTGCTAACACTTAGTAGATTAGAAATAAAAAAGCGTTGGTAAAAATTAATAAATTTTTTGCTGAATTTTAGTAGACTAAAAAAAACGCAAAAAATTTGTAGAAAAATTGTAATTTAGTTAATTTATTTGCTGAAAATCATAAAACATATTTTTGTGATTCTTTTAAAAATAATTTACTATAATAACGAAATATAACAATTTTAATTTTCCCACATTGACGACATGAATTAATTTAATATCTGAAAATATATAGAAATAAATATATATAACATAACAAACATTTTCTTTCAACTACTTACATCAATGGTTGTCTTAATGATGCTATGACGAAACTGCCGAAGATAATTCTAGAAACGAAACGAAAAAATAAACAAAACAAACGAAACGAAAAAAACAACCCTTTTTTTGCAATAAGAAAAAGAAACCATACAAATCTACCTAAGATGTGTGTTTTTCTCTTTCTCTTTACTCTGTCTACATGTCTGTATATGTTTTTTCATGGTTGATTTTTTTACTTGTCTTGTTAGAGTTGTACTTTTTAATATCATTTTCCTCTTCTCTACTACATCTTGACATGCCGCGACATCTGCTTATCAGCACAATTTTTTTTAGCAAAATTAATTAGTAAAACATTAGTATATTAGTAAAGCATTAGTATAAAACAGTTAAGTGCTGAATAAGTATAACAAAAATTTTAGCTGAAAACACGATTTTAGCAAAAATATTTGCTAAACAATAGTATACCTGATTTACAAGACGTTTTACTAACTTTTCTACTAACTTATTTTTTTGAGTGTACATCGGAAAGAATCATATTAATGAGATTGAACTAATAAATGTATTAAACGGTGTGAATGTGGAATGTAATTGAAGAAATTCAGCAGGCTTTATAATACATTCTTTAAGATATAGACGAATTTTACTCACAGAGTACACTCAAAAAAATAAGTTAGTAGAAAAGTTAGTAAAACGTCTTGTAAATCAGGTATACTATTTTTTAGCAAATATTTTTGCTAAAATCGTGTTTTCAGCTAAAATTTTTGTTATACTTATTCAGCACTTAACTGTTTTATACTAATGCTTTACTAATATACTAATGTTTTACTAATTAATTTTGCTAAAAAAAATTGTGCTGATAAGCAGATGTCGCGGCATGACAAGATGTAGTAGAGAAGAGGAAAATGATATTAAAAAGTACAACTCTAACAAGACAAGTAAAAAAATCAACCATGAAAAAACATATACAGACATGTAGACAGAGTAAAGAGAAAGACAAAAACACACATCTTAGGTAGATTTGTATGGTTTCTTTTTCTTATTGCAAAAAAGCGTTGTTTTTTTCGTTTCGTTTGTTTTGTTTATTTTTTCGTTTCGTTTCTAGAATTATCTTCGGCAGTTTCGTCATAGCATCATTAAGACAACCATTGATGTAAGTAGTTGAAAGAAAATTTTTGTTATGTTATATATATTTATTTCTATATATTTTCAGATATTAAATTAATTCATGTCGTCAATGTGGGAAAATTAAAATTGTTATATTTCGTTATTATAGTAAATTATTTTTAAAAGAATCACAAAAATATGTTTTATGATTTTCAGCAAATAAATTAACTAAATTACAATTTTTCTACAAATTTTTTGCGTTTTTTTCAGTCTACTAAAATTCAGCAAAAAATTTATTAATTTTTACCAACGCTTTTTTATTTCTAATCTACTAAGTGTTAGCAAAACTTTTGCTGAATCTACAAATTTTGTTGCTAAAAATCAGCTCGCTGATTTTCAGCAAAAGATTTTGCTGACATTAGCAACTTTTTTGCTAGCATCCTCCTGACTAAAATTTTGCTGACTCAGCAAAATTTTTTGCTGACTTTACAAACTTTTTTTTATGAGTGTACGACACTTAGTACTTAAATTTTATTTATTGTAAATGAATTAGTATATAATTACTATGGCTGACGATATAATTGCAATGCCTTTAAAGACTTTATTATTTTATAAATTTTTATTCCTAGAATATATTATGCACTGTTTGAAAAATCTTTTCTTATTAATGTTGCTCGTAGTTGGAACCAGCTGCCTGATGAACTACGAACATTCAGTTCTTCTCAATCAGTTTTCCGTGAAAAATTAACTAATCACCTGAATCGTATTCAAATCTAATCGTATTTTGCTGATCCATCGTTGAATGTGGACTTATGTTCTTGTTTTCTATGAGTGGTATGTAGTGTTGCAAATTGAAGCTGTTTACAAAACATTAGTTTATAGTTATTTTGTAAGTTTTTTTTTTTGGGTTACTGTATAATTTATCATATTATTTTCAATTGTAATATGTATTTTGGCCACATATGGCTTTTTATATTACACAATTATAACAAATAAAAAAAAAAAAAAAAAAAAAAAATAAAAAGTAATTTAACTAACTAACTATTCAGTTATATGAAATTATTTCAGTTTTTGTTTGTTTTTCTTTTCTACAAAATGTATACGCATACACATTTGTTTCACATCCTTCTAATTTGAATTGAAGTAATTTTGTATCTAAACAAACCTTTTTAATAAAAAAACAAACACGTAAAAAATAATATAAATTTAAAATAACTGTAACGGAAACAAATAAACTACAATATTCCGTTTTTGTTTTTTACGAAACTTTAAATAAATAAAAATACTAAATTAAACTAAACAAAATCGGTAAATGGTAGTAAATTATTTTGAAGAAATGTATAAAAAGGTTGAAAAAAATATTAAGTTGAAAAATAAGTTTTTTTATTTTTTCCTCAACTGAAAACTTTTTTATTAAACCACAAACAGTAAACTACATAATATTCTGAGTGTAATTTATTTTAAAGAAATATGAAAAAAAGGCAAAAAACAGAAAATGGGGCAATTTTGAACCAACTTTTTAACCCCTAAATGTGAGATTAGGCAGCTGAAGAAAACTATGAATCTCTTAATTTTATATTGTGTATAATATATCAAAATCTATCACAATCGGTTGAACCATATGCACGGACTCTAATTGTCAGTAGTATTTTACACAAGCAAGTTAAGATATTGTAATTTTATTGCGATTCAATAATTTAAATATATAAATACGCATGGTAGAAACGGTAACGATATGTCATTACTTTTCTTTTTGCCAGTAATGACACCAGCTAACTCTCTACTGGGTAAGTTATATATTTCTAACCATTTTCCGAGGATATATCCTAACAAGGAAATAATGCGTTCATAGGTCGCATTCTTAAGATGTAGTGCGATAGTTCTTTGATACTCGTGAAATTGAGTAAGTTTCGATTGTGAATCACAACATTTACTCTCCTTGCGGTATCCTGCAAAAGTCCTTGCACGAGATTTTCATTTAGGAGTCATTCATAGGTTACAGCCTTAATTAAGCTGCAAAGATCCATGAACTTTATTTTTTATAAAGAAGCGTGTGCTGTCACATATTTGTAATCCTTCGAGCATCTTGAATTCATTTAAATCAAATGTTTTTTGTTATTTATTTATTTATTTATTTTTTTTTTTTTATAAAGTTTAGCAACACACAGGAAATTCTTCCTATTTATTAATGTGTTGTTTTCTTTGGAAAGGGAATAGAGCATAAGTTAAAGGCGGCTGCTGACATGGCAACACTGTAATTGCGCGAGATGATAAATCTTAGTTGCTGCTCGCCACCTTATGGAGAGTTGGCGAACTAATTGAAGGTTTCTGGTTCATGGCCCTGATTCATTATTTTACTTTGGTGGGGTTAAGTGCTATGGGAACACCAAAAGTGGGCGCTGCGATATGTATAACAGATAGAAAACTCATACATCTTATTTTTCTAAATTTATGTTGTCGACGCAGGCTATCGATCCCGGGACCGTCTGTGTAACATTCCAACGCGCTAACTATTGTTTTTTTTTTACAAAATGTATACACACACCCATTTGCATAAACTTTTTCAATTTCTAACAAATTGAAATGATATAATTTTGTTATAAACAAAAGCGTTTAATTAGAAGAACATATATACATTTTTTGAATATTTTTTTTTGATAAAAAAGGAGTTTATAATAATTGTAACGGAAACAAACCAACTACAATTTTCCTTTTTTGTGGTCAAATATGTATGAAACTTTAAATAAGTGGAACTAAAAAAATCGGTAAATGGCATTAAATCATTTTTAAAGAATGTATCAAAAAGTTGATATAAATATTTATTTGCAAAATAAATGCATGTTCCTGTATTTTCAACTCAACTGAAAACTATTTTTTAAAACTACAAATAGTAAACTAAATAACATTCTAGGATAAATATCCTCTTCCGACGGTCGAGTGTGTATTATAAGTTAATGAGTATGCCTTGGGTGTGTCACAACCTTTTATGTCATGTATGATACCCCAAAATATCTCTGCGGTCTTGGAATGAAGTGCATTCGAAGGTCACTTGTTGCTGTTATACGAGTTGATATCAGGCATTAAGGCGTTTGTAGGTCACATCTTTCGAGTAAACGGAATGATCTTTACAACTTTTAGCACAATTATGCCCGTAATTTTAAGCAATAGATACCTACCGGTGCTTAGATACCTACCCGATTTTGTTCGTGTACACGGTAGGTATCTAAGCACCAGTAGGTATATATTGCTTGAAATTACGGCCATTAGTAGTATAAATTCAGAGCCTCTTTAAAATGGTATTAAGTTTTCATATTGGATTACCAATGCGAATCTGTCAGATTTTAATATGGTTCTGTTGACTTGTTTGATGCCCGGTAAGCATTTAACCCGGTTTTTACTATATTTGCTCTTCTCTTCTAAATCAGTCTAAGGCAAAATTTTCAGCTTAAATTTTGTTTAAAAATGTGTAGTATTTAATATAAAATTGATTTAGCTTTGTTTTCCTTTGAATACTCTGTATTATAATAATTTTTTCATCATAACATATATTTTAATATCAATAAAATTGTAATTATAAAATTCACTGGCTTTTCGTTGTTAAAAAATCAATTTTGTAGATTTACAACCAACTTAAACTTTGCTTGGCATTTTGTTCACCATTTTTCATACAAAATTAAATTTTAAACCATTATTCATGTTTATAGTAATACGAATGTGATGTGATAGAACCAAAACCATCGATGTAAATATGCTATTATTTCTGCTTGTATTCGAACGTATCTATGTCCTTATGAAATGATCAGTTTATGAATATATTTTCATCATAATTTCCACCATATGTGTGTGTGTGTTTTTTTTTTACCAACAGCATTGTACATATTTCAAGTTTTACAATTGAATGAATAAACTACTTTATTTCGTATTGCATTATTTTAAAATCAATACGTTTTATGCCATATTCATACACTAAAACATTCGCATAAACACTTACAAACATATTCAATATATTACATGGATACTGATAACATAATATGAATGAACAAGTAGCAGTTGTAAATACAAAGTATACCTTGTGTTGTATAAAATTGAGCGCACCAATAAAAATACAGTATAGCGCAAAATTGGTTTCAATATTTGCGGATATTTGCTAAAATTTTAGAATTGGATCCTGAGAAGGCAGATTAAGTCGGAATCAATTATTTAGTAAATATTTTCTACACATGCGTTCAAATATGTGTATATATGTGCATATATGCTTGCATATATGGACAAATATGGAATTACATATTTTATATATGGGCTTATAATGCAGTGTATGTGACTCCATATATCTAAACGGTGCTCATATATATTCATATATGGAGGAATATGCGATTTCATATTTCCAAAAGCGACGCATATAAGAAAATATTTAGATTTATGTTATTTGATATACCAGTCGCGCATGCAGGGGGTGGGGGGAAAGGACATTCCCCCATCCCAAACTAAAAGAAAGTGAAAGCCAAAGGAAAAAGAGAAAGAAAAGAGAAAGAAAAGAGGAAAGAAAAAAGGAAAGAAAAAAAAAGAGTAAGAGTTACAAGGAAAAGAAAGATGTTTTAAAATTTAAAGTCCTACTTTAATATATTCAAAAAATCTTCAGCGAATAGATAAAATTTCCCTAAGTACATAGAATAGTTGGCAACAATTTTATTAAGTCAAAAAAAAAATATATCACAATTTGTGAGTAGGTTTCATACAACAAATACCTCATCAGTTCTGTTTTTATTAATAAAAAAATTCTTTAATTTTTTAAAGGCAAAACACGAACTTTCGATACAAAAGTTTTTGCAATTAAGAGTGTTCTTTACCGAACTATCTTATCTTCGAAATCTTAAAAAATCGTTTAAACCTAAACTTGTTTCTAAATCAAATGAATTTTATGCGGGAGAGCTTTCAAAAAGAAAAAAAAAATAAAATGTGATATCTTTCATTGGCTTTGTCTATGGCTTGAAACATACACATAAAAAATGTCCATAGTTCAATGTGTAATTTTAAATTCATTTTTGTAAAAAAAAACATAATTTTGTTAAAACAATCTCGAATATAATAAACAAGTTATTGAATTTCATGTCATAACGATTTTTTTTGCAGTTTTAATAATTTGTTGTAAAATCCAATAGATTTGCTTATCAATTTAATGTATGGATTCAAATAAAAATAAACATATTTTCAAAGATTTCGTTAGTAAAAACAAATTGTTCGGAAAGGTATTTCAATATTTATTATCCTTATATATTTGAATCAAATACATACGTTGTTGAATTCACTCGTATTTTATTAATAATATTGTATGCTTTATTTCATGGAATACTTTGTATTTTCTATGAAATTATTATTATTATCAAATTTTAAAAAATTCTATCCAAATATGTTAATTTGACGTATAGTTTTGTCATTTTACTACAAAAAACCCCATAGAAATTATTAGTGAATCACCGAACAGAACGTTATGTTATACTTTATAGCATCCTGGGGTAGCTTTTTGCCCGTGGGCGACTTCGTTTTTTTATATTTCTTTAAGAGAAGCAAACAAAACTTTTTGTATTAGAAAATTTTGCAATTTTTCAACAGAAAAACATATTTTCAATAAAATGCTTACTAACTGCATGGCTGTATTTCATCATTATATTGGAAGAAAATTAAAAAAAAATAATAATAGTATCAGATTGGAGTGTGAACATCTTATTAATAAAAAAAATTATTGAAAATCTTATTAAAAAAAAAATAATTTTAAAAATAAAATAAAAAAGGATAATTAAATAATTAAAATGTCATTTGTTCGCGAATAACTCAAAAACTCACAATTAATTTTTCTGAAATTCATTTTATGATTAACTCAAAGTAACATTTACAAGACATAAAAATTTCAAGTTGCGAATTAAAGTCGTTCAAAAATCTTTAATATTTAATATAAAATTTTTTATATTCATATAATACCTTTCGAAAAATTTTAATATTTTTTTTAAACTTGAGACTACATGTAGTTTAAATGCGTAATCAGTTTTTCGTTATCAACTGGATATTTGAAGTTAAATTTTATACCAATCATTTAAATCCTCGTACTCATTAAATGGTGCCAATATGGGTATCTCTGCTATTTAACAAAATTATTTGTCGTAATATTTCAGGACCAAACATTATAAAATTTTTCTTTTAAAAATGTTATCATTCAATAGCCTTGCTTGCTTGAAATAAGTTTTCCAAACGAAAAAAAAAAAAAAAACGGTAAAGGTTTAACTGTAATCTAGTATATACTCAAATATCAGTCTTCTAGGTTTATTAGTTTAGCAAATAACAAATATTTTAAGTTTCCATTTACAAACAAAATTCAAAAATAGTTTCCGGTAATGACATATCATTATTTTTCGGACTACCATCTTACATCTGCATTACTTTAATATAAATAATAATGAATTACTAATAATTGCAGAAAAAAAAAAAAATAAAAATTGTGTAAAATTGCATAAAATGAGTAAATATATACACAAAATGCTTAACTAATTTACATAACTGTACATACTAGATATTTTAATATGTATGCCGGAAAACATCCCACTCAGAATAATACGAACGACAAAGCATTGGCCCAGAGCTTTCAACGATAGTATGAGCGTTGGCAGAGCGTTGGATTTTTAAAAATTTAAGTGCTTTGCCAACCTCAAAATGATAACACCGGGCAGGGCTTGGCCGTTTCTTTTTTAAAACGATGGCAAAGCACTGGCAATGAGCGCTTTACCAGTACCAAAACCATAATTTTAAAACGTTAACATTTCTTGTTTCAAAATTACATCCATTCATCGTGACGATGTTTGTTTACTCGACAATGGCAACATTATGATAGTAAACGACATTTTTAGCACAAAACGTTCCAAATACAAAGTTTATGATATCCATTTAAAAGGCAATATATTTAATACAGTTAGCGATTCGTTTAATTATCCAGTATCATCAAAAGAAATTGGAATATTCATAGTTAAAAATATGATTGAAAATAATATTGAAATAAATATAAATATGGTTGTATTTAAGTGTATTCTTTCTACTGTAAATAATGAAACATTTGCCATAACTCTGTTACATAAATAATAACAATCAACTGTGTAAAATAAATATAAAAAATACTATTCATTTGTTATTTTTTTTAAAACCTGCTAACTTATTTAAAAAAAGTACATGCATTAAATTTCGTTTTTATAAACGGGTGTAAATTTAGTAAATCGAGCACTGGCAAAGCACTTTTGGCCAGCGTTGGGAAAGCGTTGTGAACAAGGGCTGTGCCACTGTTTTGATTATGTTAAAGGTTGTAATTTTTGTATATAAGTACTGGAAATGCACTTTTTGCTAATGTTGGGAAAGCGTTCTAATCCAGTGCTGTGCCAGCGCTTTTTTATTTTTACGGTTGTTAATTTTTAAATCAGGTACTGGCAAAACACTTTTTACGAACGTTAGCAGAGCGTGCTAAGCCAGGGCTGTGCCAGTGCTTTTATTATTTTTACTGTTGTTAATTTTGTCAATTAAGTGCTGGCAAAGCACTTTTTACTAACGTTGGCAGAGCTTTGTAAATCAGTGCTTTGCCAGCATGTATTTTGGATTTATAAATATGTTTACCTGTAAGCAGTAGTAAGTTTTGATTGTCAAAATTGAAAATAACGAAAAAATTTATTACGTACCTTTTAAATAAATTTACACATATGTATGTGCTATACATTTTTGTACACATTTTTTGCGTACCAATTTACACAACTTATAGTAGGAGTAATTTCTTACTATAAGTTGGGTAAAATTCAACAGAAATTTATTAGAGTGTAATTAATAACTAGTAAATGTTCCCATTATTTCAATACAAAAAATTATGCATTACGCATATTTTTATCATTATTTAAAATATAAAGTAACAATCTTAAAATTTTTTTGAAAATCTGTTTTCAAACTCATTATTTTTTTTACTCTAGTAATTTATCCTATTTATTTTTGATTTTTTGTAAGCTGGAAAGTAATGACATTTTGTGCCAGTCATTTATGTTCTTATCCATCCAGTGTAACATGTCGAGATAGCGCGAATGGTAGAGCGGTTGACTGAAACCTTGAAGTCCCAGATTCGAATCCAGTGTGGGAACATTTTATTATAAATGTACTTGCCATTACGAAATATGTAGGGAAATGTGGGGTAGTTTCGAACGTGGTGTTATTTTTTATATTATATTTCTAACTATTGTGTTTTGGTTCGTAATAAATTCTTATCACTTTGATCAATCCACATTTTAGGAGGCGTTTTTTATTGATTTTATGTAGCAACTAAAAAAAGCATACAAAAAAAGGTTTCTATTGGTGTTCATGTTTTTTTTTCTAAAAACGGGTATTTCCTTTTACATTTTAATCATGTAAATACAAGTAATTATCATTACGTTATGTATGCTAGGAATGACGCATTGACGCCAGGGACCGAAAATAACAGTTATTTTCAAATTTTTAAACAAAAAAATGTCGGAAAACTGTTTCGAGTATACCATTTTGATCCTTATGAGCTAGTCTATAATAAAATGCATTGATTTTTAAAATTTTTATTTTTATTTTTTTTAAGCAAAAATAAAAGTTATTATTTGATTTTTATTTTTTTGAGCACAAATAAAAATTATTTTTTGATTTTTATTTTTTCGGGCAAAAATAAAAGTAATTTTTTGATTTTTATTTTTTCGAGCAAAAATAAAAGTTATTTTTTGATTTTTATTTTTTCGAGCAAAAATAAAAGTTATTGTTTGATATTTATTTTTTCGGGCAAAAGTAAAAGTTATTTTTTGATTTTTATTTTTTGAGCAACAATAAAAGTTATTTTTTGCTTTTTATTTTTTCGAGCAAAAATAAAAGTTATTCTTGAGTTGAAATTGCATAAGTTATAAATTTTTATTTTTATAACGAATAAATAACAAATAACGTAGTTATATTTGTATGAACGAAATATATAAATTTTATGGTTGCCTTTTGTAATATTTTCGAGTTTTATAAACAGTAAAACATATTTTTAATATGACGATTTTTTTGAAGAATTCTTGTTTTAAAATTTCGATTTTAGTTTCCAAAAATTGGCAGCACTGCTCTTACAAATAGAGATGTTTGTGTTGTAGTTAGATACTTAAAAAATGTATAATAATATATATTAATACAGTTATCAAAAAAATAACATTGCAAAATATTTGCTGTGTATCTATCATCACTGAAAAATCATAATAACAAAGCTAATAACTTTTATTTTTGGTAAAAAAAAAACAAATGAAAATCAAAAAATTACTTTTATACTTGCTCGAAAAAATAAAAATCAAAAAATAACAAGTTTGTTATAATTTTTATTAAAAATAAAAATTATGTTTTTTTCGACCTTTAATTGTGCAATGAAAATGAAAATTATTCAAGTTCGAGGCCATACTCTATATTTCTTCATTAGGATATTGTCCTAACAAATAATCTATAGAGTTTTTTGTTTTTAAATTTATTATTTGACCCTTTCAGGAATGTGTTGATAGATCTATTTCGGGAATTTTCTAGGTTCCCATCATCAGAACACGTTTTGAAAGCGGTAACAATCCCATGCCAAACATCAAACATTCATATGAACTAGTTTACTCACTACATGAGAACTAATATACATATGAGTTTGAAGTTAAAGATTATAACCATTGATCAAAAAATAAATTGAAAACTTGTTTGATGTGCAAGATCCACATCTGGTGGATATTTAATACACGTTTACTTCCCCTGTTTTGTTTACAAACTAAACAAAATATAAAAAGGAGAGAAAAACAAAAAAAACGTGTATTAACAAGTTTTCAATTTATTTTTTGATCAATGGTTATAATCTCTAACTTCAAACTCATATGTATATTAGTTCTCATGTAGTGAGTAAACTAGTTCATATGAATGTTTGATGTTTGGCATGGGATTGTTACCGCTTTCAAAACGTGTTCTGATGATGGGAACCTAGAAAATTCCCGAAATAGATCTATCAACACATTCCTGAAAGGGTCAAATAATAAATTTGAAAACAAAAAACTCTATAGATTATTTGTTAGGACAATATCCTAATGAAGAAATATAGAGTATGGCCTCGAACTTGAATAATTTTCATTTTCATCAAAAAAAAACTTTTACTTTTGCTCGAAAAAATAAAAATCAAAAAATAACTTTTATTTTTGCTCGAAAAAATAAAAATCAAAAAATGACTTTTACTTTTGCTCGAAAAAATAAAAATAAAAGAATAACTTTTATTTTTGCCCGAAATAATAAAAATCAAAAAATAACTTTTATTTTTGACCGAAAAAATAAAAATCAAAAAATAACTTTTATTTTTGCTCAAAAAAATAAAAATCAAAAAATAACTTTTATTTTTGCTCAAAAAAATAAAAATCAAAAATAACTGTTATCATCTGACTTTTATGAAAAAAGGAATAATTATTACGGTCCCTGCTTTTCGCAAACATTTAAGCATTGTAAAAGTTATGGCATATTTGGTCATAATGGAGTAATTTGGAACGTGTGGGTGGGGTAAATTGAGACCTGTAATATGGGCAATTTTAACGTTTCTTTATTTTGCTTGTATGTCATATATTGCAAAATATTCATATATTTAAAAAAGCAACGAAACCCATTCTGATAAATGATTTAGCGAAAGCCATACAGGATGTCAAACTTAAAGAATATACGGCAATTCAAAGGTTGCCGTTTATAAACACTATGCTACTAAACCACCTATTGAATCACCACATTATCGCCTAAAAAATCACACTAACGAAAAATAACCAAACCTTTCCATATTTATATTACCGTGTATATGGTAATGCTTTTCTACACTGGGTATATTAAATTTTAAGTGTTTAATTTTTGTTTCTACTGGGATAATTCAAATGTTTGTTATTGGTAAACTAATAAAGCTAGGAGGTTGAAGTTTGAGTATATTTTACAGTAGTTTAACTTTTTACATGATTTTTTGCTTTTAACTCACTTATTAAATACAGTCAATGATATTAGAGTATCAAATTTTTAAAATGACATTTTAAATATTTTTGGTCATGAAATAATTTGACCAATAATTTTGTGGATTATGATCTCCCATCTGATATACATACATGCAGGCATAATTTAATGAGTTTAGATATTTCAAAAATTTGTTTAAACGTTTATCATTAAATGTAATTTTCAAATGACATGGTATGTAATAACTAAAATCTGAGTTAGCAGTTTAACTACTTGTGACCTAATGTTTAACACTTAAATCAATTTTGCCATACGTGGCACAAAATATTGAAATTTGTCGTACGGTGGTATGAAAATATACATTATTTTATATTGAAAAGCAAAGATACTTTAGAAATATTTTTGAAACCATCTGATTCCAAATTTGAATCAGTAAGTGTTGCAAGTGATACCCTAAGTTAGTTGCAAAGTATTAAAAAAAAATTAATAATTTGTTTTTTAAGCATATTTTTCCAATTTAGAAAAAAAAGTGTATTTGATTTTAAAAAAACACAATTTTTTTAATTTTTTGTTGACGCGTTCAAAAGTTATGATAATTCAAACATTGTGTGCTTCTTACACATTTGTGTATACCGATTTATACCGAAAAAATACACGGAATTATCTAGAAGAATATTTATCCTAAGATCTACTAAAATCAGAAGAGGTCAAGTAGAAAAAGGCGTTTTTTGTGCTCATTATTTTTTAAATGTCTTTATACTTAGTAAATTTATGGCCTCGAATTTATATAATTTTTCATTACACAGTTAATTTTTTTATTAAAAATTATAACAATCTTGTTTAAGTTTATAAGCATATTTTCAGTTCAGTTATTTTAACTTTTTCGTATAAATATATGCAACTAAAAAAGGAAAATAGGCACAATGTAGCAAAAAATTAAAAGTATGCTCTAAAACCATGAAGAATATGCACATAAATAGTGTTTTTTTATAGAGTGACACAAGTTTAAATCATAATAAAACAAGGATATATATTTTTAATATCAATAAAACGGGCTTTATTGGGAAGAAAATTTTATGAAATTAATGTTTAAATATGATTTCTGCCATGTGGCCGCGACGGCTGGCGCGTAGAAGACTGAATCTGGAACACCAATTTTCAACAACTTTTCGCAGCATTTGCGGCGGTATTTCGCCGATAATTCTTCAAATGTTGATTTCCAGGTGTTCTATTGTTTGTTGTTTATCGACGTAGACAAGGACTTACCATAACCCCAAAGAAAATACAATGGGGTTAAATCGCACGATCTTGGTGCCCATATGCAAAAATATGAACATTTACCAAAACATGCAAATTATACAACAACAAATCGATGCCTTTTTGTTTTAAATTTGATGATTCGGTTAAATGTTTAGTCTATATCAGTTTTAGATTAACGACAAAAAATAATCAGTTTAGACAGCAGTAATTTAGTAATATGATTTCGATCCACAATTAGCGCTAGTAACGTGTTAATATGTAAAGTATATGCCATTGGGTGTGTCAAATAAGGAAAAAGAACGACATTTTGTATAGTTAATGTTTTGTTGTGTTTAAATCAGTGAAGGGCATGACGCTTGTGTGTGCAGCAGCAAACAACGAAGCAGCAGCAAACAACGAAGATCTTTTTTATGTTTCTTTATGTTGCGTAGCGTGATCTTGCCTCAACAAGTGTTTAACAACAATTTGCTAAGTTTTTTTTAACACAATGAGAACAAAGCAACAGCCTAACGTTCATAATCGTTAGCCACACGAATATGCTAAAGTGTACGTGTGCCGACGTCGCGCAAGCAGTATTTTCTAGCCTAACTCCGCGGGTTTGAAAATTGAAAGGATGCATTTTACTGGTGTAAATCGGTTGTAATAGTTCTTTGGCATATTTATTTGCATTTATACCGGGTTTGAAAGCATTTAAATATTTGGTTTAATAATGCCTTAATAGCGGCATTATCTTTAGTGGCTTGTGCGGTAAAAGTGGGAGGTTTCGCCAGGGTGGTCTAACCACAATGCACGATGTTAATTTTGAGTCACACCATAACTTCAAGTTTTTTGCCCAAGTTAATTTGACATTTCTTGGTTTCAGTGCATTTCGTGCACTTCTTGATTTTTTTCGTAAGTATAATCAACCAATGTATCCATAATCGGGAGAATTGTGCTCAAATTTCAGCAAATTGGGACTGTAGGAAATGTGAAAACACCTGTGCATGCTCGCCCAGTTAGTTCTGCGGAAAACATTGGCTGAGGTCGGCCAAGCAGTTACCGTGTATGGTATTCGCTATCTCGAGATGAAAACGGACTTCCTGTGGCCAGAAATTGAGGATATGGACCTGGACGATATGTGGTTCCAACAGGATCGTGCACCTTGTCACACAGCCAAAGAAACAATGGCTCTTTTGGGCGAGAACTTCAATGGCTGTGTTATCTTACGTCGTGCTATGTTAATTGGCCGCCACGATCATGTAATTTGACACCGTTGGACTACTTTCTTTGGGGATATTTAAAAGAAAAAGTGTACTTCAATAAGCCAAGAACAATTCAAGAGCAAAAGGATAAGACAATTCGGCACATTAACGACATTGAACATCAGTTCTGTCTCAGAGTCATTGAAAATATGGACCATAGTATGCTACCGAAGCCATGGCGAGCATTTGGCCGATAGTTTGTCTCACACATACTTCTCATAGATCCTTCTATCATAATAAAATATACTAAGATAATTCTCTGAAAACTTTTTGTTTTATTTACAACTAACTTCGTGCGCTTCGGTCGGACTACCCTTACATATAAAAATAAAAATATGCACTTTTACCAAAATATTCCAAATATGCAATTACAAATGGAAGCCATTTTGTGCTAAATTTGATGATTCGGATAAATGTTTAGTCTATATCCGTTTTAGATTAATAAGAAAAACCATGCATTTAAATGAAATTGCTTGCCTTATAATCAGTTTAGACAACAGTAATTTAATAATAGAATTTTTATAGATAATGAGCCCCCATTACGTATGAGTTATGTATTAATATGTATGTATTATAATAACAAGTATACGCCATGGGGTGTGGACTGAACTGCATTTCAAAGCGTTTTACATTTTGCTTCACTTTAAAGCTATTGCGGTTTTATAAAAAACTAAGAGTCGACCGCACATTGGTTCCATAAAAAAATGCAAAAAAATTTATCGCCAGCTTATTATTGGTTTGATCTATGAGCCGAAAGGATTTTATCGAGAAAAACGATAAAGAAGGTACTACAAATTTTTAATTTTTTGATATATCACGTAACAGCCTTCGGAATCAGACAGGAAATATTTACATTATACATATATAATTCATTCATACCTAAATTTTCTTTAAGAACAAAAATTACCTAACTTATAGTAAAAGGAAGCAGTTGTGTTACTATTCATATTATGAAAAAATAAAGCTCTGGTTCAGTACCAAGAGGGACATGATACATGCCAGAATTACACATCGTTAAATAAACATCTTTCAATTGAATACATTGACCATATAAAACTAAGACAAAAACTTTTATTTTTAAAATTTAATCTATAAAAAACTGCGTTAAGACATTCAAAATTCTTATTAATTTTTTTGAAAATCTAGGACTTTATTAAAAAAACTGTGTACACCATTAAAATCAGCGTAACTTAAATATTTATGTTCAATGCTCGGTACTCTTATTTTAGATTTTAGGGGCCGATTCTGTAACGCAGTTTCATTTGGCAAAACTGGCTGCATATTTTTTATGAACGACTTTAGTCAATATCCAATAAAAATCTCTATTTTTACGTTTTGACTATGAAACTGAGTAACCTAGCTTATAAGCAGAGCTGTGAATGAATCATTCATTTTTGATTTCAATTCATTACGAATTTGAATTGAATTTTGAATAATTCTTTTCACATAAAAAAAGAGTTGAATGAAATTTGAATTAATTCAAATGAATTTGGTAAAAATAAATTGGAATTCATTTCCAATTTAAATGAATTCGGCAAAATGAATTGCAATTCATTTTCAATTCAAATGAGTTTGGCGAAATGAATTGCAATTCATTTCCAATTCATTTGACTTGAATTGATTTTGAATTAATTCAAATGAATTAGAAAAATTAATTGCAATTCATTTTCAATTCATTTGTATTAAATTGATTTTGAATTAATTCAAATGAATTAGAAAAAATATTGCACCGTGTTATTAATCATATTTCTAAAATTTTCTTATATGTGATGAAGAGTTTCATAAAATTCATTTGAATTAATTCAAAATCAATTTAATACAAATGAATTGGAAATGAATTGCAATTAATTTCGCCAAACTCATTTGAATTGAAAATGAATTGCAATTCATTTTGCCGAATTCATTTGATTTAAAATGAATTGCAATTCATTCCAGCCAAATGCATATGAATCGATTTAAATTTCATTCAATTCGTGTTTTGGCGAAAAGAATTAATTCAAAATTTTACTAATTCAGTGCATGAATGATTCGCGAATTAATTCAAAAATGAATGATTCAGTCACAGCTCTGCTTTTAAGGTAGTATAGTATTGATTTTGCCCCACACTGTATTTAAGGAGTGTACAATTTCAAATTTTGCATATATACATGAAAACAACAATCACTTAAACGCAAATATTCGAGGTAAAGAAATATATCAGTGATGGACAACAATGGACACAGAGTAGTAACAACTTATTAGACTTGTTCTAAACTCATTAAATTAATTAAATGTGCGACAAAAAAATAAATAAAAGTATGTTTTACAGTTTTCCTTGTGTTTTGTTTTTATATACATCGAGTTCATTTTTTTTGTTATTTTGATTTATTTGTAACGAGGTTTAAGCTTCAGATATTTACAAAAATAAAGCAATAATTTAGCTAGGTTGATACATGTATTTCGATATGGCTAAAGAGCTCATCAGAACCCGAAGTTTTAGAAAAGCTAGAGCATCCGGAATAGGCAGAGCTTTAATACAAACTTCCTAATCATCAATTTCTTCTTAGCAATCAAACACGTGGTTAGGGTCATTTAATAACATGACGTTCCTAAACTTTGAAGACGAAAAATGTTCTATTTATATAAAAAAATTTGTTTTACTCTGGCTCAAGTAATATTTTTTACAGTTTTCTTTATTTTTTGTTGTTATATACATTGAGATTTGTTTTTTTGTTATTTTGATTTATTTATAACGAGCTTTAACCTCCTTATATTTTTGAAAATAAAGCAATTAAATATATAATCTTGGTTGATACATATTTTTCTATTGGCTAAAGATATAAACAGAACCCAAAGTTTTAGAAAAGCTAGAGAATAGGCAGAGCTTTAACAAGAAGCCTATTAATCACCAGTTCTGTTCCATTTTTGTCCTCTTAGCAATCAAGCACGTAGCTAGGCTGATAATTATGTTTACCTTCATATTAAACAATTTCATAAATATGCTTGTAAACGAGGTTTACCATTTCAATTTTTAGGATATATAAAATATATATTTTTACTTTGCATATAAAGTATAGTAAAGTTATTGATGACTGTGCGAGAAAGTAATTTTGTGCAATGAAATGCGCTGGAAAATTGAAAAATTTCCGTTTACCAAAACCAAAATGATTGTCATTCATGTGGAAAATTGCATTTACTCTACAGCAAATTATTCGTCTCTGTCTTAGGCAAAAAAAAAACAAAAAAATTTAACTGAATTCACAAAAACTATACTTAATAAACTAGAACTTTAGTTTGGGGTTGGTAAATTTACAAATACATTGAAGAAAACCTAAAAATATCTCCTTTTATTGCTTTAAATGCTGAATAGGAAACGAACATCTGCCAAGCTCTAAGTTTATGGATTTTATGTTTATTTCACATAAAATCCAAATGGCCTTTTGCAATAAAATAAAACAAAACACAATTTGTGGTCTGTTGGTAGATCTTTCAAAAATTCAGTACCAATGCTTCTCAAAAGCTGTTGTTTTTAGTCAATTTAATACATAATGTCACGCTTTAACACTTACAGGAAATGAAGAGAAAAAAAAATTAAGAAGAAAAACATAATAATGTCATAATCTGATTTCATGACCACCAATAATTGAGGTCAAGTTTATGGCAAATAATAATAATAATAATATTGCTGACACAAAGCAAATGATTGTTGGTGACATATGTTGGGAAAATATTCACTTTCTTTGTGCTATTGCTTTCTATAAAATATTGTATTGTATAAATTTATAACGATTATTCAATAAATTATGGGTTTATTTGATTGTAAACCCAAAATAATGTGGTTATGATGAGGATATTTATAATACATATTTAAATGTATATATGTGAAGTCAATCCTCACTCTTTCAAAACAATCAATGATGATTTTATACAAACAGAATGAATGAATAACCCAGATGATGTAGATAAAAAGGAAATAAATATGAAAATTTATTTTGAATAACTAATTAAATAATGCTCTTTGGACAAACATTGTAATGTTTGACAGGCATATGAATGAACATAAATATATATAAGAGATCTTCTGCAACACATCCCAGCAAAAAATTTCCAAAAAGCTAAGCGGGTTTGTAATCAAGCATTTTGGGCAGAACGCATTCCTTACTAGATTACCTACTCGATTCTATTAACAGCGCGTGAGACTAAAATAATTGATTCTTTAGAATTGATTATTTTTTTTACCGAAGAACCATTTACTTTATATTTTTAAGAACTACATACATTTTTTAATAAAGAAATAGTTCCATTGTAAAACTACGAAGTACTTACACAAACAAAAAATAAAATAAATAAATAGTTCCCTAGAAAAAATAAGAAGTACTTACATTTAAAAAAAAAGAAGTAGTTCCATAAGTAAATTCAACTTTTACTCACACGTGATTCTCCTAGGTCACTCAAATATAACGATCAAAACTCATACGGAAATAAAATCCTAAAAAGGGAAACGTCGAATTGTTATGATAACATGGGTTTGTTATAATTTTGGAGCTATAAACCACGAAAATATAAATTTTTCAAAATACGAACAATTCAAAATTGAAAAACAAAAATATGACTCACGCACAATCAAACTCGAAATTTCACTCACGATAACGTCAGTAATTTCAACTTCCACTCATAATTTTCTGCTCACGTGCGCTTCCCTAATTTATACCTAACCGCAGTTTAACAAAATTTAGGCAACATGCTATTTCTGTTTTTAGTATTATTTTCCTGCAAATAAAAATTAGTTTGAAAAAATATATGAGATAAATTCTTTAAAATTGTATAACTTCATTTTTTAAAATTAGGAACTACTTCCAATAACGTCCTTTTATTAAGAAAAAGTATATGATTACTTTTTGAGTACAAAAAGTTATACATATAAGTTAATAACATTGTTATTTTCTTTTAAGTAAGTAATAACTTTGTTATTGAGTTCATGCTTTCTGGTTTAAAGTTAAAGAATTGATTACAATACTACTTGCTTTTTTGACGCTATCGTTGGAATGAGTTTGGTATTGCAGTTACTAAATTTGGCAATGAGATATGTAAGCAAGTGTGGGCATCACCTTCTTTTTGGAATGTGTAGTTTTTTCCTGGGATGTGGTAGTAAGCACTAAATAGCTTATCCATTATTATAATCAGTAAAAACTGTGCATAAGCTCTGTAAGATTTGGGTCATTACCAATAAAAAGATTATTATGATAAGGAGAAGTATGGCACAAAGTACCAATCTAGCACACACAAATTAATTATGTCCAATCTAATATTCATCCCATCTTAAACCTTAAGGTATTTAAAAACTCAAAAAGGGAGCACACTTAGAAAAAGTTTAGCCAGATACAGGTAAGAGCTGCATCAAGTTAATTTTATTGTGCAGTTACAGTTTGTCAATAAATTCTTTGAATAATAAAAAAATAATTCAAAAAATAAATTAATACCAAAAACAAATAAATATTTTTAGGAATTTTTTGTTTATTTATCCATTTGACCCCAAGCTACATGCAAATGGTTCTGGATTTTTCAAGTTCAACATAACATAATTTAAAAAGTGTTACAGTTTCCTATAGTTATACATATTTTATGAGATATAATTTAGTTGATAATATAATAGGGATGTTTCATCTCAATAAATCAATTAAAATTGGAAATATAATCAGTTTTAGGAGAACACATCAAAGCTCACAATTGTGAGACCCTGGCTTATGTTTTATACACTTACGTATAGCTACACTCATAAAAAAGTATATTGAAAAGTCTGTTAGACGAGTACCAACTCAATTGAATTAATTTTTTCTGTTGATATCGTTTAAATCTGTTATTTAAATAAAGTTTTCAGTTATCTCATTTTACCACATGAACAAATTTCAGTTGTACTTGAACTTATTTTCCCATCTATATTTAATTTAATTTTTTAAATAATTTTGAGAATTTATCTCAAATATGTGTGCGCTAGTGACTATGAGTGCGTGCCTTTCTACAACAAACGTGGTGGCGGGTTTTTTTCATGTGTGTATCAATTTTTTACATAAAAAACGACAACAAGCGCTTATTGATAAAAACACGATTGTGTTTCAATAAAAATAAATAAAAAATGCCGAGAAGGAAGCCAGACAAAACATTGCGGGCAAAAATGTTGAATTAATAAATAAAAAAACAATATAACTAAACTAATAAGGTTAATATTAAAATAAATATTATTTTAAATATTACTTTTCTTTTTCATCCTTTTAATAATTTCATATAATTCTTCAAGGCATTGTTAAAAAAACCTAAAAGAAAAGACAGACAATAATGATGTAGAAAAATAAACGCCGTGGTTGTTTTGCAGGAAGCTAAGCCCGAAACTGGAAAAAATATTATAATAATAAAATTAATCCGCTGAAATACTAGGATTAGTTTTAAAATAAAATATATATTTTCTTATGTAAATAGTTATGTTTAAATATTGTTTTCTCTTTTTGTAGCCCTTTAATATTTTCAAACAATTTTACATGGCATTAATAGGGAAAACAAATACAAAAAGGGCAGTGTTACATAAAAAAAAGTGAAAAATAAAAACAATATTAAGGCTTTTGAATTGTGTAATTTATTCGAGAATAAAATTAAATTAAATTAGTTTTTCTGTGAAAGGCGTGGTAGAGAAGAATGAGTGTATTTTCGAAAAATCATAACTACATTGCAAATTTTTCAATTTTTTCTGAATCAGACTGCGCAGTTTCTGATATTGAACCTTATTCAGTGACCCTGTTTTTTTGAATTTTTTTTGAATAATGTAATATTTGTTCGATTGCGTCTATATGAAAATATTTTTTTTAGAGTTTCATTTAGTGTTGGAACAGTACTTTAACAGAATGATAGTTATTTCAGCAGCATTTATTTTAAGCAAAAATTAATCTAAATTTTTTTATTTTAATTAATTTTACCAAGTTTTAACCAATTAACATTAGCTGAAAATATGTGCTGATTTCAACTGATTTATTTTCATTTCCATTCAACAGCTTTTCTACGAAATTATTCTACTTTAACTAACTTTTATAACTAAAATGTAGGTCGCCTAAATTTGGCAAAACGTAAATATCAACTTTATTGGAAATTCTGCTTTTGAAAATTTAGATACTTTTTAATGCTGTCGCAGCTAAATTTTTAACTATTTGTACGGGCTTTTTTTATGACTGCCCGAGGAATAACATTAATATACAATCATATCCCAGTAAAAGTTTTTCGTGTTTTTAGAAGCAGGATAAAACAAATGCTCTGAAGTAAGTGCTTACTTTTATGTTGTTCGTATGAAAATAAACCAAAAATTTTATTGAGCTTACTGTTTTCCCTTACAATGACGCAGGTTGTAAGCAGATTACGTTAATCCCTTACGAGGATGCAGGTTGTAATGCAGAAAGTTTCATGTCGTAGATTATAAACTATCTGAACCAGTTTTTCCGAGTGATTTCCGATTGTATTTGGTGTTTTCAAGCATGTTAAAAAAATAATTAGTCGTTTCACTGTTCCTAAAGAGCTAAGAGGTGCGGTAATAACAAATTACTATATTATGTCTAAAATTAATGTCTGTAGAATTTTATGTAAAATATGTTATTCATATTATTACTTTTAATCGTAATAATGTAGACACGAAATATGATTTTACTGAAAGCACTGAAATCACAGCTTTTTGTAAGCACTAAAACCCGCGCTTATTTTTGCGTAAAAGTAATGCTTCCAGGTGGGAATTCGCCATATAAAAATCATGACATATGTAAGCAGGTTTGTAAGGGATTATATTTGGCTTACTCCCTTACAAACCTGCTTGCTGGTAAGCAGCGTTTTTTACGGGGATATTAGTTTGTTATAGCTTAGTATGGATATATGTGATGGCGCATATGATCATATATAAATTTATCTTGTATTTGGTTTTTGGAAATATTTTCATATGGTCTCATATATATTAATATCTTAATATATATATCGATTGATATAACCGTAGATGTGCCATATATTACTATATATGGTACTTATATAACTTTTATATGGCTTAATGAAATGTTACGTATAATAATATATGGTATATCATATTAAAATTTAGTTTTACCTCGAATCTAAAGTTTTAAATGACAATTTTAAATTGAAAATAAAATTACTCCTTGGAGTAAACATTAAAATTAAATTTTTCTTTTCAATTAAAAAATTTTGAAAATTTCTAATGTAAGTTATAATTTTTCTATTTAAAATTTCAGCTGAAACCTTAATTTATTAATCTGAAATTTATAAACTTACAAGCATAATTGGAGTTTTGCATTAGAACTTGCAAAAACTATAAATTAGATTGTAACTTATTATTTTAAATTGAGAAAATTTTAAGTAAAATGTTTAACAAAGCAAAAATCTTAAACACAATAAAATATTTGCAAGTCATTTAAAAATTTAAAAGAAGTCCTTAAGTAATTTATAACCTTTTTAATTAATAATGAAGATCTTCAATATCAATTAATAATTTCTGCATTTTTAATAGAAGTCATTATAAGTAATTTGATTTCAGTGGAAATGGTAAGTAAATAAAACAAAACGTTTGTTGCTTAGAAACTATAATAAATTGTATGTATAACACGGTTTTACCATATATCTAAATTATATTACTGTTTTGAAAACTGGAAGAAGCCATGCGATATTTATATTTAAAAAATAGTTAGACTATATTATATCCTATTATATTAAATTAGATATAATGTTATGGTATAATGCATCATTTAATTAAATTGAACGAAGACACAATTCGGACAAATCTGTATAAAATCGCCTCTAATTGTATCTAAATAAATCGAATTTTATACAATTAGATCTAATGTGATACAATTTAATCCGGACATTTTTCGTAAAAATGTATATAATTAAGTGTGTTTCCATATTAAAATAGATACAACTATATAAAGCTTCATATCAGTTTGTTTTTTTTTTATCGGGTGTATAATATTTAGAAATATACGTTACTTTAGCCATACATTAGGAAAAAATGCGAAAAGAAGCAACAGAAATAATTTGTTCATTGTCAAATAATTCTTTGTGAAATTTAGTAAACCACTTTTCAATGCGTGAAAAAATTGTTAAATGTATTCAAAAACCGCTTTCATAATATTTTTTTATAATATTTCTATACAAATATTTAAAAAATAAAGATGACATCCCTACCCTAAATTATGTAATAAGCAACCAGATAAAAATTGCCAACCGTACCAAAAAAAATAGTAGTGGCAAACCTTTGATTTTTTTTTGTAAGACCCACCGTGGTAAAAATTACCATAGGTACAACTAATATTGTACTCGGAAAACACTATTTGGTTTGCAAAGCATGTGTTTTGCCAGTACCACCCTTAAAATTTATTGCAATATTACAACTAGTTGGGAGCATTTTTTTTAAATTTTTGTTTAATATTTCACACATTTAAATAAGATGTATAATACTAAAATTGCAGCTTTTTAAATGTGTTTTTTTAATTTAATTTAATCACACACTGTTTTGAATTACCAACGTTATGCCAACGGTGGCCATTTCGTTTAAACCAACGGTTGGACACTGTATCAATCGTTTGAATGGGCAAAACTTTCACGTTTGTTAATCCCACGTTCAGCTGATGCATAATAGACCATCGCCGACACTTTGCCAACACTGCGCCGATTGCATTTTTCTGCGTGGGCAGTTATTATGATATTGACATCCATACAATGGAAAGCTGTTTGAGAAACATAAATACATACAACATTCTGCACGTAGCATTCTTTTAGAGAACTATCATAGAAATTTAAAATTTTAACTGTTCATGAGTATCAAGGATTTAACACATTTTATTTCGTACAAATCTAATGGGATACAAATTATTTAAACAAATATTGCGCTGTTTTGGAATTGAGTTATAATAACTTAATTAGTACTCGCTATTATTGAAAAAAAAAACTGGAAACTTGTTTTTGCAGTCTTTAATTAGTTTTTCACCACATTTTAACAAATGTGAAAGAATTTCTAAAAACAAGCGTTCTTTCTCAAAACTTTGTAATTAATTGTTTGGATAAGTAGCGGCCAGTGCTTCAGAAAACTAATATGAAACATTAAAAATGCCGCAGCTTTTAAGCATATGTAACAGTCTTATTTCGCTTTGAAGCGTTGTTTATTAAAGGGTGATTTTTTAAGAGCTTTCGGAAGAGCTTCTTCAATATTGGCTTTCAGTGCGTCAACCGTTGCGGGTTTGTCCCTATGGCCCCACAAAAAATAGTATAAAGGCGTTAAATAGCTCGATATAGGCGGTCAATTGACCTGCCCCATATGTGAAATAAACTGTTCACCGAACTCGCCCCTCAACGTGGCAACGTCTTGTTGAAACCACATGTCACCCAAGTCCAGCTCTTCCATTTTGGGCAGAAATAAATTGTAAATGACGTCACCGGTCCATAATCCACACCAAACAGTACATTTTTCGGGATGCATTGGCTGTTCTTGCAATGCTTCAGACTGCTCTTCACACCAAATACTGCAATTTTGCTTGTTCACGTATCCTTTCAATCAGAAATGAGCTTCGCCGCTGAACACAATTTTCCGATTAAAAAGGGGATCTTCATCAAACTTTGCCAGCGCCCATTTACCTAAAGTTAACCGTTGTAATAGATCGTGTGGTTTCAATTCTTGCACCAGCTGTATTTGAAAAGGTTTTACATCCAAATTTTTCGGCAAAATTTTACACGTAGTGAAGTAACAGATTCCCAATTGTTACGAACGGAACCGAATCGATAATTCACGGTCAACAACAACACTGGCGGATACAGCTGCGATATTTGCATCTGTCCGCACTTTACGTATGCGTGTTGGTGGTCGCCCAAACTGACCATAAATTGGAAAAAGTGAACGATGCACTTTCTTAACCGAGCACGAATTTTGTTAATAAAATTCAAAAATCTGCAAGCGTTGTTCGTTTGTAAGTCGATTGGTTAAATTACAGACCAAACTGAACATGTTTAACAGTAATATATTACACGAAAACAGCTGAGCTGCCAAAAACAGTGTTGCCGAAAAGAAAGTTGCTGAAAAATCACCCTTTAAATTGCATAAATAATTATTTGACAATTATAAAATGTATATTTTCCTAGTTTATTGATAAAATCACGTATTGTTTAATATTCTACCTATACATAATTGTATAAAACATAAATAAACAAAAAAATTCATTAAAAATAATTAGTTGTTTTTGTTATTCATTAATTTTTTTAAATATTTTCACTATGCAAAAGAATTTATTGACAGACTACATGTGGAGTATAAGACTATTTTAAAGAATGTTGGGTTAATCCCCTCCCAAGGGGCTGTTAGTGGTTCAAATGTCTGCAAATTTTTCACACTCAGAAAAATTGCACGAAAATTGCTCTGGAAAACTGCCAAACGAAAAATTGGAAAACATAATTTTAGAAATGCTGGATTAAAAAAGAAGAATAAATGTTTTTCTCTACAAATTATAAACACTATTATTTTCAAATCAGTCTAGACTAGTTTCTGCCTTTTTATGGACAGGCGTCATTAGCGATTTTATTTTATAATTGTCAGATTGTCTCTATATGATAATTTTTTTTTTTAACATGCCGGCTGTCTGTAAGAAACAAACCTGCGTGTTGTCTTACATTAAAAACTAAACAATAACAATTCGCAACCGCTTAACGATCTCAGCCTAGTATAGTCTTAAATGCAATGCAGCTAATTTACAGTTTTCTTTCCTATTCAGCTCTGTTTTTGCATATTATTCAAAAGTATATAAACACTAACCCACACAAACATTCCATTTTTAGATTTTTGTTTATCTTCTAATCTCCTCCGTCTCTATTTCACAGCATTACCAGAATGACTTTTGGTTTTTCCTTAAAATGTAGCCAACTTGTGTTTATGTTGAGACATCGCCACGGGGCATATTTTGTAATGTATTTTAGTACAGTGTTATTTTAACGTCATATAGGCAGTCGCAATTATTACTTAATTAATATGCATTTTATAACTTTAATTTAGATCGGGTGATGTGTCATTTTAACGTCATATAGGCAGTCGCAATTATTACTTAATTAATATGCATTTTATAAATTTAATTTAGATAGGTTGATGTTAAGAAGAATAATAAACGTTTTTCTCTAAATATTGTATACACTATTAATTTTTAAATCAAAATATTATTAGTTTGATATAATTTAAGATAAGATAAGATATTTTCAAATGTTTTACTTTTAAATTTTTAAATTTTAAAAAATTAAAACCAAAAGATTATTTTTCGATCTTTTATCATAAATTATGATGTGAGCAAGATTATTCAAGTTCAAGATCATTTGGTATTTGTTAAACAAAAAACCGTGCAATGTTAAATTATTAATTAACATTTTTTTTTTTTTTGATTTGAATTAGTTCAATTCTTCTAATTTTGTTTTTTGCTTCTCATCGGGTAAATAAAACATTACGGGTAAAGCGTTGATCTTTTTCCTTCAAAATTTGGGTAAAATATTCTACCCCTTCTACATTGGATCTCTGAAGAAACATGATAAAACATATATGAACATATTGGTAGATAAAGTCTGCTTTAAATTTAATTTTTCACAATTTATCTTTCCATTTGGCAAGCGATTAAGCATATAATATCTGCTTTTTTCATCTTAAAATATATTATATATTATAATATGTGTCATGCAAAGCTATATATAATTATAATTTTTCTTATGTGGCAGCATATATAACGACATATTATTATATATTGACATTTGTAATATAAGAAATAAAGCATTTATACTATACATAATAATATATGATCGATTTGCAGTCATATATAATAATACATTTTCATATATAAAATAATATGTTATCATGCATGGTGACTTATAAGCTATATAATTTATGATATAAAAAATAATACATGCTATGTTAAAAAAATGTGTGCGTGTGATATAAGATATGCTTATAAAGGGTCCGCCAAATAACTTTTTTTTTGAAAATACTATAAAAAACTACTGAATATTTTCTCAAATTTCTTTTTTTATTTGAAAGCACAATCCTTCCGGTTAATAATGGAAAATAATTTCATTCAAATGGCTGCCTCGGCTGGCCATGCAGTAGCCTACACGATCGGTCCAATTTTTAAGCACATTATCGATTGTGTGCAGCTGTATTTCAACAATGGCTTCACGAATATTGTCCTTTAAAGCGTCAATTGTCTCTGGCTTGTTGGCGTAACACTTATCTTTGACGGCACCCCACAAATAATAGTCCAACGGTGTCAAATCGCAGCTCCGAAATCCGAATCCGCATCATCTGAAAAAAATATTTTTTTGGCAAAATCGGCATCTTCTGTAAGTCGATCGCAGGCCCACTTAGCGAAGCGAAAACGCATTGGATGGTCAGTTGGCTTCAACTCCTGAACCAATTGGACTTTGTATGGTGCATAAAAAGGTCTTCATGCAAAATTCGTCTCAATGGTGTCTCCGAAATGTTCAATTGTTGAGAACGACGGTGAATTGATGTTGATGGCGCTTCACGCACACTTTCTGCCACAGCAGCAATATTCTCGGATGTACGCACTATTTTTGGCTTTTCACGCCTTGGTTTATCGATGAGGATGCCAGTTTCTTTCACTTTTTTCACAAGATAACGAACATACGGAGCTGACGGTGATTCTCTTCTTCCAAAATCCGTACGCAATTTTCGCACACATTCTGCAACATTACCATGATTTTCAAAGTAATGTCGCAATAATTCCCAGCGTTGTTCAAGCGTATACACAACCATATTCGTTCAGCGGAAGGATAAAACTAATTATCTGTCAAATCAGACATGAGCTAAGTGTTACCATTCACGAAATAAGAACTAGTTGAAAAAAAAACCTTAGATGGCGGGCCCTTTATATGTTGCCACACAACCATACCCAGCAAAAGGTAGTAAATGGTAGTAAAAAGGAGGAAGAGCTAGTAAAAACACCGCATCTAATGGTCCGGATTTGGTGCAAACTTAGGTGAATCATTAATGACTTTAACATTGTAGTGTCATTGGGCGTATGGAATGAATATATGGCTTCTTTAATAGCATTTTAAACAGTTCCTGAATGCTAATTTTAAATAGTTCATGGAAGGTATTTTTGAAATATATATAAACATTTTTATTTAATAAAAATGTGCAGCATAGTCTAGGAGATGTTTTTTAAATATTAAAAAAAAATCTTTTGGTACCAGCGAGTATTAAACACACGAATCTGAATCACAATATGTTGTATTAAAGTAGACCGCTCTACCATTTGCACCAAAGTTACTTATGCAGTACACCAAACTTAAGACGAACTTAAGTTTGGTGTACTGTACTCATGTTTTATGAAAACATGAAAAATATGCTACATAAATATATAATATAAAAAAGATAAAAAAATGATTTTAAAACATTTTTACTATGTGATTTCGTATCACTGAGATATAAATTATTTTTAAGTTTTGATGAGGTTAAAAAAATATTAAGAAATAATAAAAAAGCTCTTTAAATAATTTTGAATTCATTGTATATTTTAAAATATTTTTTTAATAATTAATTTGACGAGAAGTATCTTTAATAAGATAACATATACCTGACAATGGAAAAAAGTATAAGATATGTAGTTTAACTGCAGGTAGGGAAAGTGGATTGCAATGAAACGAGTATGCCTTTTAACGTAAGATCTTTTAACGTTTCCCGTAATTTTTTCTAAAGATCTTGAGAAAGAGGTCGATAAAAACTAGATAGGTTAATTAAAATGATATATTTAAATTAAGTAAAAGTTATTAATTCATTAATTTACTAATTAATTATTATTATTAATAAACTAGCTTTCAAGATTTGGCTTCATTATTTTTCATTTTTGGTAATTTTTTGCGATCTGAAACAATAGAATTAAAAATTCAAATAGATTTTTGAACTCAAAATCAAATAACTTAATTTTTCAGAGTATTGCACACGTTTCAAGGCACACCTAAAAAGTTTATCTTGAAACAAATATGAAAAATTCGATAAACTAATTTTTAGCAGTGAAATACATATTTGCATTTTCTTATCAACATAACAATAAAAAATATAAAACTTGAGGTTGTCTTGTATTTTTAAATAATTTTAACAAACTGTTCCATCGAAAAGGCAAAAAATATATTTTTATCATTGTGCGCCCCGGTAGGCTAGTTGGTAGCGTGCTGGCTTATCAGTGCGGGGGTCGTGGGTTCGATTCCCACCAGAGGCACTGGTCTGTTTTCGCTACAACGCGCCGAAGGCCATAGTAGCTAGTGCTCGGTTAGGGTAATAGTATATAATTTGTAATTATATAATTATTAATTAATAAAATAAAAAAAAAAAAAATATTTTTATCAAATAATTATTTGTCAACTCTGGATAACAATTTTCTAAAAAAAAATTCTTTATGATTAAAGTCAAGATTTTTATTATTTGGTCGTTTTAAACTACTTAATTACTTTAAAATACAGAGAAAAAACTGAATCAAATGAAAAAATACTAAAAAAAATTAGTAAGAATTAAAAAAATATATAAAAAAAAAATGTATCTCCCCAGTCCGGAATCGATCTCACAACCTTCTGATGCAAATCCAACCACTTACCGCCTCAACCTCCATATAAAAATAGAATATATGTTCTTATGAAAACGAACTTCTTAGGATGTTATTAATTTAGATACTAATTAATTTATATGGTGATGCAGATCTTGTTTTAAAATACATTTAGTTTAACATTTTTGGCAGTTGTTAACAGTAACTTCTATGAAAACGAAAAATGTGCGTATACTCATGCTTTGAAAGTCAAGTTAAAGGGGTTTTTAAAGCACTACTTTCACTTTATTTTACTGGATATATAAGCATTTTTGCTCATAAGCAAAAAGCGAAATCTGAATTGAAATATTTCGTGTAAAAAAAAAGAACTTATGGTTCATGGTAAAAACGCTATATGTGCATAAAATGGATATGACAGCATATCGATTATGCTATTAAATTAAAAAATATAAAATAATGTAAGATTAAATATATGACAAAAGAATAACAATTTGATTTCAGATATGATTATATATAGTCCAACATCATTAATATGCTGTTGGACCATCTTAATCGGTAAATGTTGTTTTTTTTTGTGTTTTTTTTAATTTATTGTATGTTCCAAATTCAGATTCATGAAAATCTTATATTTTTTGATTTAACATTATTTTTGAAAAGTAATATTTATATATTTCATAAAGGAATTACAAGTAGTACTTAATTGGATTAAAATATTTTTTTTTTAATTCTTTAATTAAAAAACTCATTAAATAAAATTGTATCAAAAAATATATAATTTGATCATATTTGATAGTTCCATTTTTCGGATCAAACTATATGAGATTAGATCAAATGAGATACTATGAGATCAGATTTTGAATGTCATATTTCGGATCAGATAAGATATGAAATAATGTTTAGTTATATGTGATACTATATACAATAATATATGATTGTATCGGAACTTTTTTTGCTGGGTAATTTTAAATACCATACGTGACACAGCACTATTAATATAGTTTGAGATATGATTATATATCGTCCTACATCATTAATATTTTCCCTACGCATAATATATAATTATTTTATTTTTTTATTATTTTTTTTTAATTTTATTCAAAATTATATATTTCATGGTATTTAAATAAAAGCAATTAAATTTCAAAACATCTTATTCGATCTACCAAAAGTTACTTATCTTTTTGGATCTAATTAGATCCAACTAGGTATAAATAGATCCCATGGAATATTTTAGGATCTATAAGGGCATAAATTATATATTATTGAATCCATAGATTTTTATCTTATTTAATCCAGTAACATCTTTGTGGGATATAATCGGATATTACTGGATAGCCCAATTTTGAGATCAACTTGGATAGGATAAAATATCGATCTATATAAATATGGATATAATTTTATATTTGAAATATAATTTTTTTTAGCGGGTATACGATACCATATAAAATCACTATATTCAATAATACAAATATGTGAAACTGGATTGCGTACATGAGGTGCTTTTGATGGTGAGCAAATGTGGCAACACTTGGGGAAAAGAGTTTTATGATGTTTATGAAATAGTTTCTTTGGACAAGAATAATCATTTTAATATTTAATAAATGTGATAAACCTTTTCATAAATATTTATGAAACATTCATCACATCTTCTTTTTCACTTTATAGAAAAATATCGTAAATATTTGTTCATGATAATGGTCCATACCTCAAAA
Organism: Delia radicum; assembly: GCA_021234595.1. Taxonomy (NCBI): domain Eukaryota; kingdom Metazoa; phylum Arthropoda; class Insecta; order Diptera; family Anthomyiidae; genus Delia; species Delia radicum. The sequence continues at coordinate 174,637,793 of CM037851.1, read as the reverse complement.
ACCGAACTTAAGAACTAACACTTCGGTATAAAAATAAAGCCATATGCACCTGAACATTTTTTTTTATGACACAGTTTTATAAATATCTATAAAACAGTCTCCATGGGCGAATGAAGCCTTCATCAAATTTATGAAGGATTTCCTAAATATAATGAAGCTTTTCGTTTGAGTGTAGTATTAGGATTCATTCAGAGAAAGAAGTGTAAAATATTACAAAGTCAACTGGTTTCTCCTTATGTGCCATTTTGCGTTTTTGTCTTTCTGCAATTATTGCTAAAGGCAAACACAATTTTTCATGGTTAAAACCGTTTAAGACTGACGTCCTTTACCCTTATATATAAATTTGCATTACGCACTTGCATTTGCTCTTAGATGTATCCAATATTTTTTACTTTTATTTTCATGAAGAATCTCTTATGTAAAGTATTCTTGACGAAGTAAACAGAAAATACAAACATGTTACAAAAAAAAAAAAAAAAAAAAAACAGCCAATATGAGTGGCAAATGTCTTTAGGACAACATATGCTGAAAAAGCATAATCAGACATGGGCGGTGTCAATTACATTTCACAATCATTCACTGGACCAATTTTTCAATATCATTAATAATTTCAGACGTATACTCACATTTGTGTGCTTAAACGCTTCCTTCTAAAATTTGTAATAATATTAATACCAAACATGGGGATTAGTAACTACATCTGGGTATTTAATTACAGGTAATTATACCCAATTACATGTAATTATACGTAAAAAAGTAATTGGCCTGTAATTAAATACACAAATATTGGTATTATGGCCCATGTATGGTATTGACAAAATTGGAAATTTGCCAAAGGAATAGTTTAAGCCAACAAGTGTGAGCGTAGGTCTGAAATTATTAATTGTATGACAACTTTCACATGGGAATGATTGTGAAATGCAATTGACGCCGCCCATGTCTGGGCATAACACTTTACAGGCTTGTACTCACAACTACACTTAAATTTGTACACGCTTACACCAACCAAGAATATATGTATGTTAGATTGTGCCAAATAAAGCGACTTTTTTTGAAGGTCCCATGTCAAAACTATGTTTTTGGTTAAAAAAAAAAAAAAAACAATTCTGGCAAAATTTCAGCCCTCTATCTTCATTTTTCAGTTAGCGCTCTCAGAAATGAGAATTCTCGATGAACAACGTTTTTTTTCGTTAGTTTTTTTTTAAACAATTAAATATAACAAATAAAAAACAATAACCATGGCTTTTTTGGGAATTAATTTCTCAACAAAGATCTCTTTCAACAAAATTTAAAAAATCAACCCCTTTTTTAAAAAGTCTTGATTAATTTTCATTTTTTTAAACAACTTTAAAAAAAAAAAAACGATTTAATTATTTTTAAACTTTTTCTTTTAAATAAATAGCTTTCATGCTTTCATGGATCCCTATATCGTATTTTGAAAGATAAGATGTAAAACAGCAGTACGATCAAAATTTATAAAAATGTAATTTTTTATGTGAGCTCCCTTAGCGATTGGAGAAACCGGGTAGGTATAGTCGGATGAACTGTTCATACATATGACTTGTTTAGGGGCACCCTTGCGACAGTTAGAAATGTTGGATTTGACATTTTGTATGGGAGCTCTCTTAGGGAGTGGACACAGGGTGCAGTTATGTTCTGAAAAATTGTTTGGATTTTACTCCGATAGGGGCACTTTTGGGTCAGTTAGAGTTGTGGGAGCAAATTTTATAAAAATGTAATTTTTATATGGTATCCCTCTTAGACATTTCATATACGGGGTAGGTATGTTATGAAAAAATGTTGGGGCTGAAAAAATATAAGGGCCGGTCATACAAATGAATAATCTAGCGGCACCCGTGAGACAGTGAGAGCAAATTTTACAAAATTTAATTTTGTATGGTAGCCCCCCTAGGAAGTGGAGATCGGGGTAGGTATGTTCTTAAAAAATTTTTGGATTAAAAACCTATGGGGGTTCGGTCATGGATTTGACGCAGCTAGGAAAACCATGGGCCCCCTATTACCTGGCTCACACATTTTTTTTGAACCTTACAAAATAATGGGTTCTAGCAAATGGAAATCGAAAAATCTATAAAACAATGTAAACTCATAAAAATGTAAATGTAAACTCAAACAAAATGTCCGTGCAATAAGAATATAATTTTAATTTTTTCATTAAATTTTTTTAGGTATCTCACTGTTAAAAACAGTGTTTATTCAATTTAAAATACCAATGATTTCTCATGAGTAGTAGTGGGATTATGATATAACTATAAAAATTATTTATTAAAAAAAAAAAAAAAAAAACAATAAAATGGTTAAAACTGAAAAAAGAGATTATTACAAAATATTATTTTTTTAAATAATAACTATTAATATCTTGATGCTATTTAATACGAGTTAAAAAATAAAATACGAGTAATTAAAATAAAAAAAAAATACTTTTATTACCTCTAAAAAACTGAGTAGATTTTTTAAATTTGGTGAAACCTTTGTAGTGAATTAAATTCCTTACTAAACCATGACAAGCTATTTTGTATATCTAATATTTAATTGTTTATAAAAATACTAAAAGGCAATAATTTTTTTTCATAGATAATTCTTATTTTTGCGTGCGCTAACTAAAAAATGAAGATGGCTGAAATTTTGCCACAATTATTTTTTTGTTACCGACAACAAAATTTTGATATGGTACCTAGAAAAATAATCTCTTTATTTAGTACAGTCACACAGTTTATTTAGCACAATATATTTAGTTACAATATTGTATACCTCAAGTCCAAAACCTAGTAAGATATTGTCATATTAGATTTTATTTGTTCCTTTTCAAAACAAGTGATAAATCAACTTTATTAGAATTTATAGAATTTATATTATAAAAATACTACTAAGTCCTTTGACCTGTATGCTCTGATGTTTGCGCTCTTCAAAGAAAGTTTTTAGAAAAATGGACGGCTTACAATTTACCATTCATCATTTAAAATTTATTTATGCAGCCGTTGGATCTAACATCAATACAGTATAGCTATAAAGTATTAGCTAATTTATAATAATAATGAGAAAGGAAACAAGTGGATGCATTAAAGTCCGATGTGCCGAATTTGGTATTAAAAAAGATTAAATTCGGCTGTGACGAATTTTGGATACCCTCCATCTCGGTGTTTTCATAAACCAGGGAAAGTGCAAACAATATTAATATCTATATTCTTTGTAAAAATAACAAAAATAATGTTGTTTTTATAAGTAAAACAAAATATGACTGATTGATTAATGTATTTGGGATGTTACAAAAGAAAAAATGTTTAATTAAAGTTTACTAAAATGAATCTGAAATTCTGCATGCTTATAACAGTGGGTATTCAAAGGTTATTCTGATTACCTAAAGAAGAACGTGTAGTGAAAAATATATATATTTGTATAGTTCCTTATGATGTTAAAAAAACTGTTGTAAAATCCGCCTGTTGTTTGTCTCTTTGCCTATATAATAATGAAAGAAAGTTACTAAAATATATTTTTGGATCGTTAGAAGAGATGCAATGAATACAAACGCATAAAAACAGTTTCGAATAATCAGAATTTTAGATAAATTTAAGGGAACAAAAATACACTTGCGGAGACATACATAATGAAATAATTATGAAATGCCAGTTTACATTACAACACATGTGTTTATACTATACATCACATAAGTAAAACGGAAAGTGTGATGAAACTAAGTTTGTCAAAAATTATAAAAGAAAATCTTTCGAGTGTTTAGGGTGTTTTCGAGATACAAAAAATTAAAGAAACTGGTATTTCAAATTATTGTTTTTCAGCTCAGTTGCTTGTGCAATTCTCGTTTACGACTCCTAGAATAAGAACCCTAAGAAATTTTCCCAAAATTCGATTGGTTTTTACACATCAATACTTTAATTTAGATTATTTTTGTATGTATCAAATAAAAATTAGGGCTTTTAAGGAAAACAAATGCATATAATCAAAAGATTTTAAGATGAAGTATGCACCTTATATGTCTTAAATAAAAAAGTTCTGAAAGTGAATGTCCTTTAAATTGAATGGGGTTTTTAATAAATGTAATTAGAATGTAAGAGTTTCCTTGCAAATTTATTAAAGGTTGAGAATGAAAATAAGTAAAAATAGTGTACGAAAAAAAGTTATGAATTTACATTGTTGGATTCGGGGATTTTGTTGCTGGATATTTTTTTGATCTGATAACGATTAATGTGTCTGGCAACTCCGGTTAATGCAGTCAAATAAATAAAGAATTTTAACTAAACTATTTTGTTCTACCTTTTTTCTAATTGGTGATTTTTTGATTAGTTGGGGTTAACAAAAAAAGGTATATGGCAAGCCTGGTATATGGAAAACAAAAGCATACTTTATAACAGGGGTGCCCAAGGCCTATGCGCTTGGTGCTCATTTGTTTTTGTAAAAACACTTAGCTATAGGCTGTGTGTTTTAATACACATATAGAGCGCTCAGCACTAGTAATACGAAATACACAAACAACTTTGTCTTATTAGTTTTTTTGTCGTTTTTCACTGTATACACGCAAGCGCAAAGCAACAACACTATCGTATGCTTTGCTGGTAAACATTGAAATATTTTTTTCTTTTTTCTTTGTATGTATTGGTTTTTACAACAAAAAATATTGAATAAAAATTAGTTTTTCTTTAAATGTATTGGTGTTTGCTCTTCCATAAGGAACTTTTGGGCACTCCTGCTTTATAAATTAGCTTAACAATTTTTCGAGGGCTTCTCGCATTTGCACTTATAACCAGTGTTGCCAGGTTTGCAAAGCATAAAAACGACACACTTTCTAGAAAAAATCGTCAAAATCGTCATCATATTTTGAAAAATCGTCAAAATAAAATATATTTGTTAGAAGAGGGATAAAGTTTTAATAAAAAATAAAATACAATAATGTTATTCACATTTCAAATGTTAACGTGTTATCGTTGTAATATAACACGATTTTTGACACTTCTCTTTGGTTTAAACTTCGAAAATCATTATATTTTACAACGATATTCATATTTATAAAATGTTGAAACAGTGTGCCCCAGTAGGCTAGTTGGTAGCGTGCTGGCTTATCAGTGCGGGGGTCGTGGGTTCGATTCTCACCAGAGGCACTGATCTGTTTTCGCTACAACGCGCCGAAGGCCATAGTAGCTAGTGCTCGGTTAGGGTAATAGTATATAACTTGTAATTATATGATTATTAATTAATAAAATAACAAAAATATAATGTTGAAAGATCAAATAAATACAACTTTAAATCAAACTAATTTTACCACTTGAACTGTTAAACGCTGTTAAACACACACTGCATAATTCTGTGAACAACATTTCAGTGGCACAACTTTTTAAATATTAAATTCTTTTACAAAATTTGGAAATTCTTTAACAATAAGTCTGTTCGATTACTTTTCCTGTAAAGTTCAGTAAAAACTACTCAGTAACAAAATTACAAATAGTAAGACAAATTTACAAAGAAGTAAACGAACAGAAAATTTGTAGGAATTATTAAATTAGATAAAGCAGCTTGTTTTAAATATTAAAAAAAAATCAACTGGTCATTATGGAAAAGGAAAAAGTTAATTGAAATTATCGACCAAAAATAATTTAAATGTTTTTTAACTTCTTCCATAGTTAATTATTTAATCATTTTCACTTTCAATCCATAAACAATTAAAATTTAATTTAATTTTTGTTTACTAAAAATACAAGCATATTTTTTTATTTTTTAGTCATATGTTTTTTTCATCTTACAAATTCTTTCTGGCAAAAATGTATAGAGTAAAAACTTGTAAGTTCTTTGGCATCAAACTGTCACTTTACTCTCTCTTTTTACCAGTTTTACTGCGTATTTGTCTAAACGAACACCTTCCAGTAAAAACTTGTACAAATTTTTGTGTTATCAAACAAACTTAATGTTATATTTTTAATTATTAAATTTTGGCACTTTATTTATATTATTAGGCCTGTTTTTTAAGCACCGGATTTATTTTTGGATGTATTTTGTTTCATTTAAAGTTGTATATATATCATCTTTCAACATGAAATATATTCGGGCTAGAGATCTGTTTGTTTCGCAAAAAAAAGTCCATGCCTTGTGTTTTAACATGAAAATTTTTTTATTTTTATTTAAATCTAACTCCAATTAAATTTTATAAAAATTTAAAGAAATGTTCTAAACATATAAACACAGAAACTAAATTAAGCTAAACCCGTAATGAATTTATAAAAAAATAAATGCGGTTTGGATTAAGTTTTATTCAATTCTAGGATTTGCATTTTTGCAAAATTGTATTTCACATCATATTAGCATATAAAAGCTAGCTATTGATCAAAAAACAATGTTTTTGCTTTCAATTTTTAACGAAATAATATAAATTTAATGATCGAGCCGGCGATTTTATGAGAATGATAAATAAGTAGATCTTGCTGACATATTAAATTATTGTCAAAAAATCGTCATTTTGGAAGCAAAAGTCGTCAAATAGTCATTTAGTTATTTTGGGTATTAAATATCATCAAAATGACTACAAATCGTCAAACCTGGCAACTCTGCATGCGATTGCTACTAATTCATACGTACATACATACTGTATACAAAACAAAACAAAAAACAACAACAATATTTTGTGAGTTTTTTTTTGTTTTTAAGTGTTGATCATGACCATGGATGGTAACCGATTCTATGTGGTTATTGGTCGTAGTAACGCTATTTTCTTTTATTTCGGTAACGGTATTTTAGGGGAAACTATACTTCAGTTATTTCGGTAACGGGATTTTAGCGTTAACGGTATTTTAGCGTTAACGGTATTTTATTTATTTCGCTAACGGTATTTTAGCGGTAACGATATTTTAGATATTTCGGTAACTTTATTTTAGGGAAAAATATTTTTCAATTATTTTGGTAACGGCATTTTAAGGATAACGTTATTTTAGTTATTCAGGTAATGCACACCACAATTTTTAACCGCATTATGTCCGAGTTTAAATGACTGTCTAGTTTATGATCATACTTTGGGAAAATATATCTATTTACAGAAGTTTTTTTGTTCAGATCTTGTTAGATTATTTCGGTAACGGTATTTTAAGGTAACGGTATTTTACGGATAACGGTATTTCAAGAATATCGGTAACGGTATTTAAGCGATAACGATAGTCAGTTGAAAGGTGTTAGAATCGTGGACGGTAATTCAGCGATATTGACAGCCATCCCTGCTTGCGTATATTCTTGTGTATAAGCATTGAATGTGCGTATGTATGTATGTATGATGAAATAAAAAAAAAAATTTTTTAGTGGTCTTCCCACATTTTCACTCATAACTTTTGAACGCGTTAACCGATTTCGATCATTTTCACTAGAAAACTGCTCATGATATCAACAAACAATTTGACTGAAAATTAGCTGTACCTCTTCTGTATTGGAGGAGTATTTTGTGTTTCCACAGACAGACGGACGGACAGACGGACAGACGGACAGACGGACAGACGGACAGACGGACAGACGGACAGACGGACATGGCTATATCGACTTCTCTATTCATGCTGATCAAGAATATATATAGTTTATAGGGTCCCAGAATTTTTTTAAAAGAATTACAAACATTTGACAAAGTGAATATACCCTCCTGCACTATGGGATGGAGGGTTAAAAAAATGTTAATTTTGTATGCTTTGGGTTCTACGTTTACTGTATGAAAAACAACAACTTACAAACATTTAAAAAATAGGATGTTGGAAATAGATTTGAAGGGTTGTTTGTGTTTAATAATTCCATTGTTGGTGCATACTCTTAGATTCCTTACGAATCTTTGTAGAAGATAAATTGGTTTACCTGTATGAATTTTCAGTTAATTCTATAGCCTGATCGAGCATTCTAGTGGTAGTATATCTAATTGAAATTGAAACTTTAGACATTTGTACACACTTAAAGAGTTAATTTTTTTCTGCAATTACGTGTGCAAGAACAAAAGCACCATGTATTTAAAAATAGTTTTAAGTCACAGCAAAAATCGACCTTACTTAAGGTCACACTGCTACATGCTCTGTCTAGAGTGTATTACGAAGTGTATGTAATAATGTTTGTCTTTAAAATGGTCAGTCATTGCACAAAAACAAATATTATATTATATATCAGAATCACTGATGAACGTTACATACCAGAAACTGTAGTCTGATTGAATTGAAAAATTTACAAAGTAGTTATGATTTTTAGAAATGTGCTTTTTCTTCTCTACCACGTCTCTCATAAAAAATATTTCTATTTTCGCATTTTTCAAGACTTCTTCAAAATATTGGTATTTTTAACCAGTTCTTTAAAATACCTCTGCTGGTTGAGAGAAAATAGCATAGTTTTGATATTTATAACGGAAACGGATTATTTTCTTCATACTTTCATTTAAAAAAAAAAAAAAAGAAAAAATCATGATTCTATCAGTTAATTTATTTTCGAAAAGTACATGTTGAATAAAAAATTTTCTATTTCTAAAAGTTTTCTTATATGTGTTTATTGATAACAATAAATCATATTTATTACGCCGGTCTTAATTATATTTTTGCTTCAAAAAAAGCAAAAAATAAACTTTTTAGATTACTTGTTAGGACAATAAAGAAATATAGAGTATGGCCTCGAACTTGAATAATTTTAATTTTCATTGCACAATTGAAGGTCGAAAAAACATAATTTTTATTTTTAATAAAAATTATATAAAACTTGTAAAAAATATTTTCTTTCAAATCATTATATGGCAACCCTAGAATTATAAATTTAAAAATTTTTCAAACCACGTTTTTCGTGAAGACATCAATTTTAATATAATTTTTATATAGGCTCTTTAAAATTTAGGTGTCTTTAAAGATAGGTTGGTAAAAATGGGTTGAAGTCAAATTTATTTCAGCTTTGTTCATTCGATTTTTTCAAATATCGTTAAAGGCTGCTGTAGGGGTAAAAAACAATTCTAACCCATTTATCATTAAAAAATCACAGAAATACTTAAATATTCTTTCTTAAATATTCTTCAAGTAAAAACATTAAAAACGTACAAATATTTATCATTCTTTTACATATTTAACACTGTTTAAATGAAAAAGGAAAATGACAAATAAAAAAAAACATGGTTTAACAAATTGAAAGATAATTAATAGGGGGTTACGCAAAAAACGGGTTTCTTTTAGAAATCTTGTTTTTTTTATTCTAAATGCTACTTGTGGCAGTTTAACATACACACCCATTCACCTATCTTAAGGCTATTTATGGTGGTAGTATGTTAAATGAGTCCTTTATTCTACTTAAGGGTCTAATAACAACCAAAACATCAGCAGCATGAGTGTATAAAAAAGTTCTTGTAACTGTTTTTGTCTTTTTATCATGCTAAAAGTTATTTAAAAAATACGCCGAAGCCAAAACTTTGAATAAAATGGTGAAATAGGAATAAATAAAAATCATGCAAATAGAGGATGGACGCTATTGAAAAAACATCAAAAAGGCCAGCTAAATGGCAATTTATTTATTTTTCCTTTCATTAATCAAGTCACTTAAGAATTGTAAATGCTGTTTCAGTTGTTGTTTCTTTATGGCACATTTCAAAAGATTAAATGGAAACACCAAAGAAAAGCAAATGAAAGTGTTAAGAATTCTTTTGAACATCTCTTTACTTTTTTTTCAATAATACACTGTGTAAAAAAAATATTTATAGAGGTTTTTCTTTTTGTTTTTCCATCTATTCATTATTATCATTATATTTTGTATACCCTACATTACATGAACAAAAATTAAATAAACAAGTTAATATAGGAGAAGACATATTTATTATTAAATAAGGACTCGTACATTATTAAACGGCTCAGAAAATCATCTCCATTGTCCAATAAAAGAGGTTGTGGTTTTAATGGGTACATAAATAAAATCAAGTTCCTTAAACCACTAAACGACTGTCCTGTCAACATACAAAGTATACAGGTACATTAGAGGTATTCAATGTAAATTCTAATTTGGTTCCTTTGTATATAGAAACATTAATTATTAAGTATGGTGCTGATGTGATAAAGAAACGTCGAGGCCGAAATCGATACAGAATTGAAACTGTGTTTCGTGTGGTAAAAAAATTTATTTTTTTCAGTGTTTGCAAAAAAAAATAATGTTTTAATAGTTTTTATTCTTTATGAAAAATTATCCGATATAAAGAAAAAAAAAAATGTTTTAAAAATGGTATACAAAAGGTATTTTAATTTTAATTATAATAAATATCTAAATAAATAAATAAAATAAAAAATAAAATGCATAATCGGTTCTTAGTACTTATAAATAAAGTAGTTCTAAATTATAAGTTCTAAAGTAATTTTTACATTGAGCAAATGGATCTACCTGTTCCTTTTAAACCATATAAAGGTCACAATGAACCAAACCCCGTATAGTCTGGTCCACTTCCAAAAAACAATTAAATAAATGGAAGAATTTACAACGTTTTAAGAGTGTAATTCCGTAATTCGGGGAATGCCCTAAAATGTGCCAATGGCCTAGAAAATGGGATAGACAAAGTTTAAGATCAAGCCAATAATATAAACAATGCTTCATCGGTGTTAAAGTTAGCAAAAAAAAAATAATAATAACGGAAAATTCTAGTTTTTCCTGCTTAAAATCGAAACCATTTTTCTAGGAATACATTTGAGTCATGTAAGAAATTTTATTTTATAAATTTTGATCATAATATTATTTTTGTTAATACTTATAGATTAAGTAGTATTTAGCATTTATCATGCAGTAGTGGCCAACTTAAACCATCGGTTTTTGCAAAAATGTTTTAATGTTGTAATAATTTTTATTCTAAATGATACATTACTCGATATATAGATAACATTTTGCTCATGGAGCAACTTTCGCAGTAAAAGCTAAATTTTTTGGAGCTAAAATCCGTCTATTTAACTCGATTTGTCGCTCGATACAATCTGATACAGTCTGATGCTCAGGTATAGGGTCACTTGGATTTTGAAGAATTAGATAGTATACACAGATTCTTCGTAAAACCAATTCTGGAGTTACCTAAATGTATACCTAACTATGCTCTATTGCTAGAGTCGGGAATGGAAGACTCTCATTTATTTTCACTTGATCTACGTATGAGATATATTTCACAAACTCTATTCCAGTACACGGAAGTACGTCTACCTCATCAACTTAGCTTACTGGCATTAACGCATCAAGTTACATGGGTGCAAAATTTTAATAGTTTGGGTCAAGAAAGCAACATTGAACTATCATCAAATATATCGGGGGCGGAATGGAATGAAAAGCTTATAATGATTAAGTTCTACATAAAAATAAAAAACCACCAAAACCGTATGAGCAGATTGAAACAATCAGAATCATTTTATAAAAACTTAATGCCATCAGTTGCTCACTTTTATTTCAACGGTGACAATAAGCATTCGAATATTATGTGGATATTCAAAACACGTTGCGATCTGCTAGTTTTTCGAAGAGCATTAATAACCGATGCTCATTGTGTAATATGGATGAGAAGGAGAATATTAAACATTTTATTGGAAGGAGTTCAATTCCAAACACCTTTAGGTTGCGATTTTTTATTAAGATAATATTATCAGAAGATAAAATCATTAGATTTTTGAATGGGTGAGCCGCGGTAGGCTAGTTGGTAGCGTGCTGGCTTATCTGTGCGGGGGTCGTGGGTTCAATTTCCACCAGAGGCACTGGTCTGTTTTCGCTACAACGCGCCAAAGGCCATAGTAGCTAGTACTCGGTTAGGGTAATAGTATATAATTTGTAATTATATGATTATTAATTAATAAAATAAAAAATAAAAAAAAATAAGATTTTTGAATGGGCTAAACTTAACAAAGTAAATTACACAAGGCAACAATTTTGAAAAAATTTTAGGGGCTTTGAAAACCACTATACAATTTTGATGTATTGTGGTCCCAGTAGTACAAATATGGTTCAATTTTGAAATTCTATGGAGGGGTTTTTTTTTTAAAAATTTTTAAGTAAAATTATAAATTTTTTTAGACGTTTCTCCACATAATTAATGATAACTAAAAAAAAATTAGTCCGATATTATTCAAATAAATTTAGAAAAACTGAAATTTACATAGCCTTTAATCCGTTAATATATTGCGTTTCAATCGGCTCAGTAGTATCGGAGTTATAATAAAAAATTGAGGGAAAAAATATTTTTTCTACGTGAAAATAGCAAATGTTTTTGTTTTAAAAAAATCATAAAAAATCGAAAACGGCAAAAATCGTTCAGATTTATTGCTTTATCGCAAAGCCACATGTAATAGGAACAAAATGAGATATCGATCATAAAAATCGATTGATTTTTTTCGAATTTATTCACAATTAAGTGAATTCGCTCATTTTCACCAAATTTTAGTTTTTTGTCTGATATACATAAAATTGAGTAGTTAATGTTCTTCTTTCGATTGATTGAATTTTGAAAACATTTGCCCCATGCTATGTACAAATTTTCACATCAAAAATGCATTACATAGTAACATTCGTGTATTTTTTGGCAAAACCCTACCTAGAATATACTGATTCTATTCTTCGGAAAGACATTTGTGTTGGATGAGCTTAAATGTAAATAAATAAATAAATTAAATAGTAGAAAATTTATATTTTATTATTCACATTTATTATAATAAATAAAACAAGAAAATAAATAAATAAATATGTATTATAAACTACAAACTCTGAAATTTTCTTTTAGTCGATTTTCTACTATTGTTGAATAACGAAGTGTTACTCTGAATACTCCAGCAAAAATCAGCCATCATGTGTGCATCCCAGCGACCCTGGTATCGTTCCTCCATTGTCCGGATATCTTGGTGGAATCGTTCGCCCTGTTCTTCACTCAAGTCTCCTAGATTTTCAGGAAAACGATCTAAGTGACTGTGCAGGTAGTGTACTTTGATGCTCATGTTGCATCCAAGATTCTGGAAGTGAGTTAACATCTCTTCAACGTGCGCAACGTAATCATCACCCTTGTTATTTCCTAAGAAATTTTGAATAACCCATACAAACGAATCCCATGCATTCTTCTCAATTTCTGACATTGAACTGCCAAATTCAGTATCGTTCACCAATTTGCGAATTTGTGGGCCATCAAATATGCCTGCTTTCAGCTTTTCCATACTTAGATTGGGAAACTTCCTTGAAATATACTGGAAACATTCACTATCTTTGTTAAGTGCTTTAACATATTGTTTCATCAGACCAAGTTTAATGTGAAGAGGGGGTAATATGATGCGATCTCGGGGCACTAGAGCCACATTTATAACATTTGGCGTACCTGGAACTAGTGTTTCCCTAGAAGGCCATTGTTTTCTCTTCCAATGTTCTGTTTTAGCTCTGCTGTCCCATAAACATATAAAACAAGGATATTTTGTAAAGCCGCTTTGTTGGCCTAAGAGGAAATTTACCATCTTAAGATCAACACAAATTACCCACTTATGTTCATCATACTTTATCTTCTTCATGACCAATGCAATTACAGAGTATTCTTCTTTTACTTTGGTTGAATGTGCGATCGGCAAGGAGTGAAATTTATTTCCATTATGCAAAAGGACAGACTTCAAGCTGCGTTTTGATGAGTCGATAAATAAACGCCATTCGTTTGAATCATATCTCTGTAAACCCATGGCAGTCATCAAACCAGAAATATCTGTGCAGTACACAAAGTCATCCTCTTCAGCAAAATAATGAAGTAAGTCTTTTTCTCGAGTACGGTAATACGAAACTTTAGTTTCTTTAGTTATGAGACCTGTTTCTTTAACCGGGACGCAAGTAATTCAGAAGATCTTTTCGACAATCCAAGGTCTCTAAGCTGATCTTGATTCCATGGTCTCGGCGAGAAATGTTTGTGTGGGATGAACTCGTCATTTTCAGCTGTAGATGGTAGTGCTGGATCTGACATATCTGATTGGTAAGACATACTTGAGGTTGAGTGTCCTGGTGAAGATGAAAGCACAGCTTGCACCCCGATCTTGAGCATATTCTATTTCTTGTGAATGTAGAACTGCAAGTGTAAACCCATCAGCAGACCTCGTGGGGTAAGACCATCGCATATGTTTTCCAAAACCGCTTTTTGTACTTAAACAAAAATAACACTCGGATGCGTGGTTCGCTGTTTCTCTCCATAGCATCGTCTGTAAAATGAAAAAAAAAATTGAAATCAGGAATATGAAGAATTCAAATTTTAATTAAGAAATATTGTAATTATAAAATATTCCAAATCTATTAATTTATACTTACTTTACGTTAGAAGACTTCATAGAAAAATTCAATCGACATGGAATGCATATAGTACTCGGTGTCCAATGCTGGTTCAAATTGTGCGGATAGATATTATAGCAATCTTGATATGACTTTTGCAATGAAGTTAAGAAGCACTTCCGTTTTTTCCCGGTGATATATTGGCCGCACACATAACAAAATAAATCTGGATCGTTTTTACATAAAAATGTTCTGGCTTTCTGGCTCATTTTTATTAATATTTGAAAATTGTTTTTAACTTCTAAGCTGTATGACTCTAATTTTTGTGTAGGTATTAAATGATGTTTGCGTTATCGCAAACACTTCTTGAATGAAATAAAAAGGGTCAAGGAGATCTTATAAATACTGATACTATAATTTGGGATAACCCTTTGTGTGGATACAGTTTGTGTGTGCTGCAAATTTTTTATTATTCCCAAGAATCCTAAAAAACATTAAGGACTTTTATGAAAAAAAAAAAATCATCCGTTACAGGTAGCTAACGGAAAATAAGAGCACTTCAGCGTACACGCACATTAGTGAGCGTTTTATTACTATCCTACCGCAATCGTAAAAATTAAACAATCTTTTGTTTATTACTTATTTTTTTTTAATTATTAGAATCACAAAAATGTCATAGAGGTTTTTCCCAAAGGGGTTTTGCCAAAATGCGTGTCGTAAAATGCACCTGAGTTTTTATGTTCTGCATTTTCATTATATAGTAGGTACAATTTTCTACAGTGCTTGTAAATATGCGATACCTTCAATTAATTGTAAATAAAAATGTAAAGCATGCATCGATTTTTATGATCCATATCTAGTTTAATTCGCATGATATGTAGCTTTACTACAAAAAAATAAAAAGTAATATTTTTTGCAGTTTTCGATTTTTCCAGATTTTTGTTTTTCAATTTTTTTTTTTTTTTAGCATTTTTTTTTTTTTTTGCTAACAATTTGTTTCATAACTTTGAAACTATTGATTGAATTAAAAAAAATTGTACACGTTCTTTAAAGATATTGTAAACCTTAATTTTTGTAAATTTAATTTGACAAAATCGGACTAGTTGTTTTTGAGTTATGACAACATAAGTGGAGAAATGTCTCAAAATATTGTCAATTTTACTTAAAAAATTTTTAAAAAAAAAATTATCCATAGAATTGAAAAATTTTACCATTTTTGTACTTAGGCAGCCATGATGCATCAAATCTATATAGTGGTTAGTCAAGCCTTTTTTTGCTGTTGACCTGTGTTATCAATGCTTTGTCAAATCGTAAAACCCTAATATTAGAATACAATAATTAAATATGCAAAATAAAATATATTGTAATCTCTTTTTTCCAATTAAAGACATAGTCACAGCCGTATATTCTTTAAAATAATTTTCTTATAACGTTTAAAAAGAATCAATAAATAATTTCTGCTACTTAATAAATACACTGACAAACACAACAAATGCATTGGAGATGCGACCTATCAATTGTGATAGATTTTAGGTGGTAGATCGCGAATGTGAACACCAAATTTTAATACTTTAACTTTTACCAAAAATCCATTTTTTTTCTTAGAAATTTCTTATTAATTCATATACCGGACTAAATTAATAATAACTTTTAGTGTGGTTTTAAAGTATGGACTGCTCAAAACCATATCAATTAATTGCGTTTGGGTGAATGATGTATGATATAATTGCAATTACAGTGAAAATTTCACTTATTTTTGGTTTTTGTGAATACTATAAAATCACTTAATTAAATTTGCAAAATTTTAGCACATGATGATAATTTATGTTCCACTTAATTAATTTCACCGAAAATAACGTAGCTTAAATATAAATCTGAAGTTTACAATTTTTGACAGTTTTTTTTTATTTTTGTAAAGGCACTTCAGTTAACTGGGACTTGGTTGGTATTGATTAGCAAACATGTTCTAAACATATTTGAATATTTTTATCTGAATTTGATTAATTCACAGACTCCATATTTTTAATGCATAAAAATATGTCAAATTTTGAAACTAAAAGAGAAAGCATGGGAGTTTTTTTTTTTAATATAAAGCAATTCCATATGAAAACGATCAAAATTGGCAAATTTTTGGACGACCCCTCTCCGATTTTAAAATAAATAGTCTCAATCGATTGCCCAGCAAAAAATAATGTACCTACATATTATTTTTTTTTTTATAGTGACTGGTTTAGTGGTGGTGTGCACCACTGTCATGTGACAAAATTGAAGAATTCTTCATAAGGGACCTCATTGAAAGTTGTTTTAAAAAAAATCTACTAAAGCGATCGCAACAAGTGATAGCTCGTTGGAAAGGTATTGAATCAGGCTTTAATTGAAAAATAAAATTTTCCTAATTTTTCTCAGAAATTTACCTTTTTCCCATGAAAATTAAATTTTCCCATGAAAATTAAATTTTCCGATTTTCCACAGAAGCTCCTAAATTTTCCGGCTAATTTTATTTTTTTTGGATTTCTCATAATTTTTGCTTTAAGAATCAGCAATAAAAAAATGGGCCCCGACTCCTTGTTTGGACAGGAGAAGAGCATTAAAGAGACCACCTTGTTCTCATTGTTTTTATATTTTTTATAATTGAATTATTTTTAATTATTTAACAAGAAAAATTAGGAAAATTTTATTTTTCAATTAAAGCCTGATTCAATACCTTTCCAACGAGCTATCACTCGTTGCGATCGCTTTAGTAGTTTTTTTTAAAACAACTTTCAATGAGGTCCCTTATGAAGAATTCTTCAATTTTGTCACATGACAGTGGTGCACACCACCACTACACCAGTCACTATAAAAAAAATATGTAGGTACATTATTTTTTGCTGGGCAATCGATTGAGACTATTTATTTTAAAATTGGAGAGGGGTCGTCCAAAAGGTGATCGCTTTCATATGGAATTGCTCTATATTAGGTAACCTGTGATATTAACTAAAGGTACGTATTTTAGAATAATGAAAAAATGAGAAATTTCAACATTAAATAGACGTATAGAGAAAATTATTGCACCTTTCGAAACGTGTACTGCATTAAATTAAAGAGCATAGTTGATTCTATTAGAATTTTGCAAAAAAGTTGCGTTATTATTTTCAATTTTGTATTGTTTTATAAAAAAGTTTATCAAACAATTAAAATTTCCTAAAAAGTGATTTGCAAATATTTCTTTAAATATAGATAACCTTAAAAATCTAAGACTATTTTCATTATCGGTGTCCAAAGGTTTGGTCACATACCGGATGAATCAAATGTCTCTGATTTTGTGGAACTGTGATAATTTTCAATAGGGTAAACTGTTGTCGATTTTAACTTACTTTTTATTTAGTTAAAATTTGTTTATTTTTCCAACTTTTTCGTTTCTTTTAAA
This sequence comes from Delia radicum, assembly GCA_021234595.1. Classification (NCBI taxonomy): domain Eukaryota; kingdom Metazoa; phylum Arthropoda; class Insecta; order Diptera; family Anthomyiidae; genus Delia; species Delia radicum. The sequence goes on along the minus strand of CM037851.1, from coordinate 174,620,143 downwards.
ATAAAATATAAATACATAGAGTTTAACTTTTGATAGCTAATAAAACATGAAGAGGGTCTGAAATAAATTAAAACAATCAATTGGAAAACAAAAGGGTTCAAAATGTAATTATTCTTAAGAAATTGTTTCTGTTTTCTTTTTTCTGCATTTTAAATAAGCTTACTAAATAAATTCCTATGCTGCAAAAAAAAAAGGAAATCACGACAATTCATCATGTTGTAACAAATTTAAAATTATTTGTCAATTTTTTAAATGACCGTTACAAATTTTAAGCTAAAGTCATTTGTAACAAACGTTTATTATCACTTTAAAAAGAAAAAAAGGCATTTAAAATTATGTTAAACATCAGTACAATAAAAGTACTGCAAATATCTCTGGCTTTCCGATACAACTGTATAGCAAAATATTATGTGTGTCAAACTTACAGTATTTGATATTCTGATTGAAAATTCAGCTAAGACTATTGAAAATAGTACCCGAATTTATGCCAGTAGAATTTGCAATGATGTTGAGAACCACAGTCTGCTAAATTTAGCTGACCTAAATTCTAGAAGAGCTTAATTTGAGTTGACAGTTTTAGTTAAGTTTAATAAGAATTCAGCTAAATCAAGAGAATTTTTAAGCTGAATTAGCAGAACATTTCTGTTAAAAATGTCTTTCCGGATCTGACCAGAGGCCAGTCCATATATATTACCGAGAGTATAGGAAGTTAATAAAGGCTACTTTTTATGTACGATTTCGCTTAGTTTCCGATATATAGCCTATTTTATGATTATAAAAAGTATGGGAAAATAACGCCTTCTAAAAGTGAGACTGATAGCTTAGACACAGAAAAGAAATGGTTTGAAAACAATTGTGGCTTCAATTAACTAGCAAAATTAGTATATTTGAGAATTATGAAATAATAAATTTTATGTTCAAAAGTTAGTTAAAATACGGATCAAATTTGTTCTTGGGGTAAAATAAGTTAACAAATAACTTTAGCTAAATAACTGATTTAAACGATAACAATAGGAAAAAAAAGATTAACTGAATTAGAACACGACTTTTGAACTAGCTTTTTATGAGTCTACATTAGGGTGTCCCTTAAAAATATATTTATTGTTACACCCCCAGGTTTATTACAAAAGGCTCCAAATGGAAGAAATAATTTTATTTCTTTCGGAGAACATCCGAAAGACGTCCGAAAATGGGACATTTTTCAAAAAAGTGCATTAATATTAAAATTTCTCAAAATTTGAAACTTCGAAAAAATTTACTTTTTATTTCATTTATTCATTTAATATACGAGTACTTATAATTATTTACATATGGAATTCTGACTTCATTGAATATGATTAACCCACTTTAGCAAGTAGTCCAATGTGACCCATGAATTTAATAAAAATGCAAAAACGTCTTTTTTTAAATTCATTTAACAACTTTTTAAAATGCCTAATTTGCAGTTTTCGATTGCTATTTTTATAATATAATAGTTGTTATTAAAGAAAAGAATAAATTGGAAAAATGATAACTCTAGTTTGTATTTGGAGCGACTCGTTTCCAGGACATTTTATGTAAATAGCTTATTTTTTCAAAAATTTAACACAATTTTAATGTTTTCATTAAAGTTAGCATAAATTTCTGCAAATTTTCTAGTGGGTCTCTTTTTTTAATCAATTCCAAAACTTTACAATCTTGAAGTAATAATTAAACTTAAACATGAGTCTTTTTTGTCACCAGGCGCTAAGGGTTAAATATTTTTTAAATAACAGTAGAAGTGATTTTATTCTTAATAAATGTAAGTGATATTTTTCCGAAAATTATGCAAACTTTAATGAAAACATTGAAATTATGTTAAATTTTGTCAAAATAAGATATTTTCATAAAAGGTAATGGAAAGCAGTCGATCCAAATACAAACTCGAAAAATAATTTTTTCAATTCATTTTTTTTCTTTAATAACAACTATTATATTATAAAAAAAGCAATTGCAAATTAGACATTTTTAAAAATCTTTAAAATTAATTTTAAAAAAAGACATTTCTGCATTTTTATCAAATTAGTGGCTCATTTTCGCTTCTTTAATAATATTTAAATGTTAAGACATTTTCCATGTCAAACTTTTAGCCCAAATCATTTGTGCATTCTATTAAGGGGAATACTCGCCTTGTCCCTACTGTAAAAATTTTCTAAGACCCAGTTTTAGTGGATGTATGTTCCACATTAATAGTTCGTAGCTCCAACGATTTATGCTGTGTGCATAAGCCGGACCTTTTTTTTTAACCGCATTACTGTTGGAGTTTTTAAAAATTGCCTCTACGATGGCTGAGTAACTTGAAAACCAAATCTTAAGTTTATTAGCCAAATTAGCCAAACTAGTAGTGTCACGACCTTACTTTTCTCACTACTAGAAATGACACTAGCTCACTCTCTGCATTACTCTTACAGAAATAAGTCCATATATATTTATATATAACCTTATACAAACATATCTGAAATGATATATAATTATTTCTGAAGGTATATATAAATATATCTGAGCTCTGATATAATTGGATAGACTAAAATTTTGGATAAAATTATATATGATCATATCTGGTCATATCTAAACCTTTTTACTAGGATCATATCTAAACCTTTTCTACTTTTTTTATACAGAATCCCACTTCTGGTCTTTATCACGAACTAGCCGACACTCCCGATATTGACGATAAGACAAGACTAAATCTGCAATCTATGATAACCATATCGACAACCACATATAGTGACAGTTAACAGAAAGTGAACTATCCCAGCATACCATATGCGCTCTAAATGAGCTCATAAAGACTCTTTTGTCGGAACGCTGACGCTCATAATGAGTTCATAAAAAAATCATAAACAGTCATAAAACGCTCATATTTGAGTGGCTTTTTCCACTAAACTGGTCACTCATGAAAGAGCTCTAAATTTTATGCATAAAAGAGTATTTTCCCAGCTTACCATATGCGCTCTAAATGGGCTCATAAAGGCTCTTTTGTCGGAGCGCTGACGCTCATATTGAGTTCATAAAATAATCATAAACAGTCATAAAACGCTCATTTTTGAGTGGCTTTTTCCACTAAACTGGTCACTCATGAAAGAGCTCTAAATTTTATGCGTTCACTTATTATTAATTTGCTTTCTTTTAAGCTTGCTCTTTTCATTATTTTAATTATGTATTATCTTCTTCTTCTTCTTCTTTATATATATAATTCTTCTGAAAGTGTGTTAGTAACTGAACTCCTCCTTAACGGCTGGGCCGATTTCGATGAAATTTTTTGTGTGTATTTGAGTTGGTCCCTGGATGGTTTAGATTTACAATTGACCTATATAGGTACAATGGGCGTGGCACCTCCCATACGAAGTAAAAATTTATTATTGCATATCTGGAGTACTATTATAGTGGGAGTCTTCAAACTTTGTGTGAGCTACTTTGATAATAATGTGCATAATCTTGCAAAACGTGGCCGGGGTCCAAGCAATGGGCGTGGCACCTCCCATACGAAGTAAGAATTTATCATCGTATATCTCGAGTACTATTACAGCGGGAGTCTTCAAACTTTGTGTGAGCTGTTTTGATAATAATATGCATAGTTTTGCAAAAAGTGGGCGGGATCCAAGCAATGGGCGTGGCACCTCCCATACGAAGTAAAAATTTATAATTGCATATCTGAAGTACTATTACCGCGGGAGTCTTCAAACTTTGTGTGAGCTGTTTTGATAATAATATGCATAGTTTTGCAAAAAGTGGGCGGGATCCAAGCAATGGGCGTGGCACCTCTCATACGAAATAAAAATTTATAATTGCATATCTGAAGTACTATTACAGCGGGAGTCTTCAAACTTTGTGTGAGCTGTTTTGATAATAATATGCTATTTGTTGAAAAGTCATTAGCCTTAAATACAATTTTAGGCAGGACAACGTCTGCCGGGTCAGCTAGTTTATTATAAAATAACTCACAATTTTGTCTTTACGCTTCCAAAAATATTCACTAATGAATCAATTTGTGTAACTTCTTTCTTCTGCTTAGCTGGAATTTACCGTTATCTGTCAGCGTGCAGAAACTACTCATCAAAAGCACATAAAATCTATCGTTTATGAGCTCAGAAATATGCGCGCAGAAACCACGCATAAAAAGTCATAAAATTTACCGTTTATGAGCTCAGAAATTTACACGCAAGAAACACTCATAGAAAGTCATAAAATCGATCGTTTATGAGCCCAGAAATTTGCACGCAGGAAACACTCACAGAAGCTCATAAAATCGCTCATATATGAGCTCATATATAAGAGCGCTCCGATAATGGTATGCTGGGATGAGACTGGATTTTTCTAGTTAGCAAAGTAGATTCATAAAAAGATTATTATCCTACGAATGTGTTTACACTATACAAAAATCATCATATTATTTATGAGAGTATCTACACTACGGATATTATGTAGGTAAAGACGACAGGAAATGTAGTCAAACAAAGATGAAAATTTACTTGAAGAAAAGACGACTAACATTTCATTATATTCAACTAACATTTGTAATTTGTTTTTACTGTTCAAAAAATGACTAACAATTATAGTAAAAATGACACACACATGTTAGTACAAAATAAACAAATATTTACTTTTTTTATTTCTTTAAATAAAAAAAAAAAAACAACTGTAAAAAATTGATGTAAAATCATGAAACAGTCATTTGATGTAGTTATATTAGTTTTTTGTTTTTATATACATCGAGATTATTTTTATGTTATTTTCAATTTATAACGAGCTTTCAGCCTCCGTATATTTACAAAAATAAAGCATATCAAACATATTAGCTAGGTTGATACTAGTATTTCGATCTGGCTAAAGATCTCATCAGAACCCGAAGTTTTAGAAAAGTTAGAGCCTCCATAATAGGCAGAACTTTAACAAAAAACCTATTAATAATCAATTTTGCTGCATTCTTGTCTTCTTAGTAATCAAGCACGTGGTTAGGTCTTTTCCTAACAAGCATCATGACGTTACTAAACTTTGAAGACCAAAAATGTTCTATTTATATAAAAAAAAATTTTAGTTTGTACTCTGGCTCAAGTAATATTTTTTATGTAATTTGTTTTTTTTAAAGGAACTACAAGGTTAGTTAAAAATTGTATTTGTTCTACAAATGACTGACATTTACATTAAAAATGAAGAAACTGTATTACAATCCAAACAACTACATATTTTTAAAGCAGAAGTTCCCTGAGTGTGTGGGCAAATGAAAAACAAAAGTAGTTTTAAATTGTTAAAATTCATAAAATTTTTAATTTTAATTATTTTTTTAATTTTGCGCATTTTGGACAAAATCTCTAAACTTTGAATGAATATCGGCAAGGTCTAGAGTTTTCCGGTTTCGCTCAAATTTTCAACATAAACATTAAGGACCACGTAAAACAAATTTAATGGTAAGGAGCCCCGAAAATCGGGGGTCCTGGCTACCCAGGTAGAACTTGCCAACCGTACAAAACTAATAGTACTGGCAAACCACTGTTATTTTCGTAAAACCCACCATGATAAAAATTAATTCGTTTGCAAAGCATGTGTTTTGCAAAAAAGTACCGCCCTCTAAATTCCCCACCAATATTGTTTCTCTATTTTTTTTATATATACTTCATACATTTAAATATGATGTAAATGAGTAAGACGAAACTGTATTGCCCCTTTTTAAATGTTTTTTATTATACATATTTCGCAAAACTACTTAAAGTTAAGGTATTTTAAAACCACCAAATTTTTTTAAACTTCCAACATTATGCCAATGGTGGAAAGTTCCCTAAAACCAACGGTTGGCCTTTATTATCAATCGGGCAACAGGACAATAATGTCAAGATTGTTACTCCTACGTCCTACCAACGCATAGCCGATTGTATTTTTCTGCTTGGGTATATCTAATTGTATACAATAACCTTAAACAATACAAAAGAACATATAAACTTTTTACTCTGGTGGGGTGATTGAATTTTTTGTTTCAGTTTAAAATAATCTTATGTATAATTATACATGAAATTATATATGATCTGATATATAGCTATATCAATTATATATGATTAGATAAAATGAGATCATCTTGTATATAATATGATATGTAATGATATATGATGGTATATAGCGCTATATTCAAATTTTCCGTATGAGATGCACATATATATCGTTACATATAGCCATATACATTAGGGTGGGGCGATTAGTATGGAATGAAAAAAATCTTAATGGGCACTTCGCGTTTCTGATTCTTGGGATTGTACTGAGCACAAAAGTCCACAGACCATACGTCTACGGTGAAAATCAAGCTTCCAGATTTTGACTTGCAGTTTTTTCTCAGACTTTTGTCACGTTTTTTTGGATATTTTGGCCTATAACAGCCAAACCATTGAGATTTGCGATCCAATAGTACTGAAATTGTAGCCAAGACAATAGCTAAGAACTCTCTAGTACATAGCAAAAGCATTGGAACGCTCCTTCAGGCAGTTTTGGCCTTGTGAAAGTGCAAAGGGACAGGGTTACTTTCCCAAAATACGGCAAAAAGCCCTATTTTGAAATTAAAAATTAACCCCTTTAAACCGACCAACAAATATGATTGATTCATTAATCTGATAGAGAATCTTCCAAAGAAGATATTGATACCATAATCTTGGATAAGCTCCTCCTACTTCCTGAGATATGTCCATCCCACACATTGTTACAAGCAATCTGTTTGCAAGTTAAAATCTGGAAGCTCGAATTTCACCGTAGAAGGATGGTCTAGTGGACTTTTTTGCTCAGTACAATCCCAAGAATCAGAAACGCGAAGCACCCATTAAGATATTCAAACCGCCCCACCCTAATATACATACACCTATCCCTCGATTTACACGATAGATACGTTCTAGAAAAAATCGGGTAAATCGAATTCAAAAAAGTTTGTATGGAAAATCGTGTAAATCGGAAAAAAAAGCAAATGCTGTATATAAAGTACTTTTTTAATATATATATATTTATTTGTTTCAATGCAAAAAACGTAAATAAAACAAAAAACTAACAAAATGAGTTAATTTATAAACAAAATTTAGTTATAAAATTCATAAAACCAAAAAATAAATAATGAAGCCGGGAATAACATCAAAAATCCATAAAACCAGGTACTATAAATTAAGCAAAAAATCAATCAAATTAGTCTACTATTTCTTAATAAAAAATAATAATTCAGTTCATTAAAAGCGATCAGTTCATTTCAAATTAATAGTGCCAACTAATCTTATCTTTCTGGTTGGTGACGAATCACTTTCAGCACTCGATAGTATTTCAAAAGTTTCTGTTTCGATGTTGGAGATAACTTCAGCCCTCAGAGATTTAGAAATATATTTTGTTATAAAAACTTGTGACGCATTATTGTTCAATTCTTTATTTACCTCCCGATATTGTGCCAAGCCATGAGAAATATATCTCTGGAACTTTAGAGCTCTTTCAACATTTTGATCATGTTGGACAAAGTGATTTCCTAATTTTCGTCCTAATTCAAGGCCTTCACAAATAATTTTAGTTATCAGTGCAACCATTTCTTACTCGTCCTCACCTGAGTCATTATTATTATTTATTTAAAACCAATGATTTCATTATAAAATACCCTTTGACAATAAAGTTCTCTCAGGCATTTTTTTTCCAAAATAAACCCGACTCGTCAGCATTGAAGACTTGATCAGGAGTATATGAAATAATTTCGCCGAACTTTTCTTTATATTCTTCTGCAGCATCAACATCATCAGATACTTGTTCCCCTTTTAGTTTTAAATTATGTAATGAATGCCTTTTTTAAATTTTCAAACCAACCAACCATGACTAGCTTTAAAAGATTTTTTTTTGCTGCTGAAGATGTTGATGGTAGCTCATCCTTAATTTTTTCATAAATCCGCAATGCCTTATTTGTAATTACATTAGTGTCAATTGGAATTCGCTTTTGGGTTAGGTCTTCAATCCAAATCATTAATGCCTTCTCCATTTTTTCAATTATAGTGTCCCGAACGTACGAAGTTGTACGCTTAGATACATCATACCCAGCTGCTAAACTTTTCCTGATAGCGTTTTCATTCTGTTTTATAGATCTAATTGTGGCTTCATGAATGGTATATTTTTTAGAAACTCTTGATAATTTTTCTCCTTTGCGGAGACAATCCAAAATTTTAACTTTGGTTTCTAAAGATATAATTTTTCTTTTTATCTGCTTCTTTACAATTTTTTTCGGCATATTTATTTTTAGAAAATATCGATCGGGTTATAAAAGTTATATATGTATACGTAATCCGATTTATTTTTATAAATTTTATAATATTTGTTTTCACAAAAAAACTACAACTAGCGGACTTGTATGGTAAACACTGACTGCTTTATATATTTGTATATTTTTGATATTTTGATATGATATATTTTGTATGTACGTGCATAAATGGATAATTCACTTTTTCATTTTATTTTCAATGAGCTTGTGTGTTTTATTCCGATATTTTAAAAAATCAATTAAAGAAGTAAAAAAAAAGAAGTTAACTTGTATATTAATTTTTTACTAACGTGAATATTTATACAAAAGTTTTTTAATTAAATAATCAAAAGTGCGCCCCGGTAGGCTAGTTGGTAGCGAGCTGGCTTATTAGTGCGGGGGTCGTGGGTTCGATTCCCACCAGAGGCACTGGTCTGTTTTCGCTACAACGCGCCGAAGGCCATAGTAGCTAGTGCTCGGTTAGGGAAATAGTATATAATTTGTAATTATATGATTATTAATTAATAAAATAAAATAAAATAAATAAATAATCAAAAAAAAAAAAAATATCGTATAATTCGAGGTAATATCCTCGATTTACACGAGAAATAAAAAAAATCGTATAAAAGTGAAATCGTGTAAAAAAGTATCGTGTAAATCGAGGGATATGTGTAATTACATACAATTATATCAAGATATATCAAGTTATATAAGACTTTACATATGGTTTTTTCGTCGGGTTAGCAGTTTTTTTCAGGAACGTAAAGTTTAACTTATTTTTAGTAGTTTTAGCAATCAAATTTTCTATTTTTTTCTACCAGTGTTTTTTCTTTTTGGAAAATTCCACGCCACTTTTAAAATATCTGGTTATTATATGCTTTTTTATAAAAGGAAACTGGATATAACATTAAGTAGCAGCAGCAACATTTCATGTTCATCAAGTATGCAACATGTTACATCAACTATTGTATGCATTTGCCACTTTACTACTTGTACATACATATTGCTTTAACTGCTAATAGTGTTGCTAAAAAACATTCTATCCTCCAACACTAAACGCATATGTTTTTTTTTGTTTCTTATTTGTTGTTCATTGCATAAAATAAATGCACATACACAACTTCAATAACACTAACAAACTAAATAAAATATTAAATGTGTAGCAACAACAAACTTTGTTTTTAAATTTCAGTCATGTATCCATAAAAAAATATAAAAAAATAAAAAACAAAAAAAAAAATTCAAAGTTGTTCATTATTCATGAATGTGATAAGATGACTTTGTTTGTAAATATGAATATTTTGTTTTTGTATTTTTGTAAAATAAAGTACGTACAAGTAAATGTAGTTGTGTTGCATATTTTATGTATGCATGTTTATTGTATGTGTGTATATTTTTTAAAATGCAAATATTACAAATTTTCTTTTTCCTTTTTATTTTTAAGTTTTTGTATGTGTGTGTGTTTTTTTTCTATTTTCATTTATAATATTTGTAGTATTTTTTGTTCTTTTTAAAATATTTCTACATATTTATAATATGCATGTTTATGCATGCATTTCTTTTTGGGTAGTTTAGTATTCATAAATGTGTATGAAAATGTTACCCATGATTTTATGTTTAGAGTTTAAGGTTTTTAATATAAAGTTTTATTTGTTACAATCTGTTATAGTCTTTCAAAATATGCGAAAGCATAAGCTTAAAAACTTTGATAGTTAAATAATTTTTACAAAGTATTTAAATGTGTGTAACTAAACATAAATTTAAAGGATAGTGTGACTTTTTTATTGTAACTACCGAAGTTTTGGTTCATGTTATCAAAATCTAGTAATCTATATATATAAAATACAATGTTTGTATGTTTGTCCTCTATAGACTCTAAAACTATCCAACCGATTTGGCCCAAACCGGTTTCATTTGAAAGGTTATAGTTCAAATTAGGTTTTCGGCTATATATATTTCAAGTGGGCGTGGCCCATCCCACATAAATTGAATAACGTCATATTTGTTGACTATTGTGATAGCAAGAGTTTTGAAACATTGCAGTATCCCATATGTTACTGATTTGAATAATCGTAAAAAATGGGAGGGATCGGACCAGTGGGAGTGGCAGCTAACATACAAAGTAAATATTTAATATCATATATCTACAGTTCTATAATAGCCAGAGTCTTAGAAATTTGTGCACATTGATTATATTATGAATAGTCATGGGAAAATTGGGCGGGATCATACCAGTGTGCGTGGCAGCTCCCATACAAAGTGATTATTTAGCTCATATACAAAATTAATATTAATATTAAATATCTAGGGTTCTATAGTAGCTATATAGCCTTCAAATTCTGTACGAGTCCATCAATTACAAATATTAGTAGTCGAACTGAAAATGGGCGGAATGGGATAAATGGACGTGGTACCAAAAGCAAAAAACAAATAAGCATTAAAATAAATTATCACATTCAAGACTTTTTGCAAGGTTATTTAATAATGTTGTTCAAAAATTGTTTTAGCGTTCCTCATAGTCCTAGATTATACACATATGTTTTTAATTATTTATTTACGTAAAAGAAATTTCTTGATTTAAAGAATTAATTACAATTAAAATTTGAAGGCAAAACAACGTTTGCCTGGTCAGCTAGTTATAGATATAGTACTGTTGTCTCTCCATAACATAAGCTTCAATTAAAACAAAGAGTATATAGGGTAGAGAGATTTCGATCACGATTTTCCTGTACGTTCGTTACCACGAAATCTGTATGCGCACTGAATGCCTTGAATTTCCGTCACGAAAAAGAAATGCAAATATATAAAAACAGTGTTTTTCTTATTGTTCTTAAATAAATCGGTGCAAAAACAATTTTAATAATTAAATTCTTTATAAATAACTATTTTTTTGTTTAAACTTATGTTTTTTGTTTGTAAACACGATTTCATTAACATTTTATTTCTTCAACTTCCTTTATCGACTCTCATTTATAGTTGAATTATGTCAGATTATCTCATCTCCTTAAGGAAGGTTTTTGGTAGAAATTACAGACTTTAGAAAGCTGCAATTGAAAACCCCCTGATTACAACAATCAAAAAACTCGATTACCCCACCTGACACTTCAGCTGGCTCACTTTGTATAAAGAATATAAATAAAAAAACCCTTAACACTGTGAAACCTCATGTAGTTGGTCGGAGGAACCGACAAAGATGGTATTTGTTGATGATATGCATAGGGGTTATTTGCTTTGTAGGCTCTACCCGTGGAAACGGCAAACTGTAAATGCAATTATTGTGAACAGTTGAAGCACTATTTAGTATTTGTTATTGGGTGGCACCCGCCGCCACCATAAATTCCACCGAAAGATTTTGCTGAACGATTAAAGATTCTGCATTGTTTGATGAACCAACATTGTATTCAGAGCTGAACGGTAATCCAGGTACGAGTATGTTGTGTGTTGCCATAACTGCATGAGTATTAACACAATTGCGATTACCCCACTAAATGATACCGCAGCAAGAAGGGACAGAAGTGAAGTTGTAGTTGTTACGGGGAGATGTGATGTACTGTTTTTTAAGTGCAGAGTATCATGTGCATAATTGTGGATGAGTTAAATTCATAAAAGTAAATTCATAAAAGGACGATCTTAAACATCTGCTTGTCTTACTTGTCCTTTATTGTCTTCTGGATGGTGGAAAGAATCTGAGAGCATTTAACAATGTTTGTTTCAAACTTACCAACCACCTTTCAATAAAGTCATTCCGCTATTCAAATTGTCTATACATCTCAATTTTTAATTCAGCCACCTGTTACTGCCATAAAGTTTGTCTGCTCGGATGTTTTGGAATCATTCTACACTCAAAAAAATAAGTTAGTAGAAAAGTTAGTAAAACATCTTGTAAATCAGGTATACTAATTTTCAGCAAATTTTTTGCTAAAATTATGTTTTAAACTAAAATTTTAGTTATACTTAGTCCGCACTTAACTGTTTTGAACTAATGTTTTACTAATATACATCAATAGTGTGAACGACAACCAGATTAAAAGTTATACTCAGAATGAATTAGATGTCAAGATGTAGTAGTGACGAAAAAATTATACTAAAAAGTCCAACTCTAGTAAGACACATAAAAAAAATCAATCATGCAAATTTTCTGTGTCTGTTTTTGATACATAAAACAAACATGTGGATTGAAACAACTTAAATTTTGCGTTTTCACCGGCTTGTGAGAGTAATTGTCTATTAATTAAATAAAAGACAAAAATATTTAATATATTTAAATTTAAAAAAGATTAAATGTGTATTTGTAGTCAAATTGAGTGGTCAAGTTGATAACAAATATACAGCAGGTAGACAGACTAAAGCGAAAGACAAAGACATTTTCATGTTTCCTTTTTCTTATTGCAAAAAAAAAAACGGGTTGTATATGTCAAATTGTGTTTTTTTTTTTCGTTTCCATAATTCTCTGCGGCATTAGCGTTCCTTTAAAAGATAGCATCATTGAGACAACTAATGATGTATAATTATTTATATATATTTGCAGATGTTACATTAATTCTTGTCGTCAATGTGGGAGTAAGAAAATTATTATATTTTGTAACGTATTGTAAATTATTTTAAAAAGAATCACAAAAATATGTTTTATAATTTTCAGCAAAGTAAATTAACTAAAGTAAAAATTTTCTACAAATTTTTTGAGTTTTTTTCAGTCTACTAATATTCAGCAAAAAGTTTATTAATGTTTAGCAAAAGTTTTTTAATTTCTAATCCATTAAGTTTTAGCAAATTTTTTGCTGAATCTACTAATTTTGTTGCTAAAAATCAGCTCGCTGATTTTCAGCAAAAGATTTTGCTGACATTAGCAATTTTTTTTGCAAGCACCCTCCTGACTAAAATTTTGCGGACTCAGCAAAATTTTTTGCTGACTTTACTTACTTTTTTATTTGAGTGTACTAAGCGGACATTCCTAGAATCCGTAGAAGTGCAACATTCGTTTTGAAGCTCCGGTTGCAGTTCACCACACAAATGTTGCTGCATCAGTTTATTTTTTTTAAAAGCCATTTTTTTTTGTGGAAAAGGGTGCTCTCACTCATCAGCTAACCGCACACATGACACAACTGATGTGAATTTCAACAATAAAAGGATGCGATCCCGAGATATTTGTTTTATTTTTTATGTATACACTCCAATAAAAAAGTTAGTAAAGTCAGCAAAAAGTTTTGCTGAGTCAGCAAAATTTTAGTCAGGAGTGTCATTCGTAATATCTGCTGAGCATCATTGAGCTCATTTTTAATAAAAAATTAGTAAAAGCAGCTAAATTTTTTGCTGACACTAAGTTTAATGCCAATTAAAATAGCTAAAATTTTTAGTAAACAATTTTGTGAGAAGGTTTTTTGGATACATTTAAAGAAATTCAAAGTGTTCGATGGAAAATCCTCAGAATCGGTGAAATAAAAAATGCCAGAATTTGGACAAAAATATAAATCAATCTAAAGTTTTACCAAAGAACCTACACTCCCAATATTATTAAATCGAAAACTACAGAAAATACCTATTAAATTAAATGAAAACACAATTAAAAATATTTATTTTTAAACATTTGAAATTTATTTTTAAACATCGATAAGAGTAGTAAACACAACAGAAGTTCTTTAAAACAATATTCAGTATTTAACGGACAAAACGAAAAAAAAACGATTTTTTTAGTTTTATTTTGATATTTAAAAGTTTTTTTTATATTCAGGGACCGGAAGATCATGCAAATGCATATATTTTCCTTAAGTCTGAAAACAGGGTAAACCAAATAACTTTTCTAATCAAATCAGTTGTGTTAAAATAGCATCGATATGTTAATGCATATTTTGCTTTAAATGAAAGTTTTCATTGGATATTTTAAATTATTTTGCTTTATTTAAATGCATAATTTAATAAAATTTTCATAGCAAAAATTACTTGCAATTTTATTTCAGATTTGACAAAAGAAGATAAACCCCCGCAAATTGTTTTCGGAAATGTTATATGCAAACTGGTTTATTCCCAGTTAAATAGTTTTAATGGTTTTTTAAATGCGTATTTTTCAATATAAATTTATAAAATATTGTGTTAATTGTGCAAAACAGAGAACCTAACAGTTATGAATTTAATGTTGAAAAATTACAAAGAAATTTATTATTTTTTTTTTAAACGAAACACTTATTAATATTTTGCATTTTAGATTTTGTAGAATTACTGGTAATAAAGTGCAGTTATTTTGATTTTTTTTTTCAATTTGTGTATGAAAAATCAATCGTTAATGCTTTAAAATTGAAAATTTATGGTGATATTTTTTACTTATGACCAGTGATAATATTTCACACATTAATAAATGATTTTTAACGTAGTTTTTAAAGGGGATTTATAAAATAACAGTTATTTTATATTAACACTTAAATAATTACTGTCATATTTGTTTTTAAATTAAAAAAACAATTTGAATTGGCAAAGCAAAGATGAAAATAAAATAATAAATTTTAATAAGAAATCTTTAAGAATACATCTTCAGGCGTCAATATGTGTATGTTACAAGCTATTACGGGTCCCCGGTGCAAAGCGTATGTAGAGAATATATTCAACAATACAAATTGACTTCAAAATTTAATTAATTTAACTTAAAAATAATTTTAAAAACCTCTCATTTAATGTCTTGATTGTTTTTATTTTCAATCGAAACTGTAGAAATCTCAGTTCAGTTTTTTTTAGAAGAAAGTCGTGGATACATTGTGATAGACAACCAGAAATTCAATGCACAACAAAATAATAAACATCGTTTAAAAATGCACCGACCACAACCGTCTACGTCGAGCGGTCATTTGTCTATTTTGGAGAACTTTTTAAGGTTGTTTTTAATACAATCAAAAAAAAATTAAGAGCATATATTTTAATTTTTAGTGCATAGTTTAAGGTTTTTAATGCATATTATAGGCGATTAAAATACGCTCTTTTGTATGTTTTGTATGTTTGTTATGATTGCATGATTGAATTTCTTGTAACTTCAATTGAAATAATTTTGTATTTAAACCAGGGTTGGCATTCAATACATTTCCATAATAACGGCAGTTGGCTACCATAGTTACATCACCGGTTTGATTTTGAAATATCTTGAAACAAAGTTAAAATAACGCTAAAATATCGAAAACCTGATTTATTGCTATATTTTGTATAACAAAATTTAATAGGTAAAATTTTAAAGTAAACCCTTTGTTATTAGAATAAACATCCCTATGTGGAATGAGGAGTCAATTGTCCTAAAAGTGACTGGTTAAAGAAGGACTTATCACAGGACTGATATAATTTAATACTGAAGTATGTTAAGCAGTGTCAATTGTTTTAAACTTACCAATCATGTGACTGGTAAAGGGAGGACATACCACTTAACCAGAATGCTTATTAACAAGGAAAATCCAGTTGGCCAAAAGCCATTTGCCCATTGAAGCTGTTTAGTTTTCGTTTATTTTATACGACATGCCCCTTTTGCGACAGTCTTGTGCTATGCCCATTTTGGTTAGTCCTGTGGCATGCCACTATGTGGCTTAAAGCAGGACAAATGACCCCCTCCTATGACAAGCCAATGTTAAAGTTGCCAGTTGCTTACATAGGATAATGTTTAGCAGATGACCGGTCTCTGGCACGAAGGGACCGATCCTGTGGCGCACCCATTCCCCATAGATATGATACTACGATTCCAAGTAGTTCTAAAATTTTTATTTCGGTGTTGGTGTTTGACAACTACTAAAATTTAATGTTAGCCATCCATGATTTGAAGAAACTATTATTGTGAAAAATGTTTTTGGAATTATTTGACTTTTTGTTTGAAAGAGACGCAGTTTTTTGTACATTAAATTTTAGAAATAAAATAACATATTTTATAGTTCATAGTTTTTTATAAGACCTTCAGCAACATTCGAATATCAAGTTTGATTAATAAATGTGGAGTGTTTACTCAAAGAGGATAGTGCAGAGATGTCTTAGAGTCTTAGAACAGCTAGATGATAAGCCTTAGAACAGTTGTTGCTGGTCTAATGGAGAGCTGGTGAATTTATTAAAGCTTGGTACATAGCTCTGGTTCATTATTTTACTTCGGTTGTGTTAAGTGCTATGGGAACAAGAAGGTGGTAAATTTTCGGTATTCTTGTTTTAATTTCAATAATTTCAGTACAAATGAAACAAACCACTATAAAATGCATAACAACAATATATACACCAAAAGTTTTTTAAATATTGTAAAAATACATGAAGATTTTTGAAAGTTACTAAACAGTCGTGTCAGTCATCATTATTTTATATTGAAAATCACATTTTTTATTCGCAATTACAAAAAGATAAGGAATCATTCACGGCGATTATTTTTCCACTCAATATGATGCACAAGCAACATAAATTTATTAAAAACTCACACACAGAAAAATTAAGTTTAAATGCATTTTGAAGGATACAGCTAACCAATTAGGTTAGTACAACCACGTTTAAAAGTGATTACTTAATATTATGGGTAAACCTTAAAATTATGATTTCACCATTTGACATAAGTTAACGGCCCTAAGACAAGTATGCTTGCCCACAATTTTTTTTTCTTTTATAATAATTCAGTTTAAAGATTGGGAGGATATGTCCAAAGCTAATTTGTATAGGAGGATCTTGCCTTCCGTAAGGCGTCCTCAATGTTGGTATTAATAGAATTTTATAAGGGGCAATGGGGGTTTTGTCGGGGTTTCAGTTTCACTCCCAATTATTTTTCAAAATTTAAAGTACCCAAAATGAAAATAAATCTGCAAATTAGAAAAGCTTTTTATACATTTCGATTTGTCTTTTGATATATAATTGACACAATTTGAAAGAAATTTGTTTTTTATTTGTGACAAAAAGTATAAAGTTTTTTCAATAATCGGTCAAAATTAAAAACTGTGTGCATTTCCGGTCGATATTATACTCCAGTTAAAGGAAAATGCACTCAAATATCACGATATATTTTCTTTACAGTTTTTGAGAAAAACGACAAAAAACTAAGATTCACTCCCACTTTTTTTTGATAAACTTTAAAGTGAGCAAAATGACAATATATCTGAGAATTAAACAAAGTTTTATATGCTGTTAAATTTGTGGTACCGTGAAATAACTCCCAAATGAAAGAAATCCCAAAAAAAAAAAAAAATTAAATAACTCCCAAAAATTTTCCATATAAATTGGGATTTATTTCACAATCTTCTGTTAGAAATTATTTCGTTATAAAATGACTCCCAAATGAAATAATTCCCAACCAGGTTTTGTTGGGAGTTATTTCACTCTTTTTTGGCAGTACATTTTGGTAAATTTTATGCATTTGTAACGATTCTTAAAATTGTCGTAATGTAAATAATAGCAATACAATGAGTTATTTTACCAAAAGGAACGCAGTTCTTGCTAGAACTTTGGTAAGTAAAGATCGGTATTAAAGTTATTAAAAATAATGGCAAATCTGGAATTTGAAATAATGAGTGGCAAAAGAAGAAATAGTAAAGTGTTATACGTAAAAGTCGAAAATCAAATTTATTTAAAAAATTCGGAAGCTAGAGGAAGAAAATATTATACGTGTTACGAAGAAAACGTGTTACGACATAAGGTCATTGTACTCCAGTGTGGAGACAGATCAGTAATTTTGAAGTTTCTTTTGTGTCGCATGCAGAAAAAATTTTATTTCGCGAAGCCGCCTGTCGCGTTCTTTAGGGGAAAACCCCTACGAGCGGCCGAAGGCTCCACCCAGAAGAACTTGTTTTTCAAATCAGATATCGAATCCGTTGAAATCTTATATTTTTAAGACATCAAATAATTTGTAAAAACAAGTTTTTCTTCGGCCGCTCTTAGGGGTTTTTTTCCTCCGTAGAACGCGGCAGGCGGCTTCGCGAAATAAAGTTTTTTCTGCGTGCGATTATACGATTTATAAATTTAGTTTTATTTTGTGATATACTACTAAAGAATATTTAAAAAAATTGTATTGATATACTAAATATTATCAATCTTTTTATTTTAAAAAGTCTGGACGCTATGCCACATTTGAAAGTGTGATAATATCCAAAAAAATAATGTCGTAATGTCCATGGACATTACGACATTTTCAACATTGTCATAAAGTCCATGGACATTATGACACTTTTCGAGTGACATAACGGTCATTTACATTATGTCATTGGACGTTATGACGCGTCCTGCTGCGCCACCGTGTTTCGCGTCCTATAGGCGCCGAGTTATTTCATATTACTATGAAATAACTCCCAAATGTTGGGCTTATTTCATTTTTTCTTTGGAGGTTATTTCATTTATTAAAATTGGGACTGATTTCATTTTTTTTGGGACTTATTTCATTGGGAGTTATTTCAGTGGGACTTATTTCATTTGGGAGTTATTTCACGGTACCTAAATTTGTCTTTGAACGCCATTTCATTATTGACACAAATTTTAAGGTTTTTTCAATAATCGGGCAAAATGCAAAGCTGTGCTGCTTTCCAGCGATATTATTCTCAAACTAAAGCAAAGTCCATTCAATCTTATACATAAATTGAAGGCAATTTCCTGTATTTTTCAAACATCAACACCTCACGAAATATATTCTTTACAGTTTTTGAGAAAATCGACAAAAACTAAGTTTCATTCCCACGTAGTTAAGCAATAGCAAACATTTTAAATTTAGTTTAGTAGCGGTAATAAATTTAGTTTAGTAGCGGTAATAACATTTTAGTTTTGTAGCGGTAATAACATATCACTATAGTAATGATTACATTTTGGATTACTGTAAAACAAATATTTACTCTATTAAAAAAAATGGAGCTTTATGTATTCATTTATGTATTCATTATATGGAGCTTTATGTAGTCATATCAATTTCTATGTGGCGCTATATGTAATCTTATTAACCTTGGGTGCTATGGTTCTTCAAAAGAAAAAAATCTAAGTAGTCCATTTTGGAAAATTGACATCTGAGTAAAGTGCGCATCTGGAAGGTGCTTTTATATGAATTTGAACTAAAATTAAGAGAAAACATTATTATCCAGGCGCAACATTTCAGATTCTGATAGCTGTTTGTCAAAAAGGTAGCGTTGGGGACTTAAGTTGTGTAAAGTGTCATACCAGAGTACACATTGTTTTGCATTATTTCTTTATAATTTGAAAGCAAATATTTATTATTTTTATGTACCAAATCATTAAAACACTTTTAGAGCTGAATTTTCAAAAATGTTGTTGTTTTTACTACTTTTTGAATAATGTGCACAATTTTTTTTAGAAAAGAACGCTGCACAACGAAATTGTGCTTAAATTAAATGGAATGCACTTATAATATACGCCAATGCGGAATAGTAAAAAATATTGAAATATTTTGCCGAAAAACTCAGTTTGACATGACTGAACTATTTATTTCGCTGTGGAAGAATGACAAATTTTTAAAAATTATTTAAAATGCAAAAAAAAAAAAAATGCAGCAAATGGATCGAAAGGGGTTGGCATCTACATATATTATTGTTACTTTTATGTAACAACAACTTTTAAATATTGCAAATATTTTGGAAAAATTTACGTTTTCATAGGTGCGTTTATAATATATCGTTCACTGTATATTTAAAATAATGATAAATCTAACCAAAAAAACTATTTATTGCCCGGTAATAATTTTGGAAATAATAAATCATGGTCGGTAACTGGTTACTTTTCTGTTACAAACCCTATTATTTTAACAACGGCATGTTTATTCTGTTAACACCTTAAAAAGCACATATTTTTTGTAATTTTATTTGTTATATTGGGTATTAAATAAAAATTTAAAAATTGTTAACTAAAGATTTTATAAATTAAATTTTTTATAAGTTTTTGGTGGAAAAATAAACTTTTTGTAATAAATCCTATTGTTATAACAAATGTATATCCATCGAAGTAACTACATACCTCTGTAACATGTTGCTTCTTACTTACAGATAGAGATTTTTAAGAAACGTTTTATTTAAATTTTAAATTTTTAGATCGAATATTAACCTATATTTTCGAATTTTCAATTAAATGGCTACCCTGACACACTACATAGGCAATATTGGTATCAAAATTTTAGTTTTATCAAGTACATTAGAACTGCGTTCAAAAAATCTAAGTTTCCTTATATTCAGACATGTTTCCATAAACAATTTTATCTTTGTGTCCACCATCTAAGCCTTAAAATAAGATTGGGCCGCTGAAAAAAAATGCGTGTCTCTTTTTTTTTTGTTTCTTTATCACATATCTAAATTTCATTAAGAGACTCCCCTTGCTATTAACGTCTCAACATGACATCATCTTAAATTGTTATTCTCTACAACATTTCTAATGTCCAGCAATATCTACCGGTATGGGATTTCGTTTTTGTTAGTTTTTCTTTAACTTTAATGATTTAAAAAACAAAAATCATTTAATTCGTTAATTTATTATAATACCCAGCACATTTTTTCAAGACTTTGTATGACAAATTGTTTAGTTTTTCGTTTCCAAATAGAGTAA
Source organism: Delia radicum (assembly GCA_021234595.1). Classification (NCBI taxonomy): domain Eukaryota; kingdom Metazoa; phylum Arthropoda; class Insecta; order Diptera; family Anthomyiidae; genus Delia; species Delia radicum. Next base: position 174,599,379 of record CM037851.1, on the reverse strand, counting down.
TTTCATATTCAAAAACTGTTGATTTAAATGTGAAAACGTGACAGTTAAAAGTCTTCGAAACGCCTGAATAGAAACTCCTTTAATATATTGACTTGCTGTATGTATATTTTGTTAACTTTGAGTTACTGAATATTTAAAAACTCTTTTATAACTCTCTGTATTTCAAACATTATAAATTTCAATTTTATTTTGCTAGTCATTGCTTTTAAATACCAGTGTATTTTTAGCCTAAAACCAATACTAGATAGATGGAGTTAAGTTACATTTTTACTAAATGAATTTTATGGTTTTATTTTCAAGATAAGATGATAACTACTTGAGCACGAGCCATACATTAATATATATAAAGTCTGTATTTTTTTCTGAGTATGTAGTTAGTTTAATGTCTATGCTAGCCAGAGGTTTAGTTGAAGATACTTTAAAAATATATATATATTTTTACTAGACTTTGTAGTTGTTTTTGTTCTCGGTAACATGTTTTTAAATTATATAACATCTGCCAGTTGAATGCTAATAGTTTAGGTGGAAGATCACATTAAAAGGAACAGGATTTTATTTCAAGAAACTTAATTTTTTTTGTTAGATAAAATGAATTCTTTTATAGAAAAAAGATTGTTGTTTAAATCTTTAGTGGATTTAATAAAAATTATGTTGATGTAACATACAATTCTAAATCCATTTTAATTTTCGCTTGTTAGTATTTTTTTAATTTTTTAAAATAAATGTTTATGTCTTAAGGCTTTGATTTCTTTTAAATATTTCTTTAACATTTTAAGTATAAGTCCCTTAAGTTAGTTTACTAAGTTTGTATCATAAGTCTATTGTGACCTTTCTGCTTTTCAAATTATATTAGAAAAAGTTTGTATCTTAAGTCTTTTGTTTTCTTTTAATAATGTTCATAGTTTTCAGAATCCTTTAATTTCATTATACTAAGTTTACTCGTATACAAAGAAAACATATAAATTATAAGGGAATGTACCAGATTGTGGCCTGTTCTCTGAAGTGTACATTTTTTGGTGTTGTTGCAAGAATATATACAAATTTTTCACTATCATCGAGTTTACTTTTCGCTTTCAGTATTAAAAATAAAAGCGACATAACTGCACACATGTTTCTGGCTTTATTTTGTCGTTTCAAAAACACGCATCATAAAGTGTAATTTCTTGTGAATTTAAAAAGTGATTAACACATAAGTTTTAAAGAATTTTCCAAGTCGAATATTTTGAAACGATAAGAATTTCATTCACAATTTTAATAAATCAATTGATGTCATGAAAAAACATAACCAACTAGCTGACCCGACAAACGTTGTTTTGCCTTCAAATTTTATTTTCATTGAAGGGCTTGTTCAGTTACAAAGTCGTGGTGGATTGATATTTCGAAGAAGAATGATAGTTGGACTGCACCGACAAACTAAATTTTTTTTCAAATACCTTAAAAGAAGCAGAAATAATGTATGCTGTCAATCAAATGAATGTGTGTATGTATGAGTTTGTGTATTAGGTTGGATTAAAACCATCCTCATTGCATGTGCTACACGTATTCAGCCATTTTTTATTTTTTGTACCCGTATCAAAGCAATGCTGTGTAACAAAGCAAAAATTTTTGATATTCACACAATTTATATGAAAATGACTAATGTTCAGAAAAATCACCACATCTGGACCAAACAAAAATATTTTTAAACAATTTTTTTTTTTAAAAACCATCCTACAAAACATATTCAGCCATTTTTTATTTTATGCAGCTGTTATGAAAATGACTAATGTTTAGAAAAATCACCACATTTGGACCAAACGAAAATATTTTTAAGCATTTTTTTTTTAAACCATCCTCATTGCATGTTCTACAAAACGCATTCAGCCATTTTTTATTTTATGGTGCCGTTCTCGAGTTATGGAGTGAGAATCCAAATGTACACTTCTTTTTAGATATATAGATGAAAATGACTTATGTTCAGAAAATCACCACATCTGGACCAAAGGAATATATTTTTAAACAATTTTTTTTTAAAAACTATCCTCATTGAATGTTCTACAAAACATATTCGTCCATTTTTTATTTTATGCAGCCGTTCTCAAGTTATGGAGTGACACTCAAAATGTACACTTCTATTTATATATATAGATATATGGAAATGACTAATGTTCAGAAAAATCACCACATCTGGACCAAAGGAAAATATTTTTAAAGAATTTTTTTTTAAAAACCATCCTCATTGAATGTTCTACAAAGCGTATTCAGCCATTTTTTATTTTATGCAGCCGTTCTCGAGTTATGGAGTGAGAATCAAAATGTACACTTTTTTATATATATAGATAAACAAAAATATAACAAATTACATTTTCATAATGTTCAATAAAGTGGATCTTTGATATATTTTATTATTTTTGGATTTTTTTCCAAGTTTTAGTATTTTGAAATAGTATACGTATCATTTAAAAAGTTCTTTCTATTTTGAACAATTTTTTAACATGTTTCACAACAAAAAAAATTTTGTTTGTTTACTGCAATTAAGCAGCTTTAAACGAAACATAAAATATTTGAATAACCAAAATTACATTATTTTGTAACAATTGTATAGAGCAATTCCATATGAAAGCGATCACCTTTTGGACGACCCTCTCCGATTTTAAAATAAATAGTCTCAATCGATTGCCCAGCAAAAAATAATGTACCTACATATTTTTTTTTTTTTATAGTGACTGGTTTAGTGGTGGTGTGCACCACTGTCATGTGACAAAATTGAAGAATTCTTCATAAGGGACCTCATTGAAAGTTGTTTTAAAAAAAACTACTAAAGCGATCGTATTGAAAGGTATTGAATCAGGCTTTAATTGAAAAATAAAATTTTCCTAATTTTTCTCAGAAATTTACCTTTTTTCCCATGAAAATTAAATTTTCCCATGAAAATTAAATTTTCCGATTTTCCACAGAAGCTCCTAAATTTTCCGGCTAATTTTATTTTTTTTGGATTCCTCATAATTTTTGCTTTAAGAATCAGCAATAAAAAAATGGGCCCCGACTCCTTGTTTGGACAGGAGAAGAGCATTTAAGAGACCACCTTGTTCTCATTGTTTTTATATTTTTTATAATTGAATTATTATTAATTATTTAACAAGAAAAATTAGGAAAATTTTATTTTTCAATTAAAGCCTGATTCAATACCTTTCCAACGAGCTATCACTCGTTGCGATTTTTTTTTAAACCAACTTTCAATGAGGTCCCTTATGAAGAATTCTTCAATTTTGTCACATGACAGTGGTGCACACCACCACTAAACCAGTCACTATAAAGCAATTCATATGACATGTGACAAAATTGAAGAAAAAAAAATTTTTTTTGATCGTGTATGCATATAAAAATGTATTTAAAATTGTTAAAGATTTTACAAAATTACGGCTAGTATAAGACATAATTGTAATATTTTGAGAAAAAACTATTTGCCTGTCGCTAACGGTTTAAGAGATATAACCATTTAAACTTTACCACTCATGATTTTTTGCTATTTTGATTTGTTACCTTTTAAAATTTGTAAAATTGTTCTGCAAATTGGAAGCTGTAACTAACGTTTCGTTAATTAAATCTTGGGTTCCAGTGATAAATTCTAAGCCGTTTTCAAGTTTTTTTAATCCGCAATTTTTTGTTTTGATGGCATTTTTTTATTATTATTATTATTGTTATTTAAAACCGAATACCTAACTGACTTTCTTACACCAATTGTCGATTTGTTTGTTTTTTTTTTTTTTGCTTTTTTTTTCAGATTGGCGATATTCGCGTCTTTTATCGGTTAATTTGTTTCGCTTCTCTGTTTTTTTTTACGAATTTCACGTTTTTTAATGTATAATCTGAAACTATTTCACTAATTTTTATTCACGACTGTTCACGCAGATAAATAAAATAAACTGAATTGAAACTCAAATATTTATTCTTAGAAGCATTCAGCAAAGGCTATTAGAGTCTTTATAATAAAGCAATTTCTTTAAGATGTCATTGCATCGGCAGTAATTTGGCGGTTTTCGCGGTAGTATGTTTTAATTGTTTTGTTGAAATTTGTTAAGGTGGCCCTCGTGAATATTGTTCAAAAATATAGTCTCACTTTCTAGGGGTTCAAAAAAAAAACGCGTTTTTTTTTGCAAATATTAATATTGGACCGATTATAAAATACTTGTTGGGATTCTGGGTTACTTGTTAACCCGAATTCAAAAATAATTCTTTTAAATTTTCAAAATCAAATATTTCATACAAGGATATTTTTTGAGGTTAGAAACATTTTGTTTCCCTCCATAAAATTTTAAATCCTTAAAATTTTTTGGTGCGTTTTCGATTTTAGTATCTAGCTCAGTAAAGTCTTCCATTCGATGTACGTTTGAGCGGAATTGATACAGCGCTTTAGTTGTCACAAAGCGAAATGTGTTTGGAAAAAAACTGCCGCTGCACGCGCTAGGATTGAAAAAAAATATTTTTTTTGCACTTTATCAGTTTAGTCCGTCGCGAAGAATCTATTTAGATACCTAAACATATTCCCATGCCATGTTTTTATATAAAAAAAAGCTTAAAAAAATTGTTTTTTTGCAAAAATTTTCAAAAGTTCATAAAATTTTTGCGTTTAAAAATTTTAAAGTGCGTTTTCACCTCGGAGGTGTACTTTACGAAGTTACTCACATCACGCAATACACTAGCCAACTAAAAAGACAATTCAGATTGTCAGACGCAAAAAAGTTAGATTTTAAAAAAATGTACGCTAATTTCTTTTAAGTTTGTGATGTCCGTGATACGTTATTGGTGCGCTGACACCAACTTGATATACCTCTAACTTTATTAAATTACGCCGTTTTTGTAATTCTGCGCTAAAAATTCATTTATATTAAACGGCGCAAAAACCCTCTATAAAATCTTCAAAAAGTTCAAAATTCGGAAAATTTTGGTTTCACTTGTAAACCACCATGCAACTTTTCACCCAGCAGCGATATCAAAAATTTTTTTTGTGGATATATCCTCCAAGTCTAGTGACTATATTTTGTATTGGTTTGGATCTGAAAGCTAAAAACTATTACAGAGAAAACGGAATGAATGAAAAAACTCTTGCAAGTTTCAAGTCGTTTTTTAATTTTTCGAATTTTAGATGACCACCAATGCTTAAGGTGAAGACTTTTCAATGTAAAACTTTGCACGTCATATCCTTCAAGTATAGCCATCTAAACCCTGTACAACGTTTTTTAAATTCATAAAACTTAACGAAATAAGAGCCATAGTATGTCGGTTTCAGCAGGTGCTCAAAAAATTTGAAATAGCCCATATAACTTTTTAAATTAGTTGCCACGAAAAATTACGTACAGATGAAAACTGCCCCAGCAGTTGGCCTCTAATCTGATGTATTTGGGTTTGGAATATTCCACTTAAAAGGAGAATCTCACAATGGAGTTTCTCCATTCTTAATGAAACTGTAATAAGTGATGCAGTAGGAAAAAATAAGGGCCACATGTTTTAGTTTAGCGGAACAATCTGACGTTTAAGGATTAGATTTTATTTGTTACTTTTCAATAGAAGTAACAAATAAAATCGAATATGACAATGTCATTTTAAATTCAAACTTCTTCAGGAGCGTAAAGTTATAAAATCTGGCGACATATACAAAATAAGCTTATAAATAATAAATTTTTATTGAAATATCTTAAGTACTATATCACAGTTTAACTTACGATTTTTTGTTACATAGTTAGAAAATATATTATGTAAAATTTATTTGTAAATAAAAACTGGACATCACTACACAGAATTTTAAATAAATAATTAAATAAATATTAACAACACAGTACACAGAAAATCTCAGGTTAAGCTGACTGTAGTATCACAGAACTTTCTAAATTATTGCAACTGAGTATTGGAGCTTTGTGTTATCCTTATCGTCTCTCGTATTCATGGCATAATTAATCCTCTCCTGTATTCGTAAGCTTTCAAATTTATAGCGTTTATTTACTCTTTTTTCTTTATCTAATATCTTTATTTTTTCAAAATTCATAATATGATTGCATTCCTTTACATGTGGTGCTAATGCAGTTGTTTCTCTTTCTTTGTTTATATCATTTTTCTTTGTTTCTCTTTCTTTGTGTTCTAATATGCTTGTCCCTAACATTCTCTTTGTTGTACCAACATAAATATTTCACTAATATTTTTTGTATGGAAACATGTCTGAAATTCAAGAAATTCGGATTAATTTGTATTCAGTGTTAATATACATGAAACAACAAAAATGTTGATATGTAGTAATTTACGGGAACCATCGATTTTAAATTTTAATAATATAGGTGAAAAAAATTTTTCGCGAAAAGTCGCATAAAAGACGAATTTTTACGAATATCGAAAAAAGATTAGACACCCCCTCGATAAAATTAAATAATCATGCACAATTTTTAGCTTAAACCAATTATAATTCCTTAAAAACACGCCAGTTATAATGTAGCTTATAACACATTTTTTTAATAACAAAAATACTTGAAAGTTCGTCTATTTCTTACTCAGCGGTCCGATTGCAGGCATAAATGACGTAATATTGAGCTTAACTTTTGATTTGAATCTTCCGAAACCCCCAGGAGCAGCAATATGAAAGCTAAAAATAGAAAACTTTTTGTATAAACAATTTAATACTTTTGTATATACAATATTTTTTTCCAATCCGGCTTTAAAAAAATAACATATTTGTAATCTGCAAGTAGATACTGACAAAAAACATGCTAACATGTTTGGGATATCTAGCGAGATATTCCCATTTGAAAATATTTACAAATAAATTTGGTCCGACTCTGGTTCAGTTTTTTTGCAAATAGCGTGACGAAATCTGGGCCAATTTCTTTTCAAAAATATTGGCTATTTAACTAAAAAATTCTTGATTAAATAAAAAAAATGAATGCAATATCTTGTTCCACTCAAAAACTACATTAGTTTAAAGTAGAAATAAAAAACAAAAACACCCTTTTTTCATAAAAAGCACCAACAGCATTTTACCTCCAGATATATATTTTCTTTCTGAACATATAAACTGTGAATTCTATTCTGTAACGTCTTTTTATGTAAAAGCGAGTTGTGTTAAATTTGGTTTTGATATGTATATATTTTTCCCCCAGCTGCTTATAAATATACCACATTTTTAAGGCAAATCTCAATTTTTACCCACTGTTAAAAATGTCCACACCTCCTCTTAGATAGCGGAAGTTCTATATAAGCGAAGTTTATATTAACTAAAGTAAAATTTGTTTTAATTTTTTTTTTTGGACACAAAATAGTAAAATTTGTATATACTTTTGTTAAATATATAATGTGGAATTCTCTCATTTGATTTCATAAATGGAGTGTTTTTGATATATTTGGAAAATAATTTCGGTGTGTACGCCTTAAAATAATTTTAAATTCAAAGAACTTTTAAGAAAATCAACAAATTTATATGAATTATGTATTAAGAATTTAAAATTATGTAAAGATTTGTTGTGTGACTGTCAAAAACAGTTGATTTTAACCGAGGGTTCATCTTAAGCAAGTTCATATTATAAGATGTTTATTGAAGTTGTTACCAAAATGTTAGGACTTTCAAATTAGTTCATAATTACCGAGACTTTTAAAAAGAATCATCAAAAACACTAAAATGAGAGGAATATTTGTAAAGTTTTAAAAGAATAAAAAATTTCAAAAAGATTAATATTTGAGCCACAGAACTTTTATACCAGTTTTTAAGTTAAAAGAAAAACTCATTTTAAAGATCTACTTTCATACAAAAACGTTTACTTTTAGAAATACGATTTTGGACTGTGACTGACTGTGACTGTCCTAAGACTATTTTAAAGACTGAAGAAAGCTACAACTTTCTGTACAAAACAACAACAAAATTTAAATTTAATTTTTCATGTCAATTAAAAAAAAATGCTTGTGACTCTTGCAACAACAAGCACATGGGGAATATTGTCATAACTAGAAACTGGGAGCCGTTTTGCTAGATGATACAAATAAAAAATTGAATAACTTTCTCCATTTTTTCCAAGTTTGAGTATTTAAATTTATACAATACACTGTGGACTCAAATCCACTTTTTTGAAATAAATTCGAAATTATTGGCAACGCGTAGTTTTTCAATATTAAGCTAAAATAATTTCCCTATTATTTATCATATATTGTTCCACACAAAATTATATAGAAATATATACCCAAAAATAAAAGTTAGTAATATCAGCAAAAAATGTAGCTGAGTCAGCAACATTTAAGTAATTTAACTTGCAAAAAAATTTCTAATGTCTGCAAAATCTTTTGCTGAAAATCAGCGAGCTGACTTGTAGCAAGAAAATTAGTAGATTTAGTAAAAGGTTTAACTTATATGATTAAAATTAAAAAAATCCTTGCTAAAATTAATAAACTGTTTGCTCAACATAAGTTTTGTTACTTCAGATTCGTATTAAGGAGGCCATAATACTTTATTAAAGTTTTATTATTTTTATTTTATTTATTTATTTTATTTCTGTTGAAAAAACTTTCTATACCAATATAAAATTTAATTTTCTAATGAAAATGAAAATTATTCAAGTTCGAGGCCATATACTCTATATTTCTTCATTAGGATATTGTCCTAACAAATAATCTATAGAGTTTTTGTTTTCAAATTTATTATTTGACCCTTTCAGGAATGTGTTGATAGATCTATTTCGGGAATTTTCTAGGTTCCCATCATCAGAACACGTTTTGAAAGCGGTAACAATCCCATGTCAAACATCAAGCATTCATATGAACTAGTTTACTCACTACATGAGAACTAATATACATATGATTTTGAAGTTAAAGATTATAACCATTGATCAAAAAATAAATTGAAAACTTGTTTGTGTGTATGTCTACCTTTGGTAAATATTCAATACACGTTTTTGTTTTTTTCCTCCTTTTTATGTTTTGTTAAGTTTGTAAACAAAACAGGGGAAGTAGAAAATGGGAACCTAGAAAATTCCCGAAATAGATCTATCAACACATTCCTGAAAGGGTCAAATAATAAATTTGAAAACAAAAACTCTATAGATTATTTGTTAGGACAATATCCTAATGAAGAAATATAGAGTATATGGCCTCGAACTTGAATAATTTTCATTTTCATTGCACAATTAAAGGTCGAAAAAACATAATTTTTATTTTTAATAAAAATTATAACAAACTTGTGAAAAAAGGCAAAGTACCGCCTAGTTTACTTCCCCTGTTTTGTTTACAAACTTAACAAAACATAAAAAGGAGGAAAAAAAAACAAAAACGTGTATTGAATATTTACCAAAGGTAGACATACACACAAACAAGTTTTCAATTTATTTTTTGATCAATGGTTATAATCTTTAACTTCAAAATCATATGTATATTAGTTCTCATGTAGTGAGTAAACTAGTTCATATGAATGCTTGATGTTTGACATGGGATTGTTACCGCTTTCAAAACGTGTTCTGATGATGGGAACCTAGAAAATTCCCGAAATAGATCTATCAACACATTCCTGAAAGGGTCAAATAATAAATTTGAAAACAAAAACTCTATAGATTATTTGTTAGGACAATATCCTAATGAAGAAATATAGAGTATATGGCCTCGAACTTGAATAATTTTCATTTTCATTGCACAATTAAAGGTCGAAAAAACATAATTTTTATTTTTAATAAAAATTATAACAAACTTGTGAAAAAAGGCAAAGTACCCGCCTAGTTTACTTCCCCTGTTTTGTTTACAAACTTAACAAACATAAAAAGGAGGAAAAAAACAAAAACGTGTATTGAATATTTACCAAAGGTAGACATACACACAAACAAGTTTTCAATTTATTTTTTGATCAATGGTTATAATCTTTAACTTCAAAATCATATGTATATTAGTTCTCATGTAGTGAGTAAACTAGTTCATATGAATGCTTGATGTTTGACATGGGATTGTTACCCGCTTTCAAAACGTGTTCTGATGATGGGAACCTAGAAAATTCCCGAAATAGATCTATCAACACATTCCTAAAAGGGTCAAATAATAAATTTGAAAACAAAAACTCTATAGATTATTTGTTAGGACAATATCCTAATGAAGAAATATAGAGTATATGGCCTCGAACTTGAATAATTTTCATTTTCATTGCACAATTAAAGGTCGAAAAAACATAATTTTTATTTTTAATAAAAATTATAACAAACTTGTGAAAAAAGGCAAAGTACCGCCTAGTTTACTTCCCCTGTTTTGTTTACAAACTTAACAAAACATAAAAAGGAGGAAAAAAACAAAAACGTGTATTGAATATTTACCAAAGGTAGACATACACACAAACAAGTTTTCAATTTATTTTTTGATCAATGGTTATAATCTTTAACTTCAAAATCATATGTATATTAGTTCTCATGTAGTGAGTAAACTAGTTCATATGAATGCTTGATGTTTGACATGGGATTGTTACCGCTTTCAAAACGTGTTCTGATGATGGGAACCTAGAAAATTCCCGAAATAGATCTATCAACACATTCCTGAAAGGGTCAAATAATAAATTTGAAAACAAAAACTCTATAGATTATTTGTTAGGACAATATCCTAATGAAGAAATATAGAGTATATGGCCTCGAACTTGAATAATTTTCATTTTCATTGCACAATTAAAGGTCGAAAAAACATAATTTTTATTTTTAATAAAAATTATAACAAACTTGTGAAAAAAGGCAAAGTACCCGCCTAGTTTACTTCCCCTGTTTTGTTTACAAACTTAACAAAACATAAAAAGGAGGAAAAAAACAAAAACGTGTATTGAATATTTACCAAAGGTAGACATACACACAAACAAGTTTTCAATTTATTTTTTGATCAATGGTTATAATCTTTAACTTCAAAATCATATGTATATTAGTTCTCATGTAGTGAGTAAACTAGTTCATATGAATGCTTGATGTTTGACATGGGATTGTTACCGCTTTCAAAACGTGTTCTGATGATGGGAACCTAGAAAATTCCCGAAATAGATCTATCAACACATTCCTGAAAGGGTCAAATAATAAATTTGAAAACAAAAACTCTATAGATTATTTGTTAGGACAATATCCTAATGAAGAAATATAGAGTATATGGCCTCGAACTTGAATAATTTTCATTTTCATTGCACAATTAAAGGTCGAAAAAACATAATTTTTATTTTTAATAAAAATTATAACAAACTTGTGAAAAAAGGCAAAGTACCGCCTAGTTTACTTCCCCTGTTTTGTTTACAAACTTAACAAAACATAAAAAGGAGGAAAAAAACAAAAACGTGTATTGAATATTTACCAAAGGTAGACATACACACAAACAAGTTTTCAATTTATTTTTTGATCAATGGTTATAATCTTTAACTTCAAAATCATATGTATATTAGTTCTCATGTAGTGAGTAAACTAGTTCATATGAATGCTTGATGTTTGACATGGGATTGTTACCGCTTTCAAAACGTGTTCTGATGATGGGAACCTAGAAAATTCCCGAAATAGATCTATCAACACATTCCTGAAAGGGTCAAATAATAAATTTGAAAACAAAAACTCTATAGATTATTTGTTAGGACAATATCCTAATGAAGAAATATAGAGTATATGGCCTCGAACTTGAATAATTTTCATTTTCATTGCACAATTAAAGGTCGAAAAAACATAATTTTTATTTTTAATAAAAATTATAACAAATTTAATTTTCTATTAAATATCGGCCTAACCTTGAAAAATCGTTAAGTTATAGCAACCCTAAATTCTGTCCAATTTGGCTTAAATTTGGTCTAAACATTACTGAGCTCTATTGGAACAGCGGCAGCCATGTCGAGCTCTGATATTCTACAATCTTTTTTTTGGGCCACAGTAATATACATGCATGCATGCAAGTAATTTGAAATTATTATATTTTATTCTTAATATTATTAATAAATTATTTGGTTTATTTAAAATTTTTTTGTTTAATTGCATTATGTTAACGATGTGGAAGTCCTGATATTTTTAAATATACTTTGAACAATCACAAACAAAATAGATTTAAATTTGAGAAAAATAAATTAACTAAAATAAATATGTTATATTCATATATGTTTTGCTGAATTTACTAAAAAAAAAAAACTCAGCACACCGCTTTTGAACTTTTGCAGATGTTAAAAATTTGTTTTTGAGTGTATTTAATATTATTATGCATTATAGATTTTATTTATTCACAAAAGTTTAAATGGTATTTGTACATTTATACACTTTGGGCCTAATTTTTGTTTTTCAGCACAAAATGCTATTTGCACATACAATATGTGTATTTGTAAATAATAAATGCCTATTAATACCTTTTTATGACTACTTTTGTATACACCCTGCGGGAAATGGACCAGTCACTGGTATGGTCATGTGACTAGAACTATTTTGTATGAACCTGTCCTAGTTTTGGTTCTAATATATTTTTGAAATGTTGTTTCAAATTTTGAATATACTTTTTATTGTAGATTTTTTATTAGCGAATTCGTAAAAAATTATAAATTTCATCTTTTAATAAATGCCTAGGCATCTTTCAAAAAGTGCTCATACTATTTGGATGTTGCAAAAAAGCAGCATTGTTATTTTTAATTTTCTAAGTTTTGCAAAAAGTTTGTCAAAAAATTAAAATTCTCTACTTTGAAATTCTAAAACCATATTCGAGATCTGCGTTATAAACTAATTTAAAACTGATAGGTGGCAATGCAGATGCATTCAATTTTTCTAATTTTGTTGAACGGTGAAATAAGTTGAAAACTTGCAAAGTTTTATTATTAATAGTTTTACTTATTTTTCTACTAGCTTTTTCCTATTCGCTCAATTTTTCTTTCTCTCTTGCTCACCAATACAACTCAAATCCATTTTGCCCACCCCTGTGTCGTATGATTATTATAATAATGCATTAATATATAAATCATACGCCATGTATATATTTAATATTAAAACTCTAATAACATCGCTCTATGACGGTAATCAATTTTACAGCAGAACATTTTTTTTTTATTATATTTACATTTTTTTTCTGATTGCCATAAAATTGGTATTTGCTTTAGATGATCGACGATGATGAACTAACGAGGAGAGTCTTCCGATGCAGTGTGGAATATCGTAGTGTAAGACCACCTCATAATAAATATTTTTGAATTTTTTTTTGGATATATTGTTAACCGAAATGTTCGGAAATTACTACCGAATTCATTTCTTTCGACTACAACGATTAGGTTAATTAATGTACAACATATTCAACGAAATATATTTAATATATTTTACTTAACGATATAGGAGTGTTTTTTTTTTTTTTTTTTTTTAAAGAGAAGCACCACTCAAGAAATTCTTCCTATTAATTAATGTGTTGCTTTCTTTGGAAAGGGGATAGTGGAGATATGAAAGGTGGTGAAAGATGAAGGGCTTCAAACATGGCAACAAAATAAAAAGCCGAAATTTTAAAATCGCGACTAATGAAGCCCTTGGAAGCATAATTTTCCAGCTCAAGTGTCTATATTTTAGGGTACCTTCTTGTTACAAAAAACAGTTTCCAATTCGAGCTCAGTGTTATACATATATTAATTAAAATGATATTTCCATGTATGGTGCACGCTTAAAAAAACTTAAGATATGTTGTCATTAATATTTTCTGAGCGTATAATGCATATTGTTATATTTAACCCCATATACAATTATACATGTGCCTGAGGTCCTGTGATTAAATCACAGCTCGGCCACAAAAAAAAAAAAAATTTATTTATTTTTTTTTAATTTTCAACTCGATTTGACCCAGTTCTAACAAGTTTTCACAGATCTTAAAAAATATAATCTTTTGTGTCAATATCACTTCCAAATTATTTTTCTTGCAACTTAAAAGTAATAATATTTTAATAAATAATTTAATGTTCTCAAGTAAAATCAAATGTTTTGAGAATTTTAGTGCTAATTATAATTATGTCCGAAAAATTAGAACACTTAGTTGTATAGCATTAGATATAATCTGATACAATTAGAATTTTTTAATTCAGATAGAGCTAACATGGGGAAATTAGATATAGTTTGATACAATTATATCCGAATTTTAAACTCATCCAAATGTATCAAATTATACATAATTTGAGAGAATTATATCCAGTTAGAAAAAATTGCATACAAATATCTGTGATTACATGTGATATACGTAAACACATACATATGAAGTGTATGTAATATAAACAAAAATATAATTATACATTTAAAACATAATTCTATATGATTTGAATGAGTTTATATTTTAAAACATATTATTATACACAATTGCATAAAGTCATATATAATTATATCAAAACTTTTACCATTTACAATAATTTCTTTAAAATGTTGGAATTGTGTTCGTCCATGGGCGGTATTACCTTTTTTTTTAATATTTTTACATGAAATTTATATAGTATGGTGAAGGAGCCTTCGTCAGTGGAGCACAAACACCACCCCGTATTAAATGACAATTTGTTCAGTTTTTTGCAGGGACCGTAATCATTATGAGTTTTATAATAAAAATTACACAAGAATGATTATGTTATGAGTTTTAATGATTTTCTTCAATGGTAATGATTATTTTTGAGTAATAATAAAAAAATCAGCCATAATCATTATTTTTGAGCAAAAATAATAAAACTCAAAAATAATCATTATTTATGGTTTTTATTTTTTTCGCTCAAATAAAACTCACTTTCATGTAGGTGTAAATATATATACATATTAGGGTGGGGCGATTAGTATGGAAGGAAAAAATCTTAATGGGCGTTTCGCGTTTCTGATTCTTGGGATTGTACTGACCAAAAAAGTCCACTAAAACATACGTCTACGGTGAAAATCGAGCTTCCAAATTTTGACTTTACGGCAAAAAAGCCCTATTTTGAAATTAATAATTAACCCCTTAATCCCACTCACAAATATGATTGATGCATTAATGTGCTAGAGAATCTTCCAAAGAAGAGATTGATACCATAATCTTGGATAAGCTCCTCCTACTTCCTGAGATATGTCAATCCCACACATTGAAAGTGAGTTTTATTTTGAGCGAAAAAAATAAAAATCATAAATAATGATTGTTTTTGAGTTTTATTTTTTTTGCTCAAAAATAATGATTATGGCGGATTTTTTTATTATTACTAAAAAATAATCATTACCATTGAAGAAAACTTTAAAAATCAAAAATTTAAGAATCATGACGGATATGCAAAGATTGTCAAAAAATAATAATAATGGTGCAATAAATTTTTTTTTATGTCTCTTCTAAGTGATTGATTTTTTGATTCAAAAAAACGAGCAACAATCATTATTTACGGTCCCTGGTTTTTGTCATGATTTATACCTCCAAATTTTTGTGTTTTAAGAGGAGTTCAGAAAATATATGAAACTAATTGAAGGGTCCGCCATCTAACGTTTTTTTTTCAACTAGTGCTTATTTCGTGAATGGTAACACTTAGCTCAAGTCTGGTTTTTAAACACAATTTTTGTTAAAAAAGTGCATACGAAATGCAAATGCAGTTTTCTAATGTATTTTTCAAAACTTCCTCCCCCTACGATTTTCAAAAAAAATACAGTTTACTAAAATATAGAATCTTACCTAAATATACAAATACTGATTTTTATGGGACAGACATGTCTCCTATTTGTAATGATTTTTTTAAACAAAGTTTATTCTTTTATTCTAAAATATGGATATATTTTTATACATTTTTGTATCGTTTTTTACAATATTTTTTCACCTAGTTAAATTTTCGATATGATGTCAAAAAAGTTATTTTGGATTTAAAAATAAAAATATAACATACTTAGATTATTTTACGTACAGCAACCCAGTCAAAACTTATATTCCCAATTACTATTTAAAAGATTCGTTACTCATATTTTTTAAGTGCCAATAAGTATACTAGTAAGATTAAACAATAAGTTACAAGTTTTATTTGAATCGTTTTTCTGATTTTTGTTCTTTCAATATTTTTTTAAATAAATGAACAGTTCATGAGAATAAGGACGAATAAACCACTTTTTCGCAAACACGTTTTTTTGCATAAATGCATTTTATTAGCAGAGCCCTACAATAATATGCAGCAATTGTGGGGAAATTTTGACCATTAAGGCTAAAAAATGACTTTAAAAAGTGCAATAATTCGTATATTTTTGTTTAAATTGGGAGTGAACTAACGCACAATTTTGATTAAATACAACACAAAAACATACAAAAATTTTACTTTCGGTTACAATGTGTTAAAAGAACATTACGAGGAACAAATCAAACTTATTATATTGGCAAAAAATTTTACCGTTCTTGAGTTATAAGACTTTAAAGTGTGGAAAGCAAAAAGGGCGAATATCTATCCTTAACAACATATTATATAAAAATTAGTTAGCTGCGAGTTTAAAATTGATATTAGCTAAAATTTGAAATTGTACTTAATTGTCCTTAAAGTGTTACAAACAAATACCAACCATAGTTCGTCAAGTTTTGCAAGTCTCATGAAAATGTAGTCAAAATCTACTGCAAAATAACACATTTTTATTCAAATTTCAATACATTTTTTTGGATATTCGCCCTTTTTTCCATTTAAGCAAAAATTGAAGTCCAATTTTTGACAAGTTCTCTTTCGAATAGCTTACTAAAATATTGTATATAGGTAGATGTGACTTAAATCTTTAAGCTAATACCTAAAAGTTGACAAAAATAATTTTTTTTAAACCCTTTCCTGCGTTTTTATTGTCCCCTATTCGTCTTTATTCGCATGAACTGTTAAAATGAATTTTTTTATAAATATAGGTCTTCAAACAAGTTACTACATGAGTTCGTATTTTAAATTTATCACAAAAAATATGAAATACAAGAATGTATAAAAATATTTCCATTTTATAGAATAAAAAAAAATAATTTTTTTTTAAATAATCATTACAAATAAAAGATATGTTTGTTAAATAAAAATCAGTATTTGTATATTTAGCTAATATTCCATATTTTAGTAAACTGTATTTTTTTTTTTTTTGAAAATCGTATTGGGAGAAAGTTTTGAAAAATGCATTAGAAAATTGCATTTGCATTATGTATGCACTTTTGAATAATCATTTTGTTTAAAAAAATCCAGTTATAAAGTAGACAAGTGCACTTTCCAAATGTCGTTGCGATATACAATTAAAAAGTTATGGCACTTCAAAATGAAGTACTTTTAGCATTTTTTTGATATTTATGAAAACGAAAAATGTCCATAAAAATACGAGTTTTTACAAATTTGGAGATCTGAAAAAGAAAATGTACAAATGGGACCATAGAGTATTCATGTACAAAAAGTAAACAAAATCAGAGGACGTATATTCAGATTTTTTGCGTTTTGTCATGGAATGAATAATTTTTTTTGACATTTACGTTTCCACTGTTGACAACTCGTTCGAAATAGAGAAACCAATTTTTGCATGAAAACGTTTTCATTCGACTTTTACTTCAAGTCATCCTTCGCATAGAAATTTAGTTAGAGAAACCCAAATCAATTTTCTTCCGCTTAGAAAGCGAAAGAAAGCATTCTTTCGAAATCGAGAAACAGGCCATAACTTTTAAATATTATTCGATTTATCGAACGAATAACAAA
Organism: Delia radicum; assembly: GCA_021234595.1. Taxonomy (NCBI): domain Eukaryota; kingdom Metazoa; phylum Arthropoda; class Insecta; order Diptera; family Anthomyiidae; genus Delia; species Delia radicum. The sequence continues at coordinate 174,581,768 of CM037851.1, read as the reverse complement.
TAAAAATAATTTCAAAAAGACATGTATTATTAAAGTATTTTACCGTATAATCTAAAAGATTTTATGAGTTTTGATATCAATTTGAATACTACAACAATGTCAATTTTAAAATGCAATAAGCTTAAACTATGGTAACGCCAACCATACGCCATTTGGAATTGTTGTTATCTCGCTATTAAAAAAATAGATCGTTGGAAATCGTTAAAAAGTTAAATATATATTTCGGCCATAGTTTTATAATATCAAGCTATTGAGATCTTATTTTGAATAACGTAGAAATTACATAAATGGAAATCACAGTTTAAGTACTAACGTGCAATCGTTGTAACATAAATACATTTTGAAAATTTTGTATAGTTTTAACTTAAACAATAGTGTTATATTTCAAGGAAAGTAATTTATCTGCGAATTAATTCCTACTGTTTGCTTGAAAGTCAAATAATATATCTTTACCCATTATTAGAGAGTCCATATCTTTTAACCCTTTCACAACCGACTGTTTGTTTTCAGATTTATTTCTATTTTGACTTCATATTCTTGTTAAGCGTTTTTAATTTAAAAAGAATATGCCCCTACCCCACTTACCCAACAAAAAATATGCCATAAAATAAAATTTTTGAAACTTGTCAGATCTTTTTTACCATTAATACATCCAAACAACTAAAAATGCTTAGTTTGACTTTGTTCTTGTCATTAAATGAAGCTATGTACGTGAAACATGTCGATATTCTAGCTTTGCCAATTTAGGGGATACACCAAACTCTTGTTTTTTCGGAGATAATGGATGGTTACACAGAAAAAATTATCAACTTAAAATATATAATTAAAGAATTCATTTGAATTTAATTTGTTTCTAAACAAATATTTAATTGAATCAATTAATATTTAATTGACTTTTAAATATACAAATACCTATTTTATTTTAGACGCAATTATCATATTATTTTTTCATAGACTGTATGCATAAATAGAAGATTTTCAGTATAAAATACCAAATACATTTGAAGTTAAGAAACAAACCAAGCACATACAAACAGAATAAGCATTGCAAAAAACACACATACCAACGTATATATCACACAATTTTTGTGAGTATCATATTTTTTTTTTGTAGAAGTTATTTATAACTTTTTTTCTTTCTTAGTTTTAATAAAAGGTTTAATTGATATCATTGCCGTGATAGGTGCAAAATCAATTAAAATATTAATTGATTCAATAAATTTTTTAATTGAAACCCGTTTTTAGTTTTTTCTGTGTACAAAAAGCGGAATTTGACAAAAAAAAAATATCGCAACTGTATTGCTATGATGTACAGGTTATATTTTTTCCAATGACCAATGTCCTGATGAGCATATTTAAACATAAATATTAAAAAACATTGCATTATACAATTTTTTATTATTTTATTAAGAAAAAATGTGTACACTGTAGTGTACAACAGTAGTGAAAGGGTTAAAAAGAAACATTTTAAAACTTTAGTTCATTTGTTAATTTTATTTTGGCCATTACCATTTTATATACAAGTCTTCCCAAAATTGGTAAATTTTCCAAAAAGATGTATTTTTTTTATTTATTTGTTTTATTCGATTAATCATCAAAATTTATTCGAACTATTCGTTATTCTAATATCATGTTTTTTAAATTGTTCGTTCGAATTTTCTTTTTGTTCGTTCGATTAATCGAATCTTTTTTTACTAGCAACAACCGTAATGTTCACTCATTCATGTGTATATTCAAAAAATATTTTTGTTTAATTTAACAAATTTTGAGTAAAACGTTAGCATCGTAAAACTAGTAAAAGCTATTATGTAAACAACTAAAGTTATTATTCGAAAGCCTGGTGATGTTTAAAATAATTTATTCTGTATACACAGTGATCAACTTTAATGCATACATGTTTGTGAAAATTTGGTTAACAAGTTATGAGCCGTTGAACTTATTGGAAATAAAACTATGGTGTCAGAAACTTTATAATGTCTACATTATTTATTGTTAAAGAACTCACACCAATACGCTGGTACAATTGCTGAAAAATTCAATTGAAGTTCAGAAAAAGATGTATCCATTCTTGTAGCAGTTCGACAATTTTTTTAATAAAACTTTGTTATTTGCTATTGGTCAAAATAAATTGTGTTAAATGTGATTTAATACCATTTATGTATGCTCCCATTTATATTAAGGATACTTATGAAGAATTTTTAAACAACATGTCGGATTTAGGGCTTCTACAGATAAATGGTGTTTATAATAAAAATAAAAAGTTACTAGATTTGGTATTTGTAAATGAACCGGCTGATTGTACCTTGACTCGCTCTAATCCTATTACCAGACCTGAAGACCATCATCACCCTGCTATTGAATTAATTTGCAACTTGCCATTCGTTACTAAGTCAAAAAGACATTTGAATAATGTTAAGTATTACTGTTTTAAAAAGGCGAACTACAATGATTTGAATTCCTTATTTTGTAACACAAACTGGCTACAAATTTTGTCATTTTCTAATGGATCATCAGATGCTATAGACACAATGATATTTTCTTTCTATAAAACTATTTTGGTTACTTTGATGAATGTATCCCGAAGCACACTGTAATGAAAAAATCCGGTCCTCCATGGAACTCAAAATCTTTAACTAAACTGAAAAATTTGAAAAATAAACGGTTTAAAAAGTATAAAAAATCTGGCTCACTTATGGAGTATGGTAAATATTCCGTAGCCCGCGCAGAATACAACTTGCTGAATCTAAAGTTGTACACAAATTACCTTAATAACATAAAACTGAACTTTAAACGTGACCCTAAATCCTTTTATAAGTTTGTTAATTCTAAAAGAAAATCTGACGGCTACCCTCCAGTAATGAAATATTTAAATCATGAATCTAGCGATGATTTGATGATCAGTAACATGTTTGCTGACTTTTTTGCCACTACATACACAGATGCTGAATATGATAGTTCTAATTTTTATCCTTTTACTATACCTGAACATCCGTCAATTTCATTTCCTCTTGTTGACACGTCTTCTATTGTTAGCGCTTTAAAAAAATTTAAATCGTCTTATTCAGGCGGCCCTGATGGTATTCCTAGCTGCATTCTAAAAAATTGTGCTAATTCCTTAGCAACTCCGTTATCTATCATCTTTAATTTGTCTATTAAACATGGCTATTTCCCAAAAATTTGGAAAGAGTCCTACATTATCCCACTATTTAAATCTGGTAGTAAATCTGATATTACCAATTATAGAGGTATAGCTAAACTAAGTGCAATACCCAAACTGTTTGAAAAATGCATCACTGATTCCTTATTTCATCAAGCCTCTTCCATATTATCATCGGTTCAACATGGTTTTCGTAAAGGATACTCAACAGTGACAAATCTATTAGAACTTACAACTTTAATTAACCGTGGTTTCATCAAAGGAAAACATACTGATGTAATATACACTGATTTCAGCAAAGCTTTCGATAAAGTTAATCATTGCCTTTTACTTAAAAAATTGTACTTGATGGGATTTACAAAAAACTGTTTAAAACTGGTTTCAATCTTATCTAACTGCTAGAGAGCAATGTGTTTTGTTTAATAATACCTCATCTAAGAAAATAATTGTAAATTCTGGTGTACCGCAAGGCAGCCACCTGGGTCCAATTTTATTTTCGCTATTTTTAAATGATGTTCCATCTATAATTAAATTTTCTAACGTGCTTATGTATGCTGACGACGTTAAAATCTTCCTTAGCTATAAAGATTCTGGTGATCGAGCTTACCTTCAACGTGATTTAAATAGTTTCTTCGTTTGGTGCAATCTAAATTTATTCGATTTGAATTTAAGTAAATGCAAGTACATGCGTTTTTCTAGAAATTCTGGAGATCTTGGTCAATATTTTATTGGTGAACATCAGTTGGAGTTCGTAAATGTTTTTCTCGATCTCGGTGTTTTACTAGACACAAAACTGACATTTACTCAACATATTACTATGACATCTAATAAAGCTCGTGGGGTACTTGCCTTTATTAAACGTTGGGCTAAAGAATTTACTGATACAAGCATTACAAAACAATTATATACGTCTCTTGTTAGACCAATTTTGGAATACTGCTGTGTTGTCTGGGATCCGTATTACGACGTTAACAGTAATCTTATTGAGTCTGTTCAAAAACAATTTTTAATTTTTTGCTTACGAAATCTTTTTCCTGATCCTACTAATCTTCCTTCATATAAATCAAGGTTAGCTCAAATTAAATTACCTTCATTAATTAGCCGCAGAAAAATGCTAAATGTAACATTCTTAATCAACCTGATAAATGGCGACGTTTGCTCTGAATTTTTGGTGAATAGTCTTACATTTAACGTTCCTCAACGTCCAACACGTTACTTCAGTCCATTATATATTGATTACTTTCGCGTAAACTATGCTAATGCTGATCCATTTAGAAGATTATGCGACGACTTTAATACATTTTATAATTTAATAGATTTTTCCACAAATATTAACGTAATTAAACGCAATATAACATTGTTCCTAAATACGTAGATTTAAAACACTATTGTAATTTATTATTTTTAAGAAAAATGTCTGTAGGGATCTATCCCGTAGACTTAAATAAATAAAATAAAAAATAAAATAAATAAAGCGAATTGGATCCCGCTGTCTTTTTATTCAGCGACAGATCTGTTGGAAAGTATTTTTTACGATTACAGAAAATCATGCACCTTAATTATGAGTGCTGAGTGTCAAAGAAATTTATTTAAATATTTGCAAATTTTCAGATTTTATTGCGGTTTTTTTGCTCCTCTGATTAAGTTTTATTATGTTTTTTATATAGGTACTTAGTTTTTCCAAATAAATTTACAAAATTGTTGGTGTCACCCACTTCTACTGCAATCAGAGAAAAGTCAGCAAAATTTTAGTCAGGAGGATGCTTGCAAAAAATTGCTTATGGCAGAAAAATCTTTTGCTGGAAATCAGCTCTCTGAAAAATGATTAAATTCCACAAAAATGTTGCTAACATTTAGTTGATTAAAAATAAAAAAATCCTTGCTAAAAATTAATAAAATTTTAATAATATATAAAAAATATATAAAAAATGTAGAAAAGCTGTTTTTTAGCAACAAAATAAGTAAATTCAGCAAAGTTTTGCTAACACTTAGGCCGAGTTTTAGGATGTAGATTATCTATAAACTTAGTTTAACCAAGTTTTTAAATCGAATACTGCTTTTGAATTGTGTTTTATTTTGTTTTATTACGATAAAGACCAACATTCTAAACAAGATGAAGTAGTTCCGGTTAATTTGTGTTAATAAACTTGGAAATGTCAGACAAAATTCATTACCGGTTTAACTAATCCAAGTTTAACTAACATCCCAAAAACTCGGCCTTAGTGGACTAAAAATAAAAAAATCCTTGCTAAAAGTTATTAAATTTTTTGCTGAATATTAGTGGACAGAAAAAAACTCAAAAAACTAATAGAAAATAGAAAACATATGATTTTCTATTGTTGATTTACTTGAATAAACGTCACTACATTGCTAGGTCTGTCAAAAAAACAGAGTAGTATTTGGAAGATGACAAAGCCAATTGTGATAATTTTTTGTTGTTTTTGTTTTTTCTTTGATATTTTAAATTTTGAATCTCGCTCCTAGACGAGGACAAGAAATTCTCATTGAGTTTGTGATTTAACATAACAAATATCTCTAGAAATTATAATAACAAAGTCCCCTGAAGATTTCCTTGGGCAAGAATGAAATCCGGATAGGGACACGCCTACATCAGATTGCTTTTCACAATTTGTTAAATAAGTTTTGGGACTTTAGCACATTTAATTACTATAAATGCAATTAATGTTTATCCCGATGAAAATAAATTTAAATAACAAATATGCAGGTGCTTGTGCAAATTTAAATGTAACTGACACTAATAGAAAACATATGATTTTCTATTGTTGATTTACTTGAATAAACGTCACTACATTGCTAGGTCTGTCAAAAAAACAGAGTAGTATTTGGAAGATGACAAAGCCAATTGTGACAATTTTTTGTTGTTGTTTTTGTTTTTTCTTTGATATTTTAAATTTTGAATCTCGCTCCTAGACGAGGACAAGAAATTCTCATTGAGTTTGTGATCTCTAGAAATTATAATAACAAAGTCCCCTGAAGATTTCCTTGGGCAAGAATGAAATCCGGATAGGGACACGCCTACATCAGATTGCTTTTCACAATTTGTTAAATAAGTTTTGGGACTTTAGCACATTTAATTACTATAAATGCAATTAATGTTTATCCCGATGAAAATAAATTTAAATAACAAATATGCAGGTGCTTGTGCAAATTTAAATGTAACTGACACTAATAGAAAACATATGATTTTCTATTGTTGATTTACTTGAATAAACGTCACTACATTGCTAGGTCTGTCAAAAAAACAGAGTAGTATTTGGAAGATGACAAAGCCAATTGTGACAATTTTTTGTTGTTGTTTTTGTTTTTTTCTTTGATATTTTAAATTTTGAATCTCGCTCCTAGACGAGGACAAGAAATTCTCATTGAGTTTGTGATTTAACATAACAAATATCTCTAGAAATTATAATAACAAAGTCCCCTGAAGATTTCCTTGGGCAAGAATGAAATCCGGATAGGGACACGCCTACATCAGATTGCTTTTCACAATTTGTTAAATAAGTTTTGGGACTTTAGCACATTTAATTACTATAAATGCAATTAATGTTTATCCCGATGAAAATAAATTTAAATAACAAATATGCAGGTGCTTGTGCAAATTTAAATGTAACTGACACTAATAGAAAACATATGATTTTCTATTGTTGATTTACTTGAATAAACGTCACTACATTGCTAGGTCTGTCAAAAAAACAGAGTAGTATTTGGAAGATGACAAAGCCAATTGTGACAATTTTTTGTTGTTGTTTTTGTTTTTTCTTTGATATTTTAAATTTTGAATCTCGCTCCTAGACGAGGACAAGAAATTCTCATTGAGTTTGTGATTTAACATAACAAATATCTCTAGAAATTATAATAACAAAGTCCCCTGAAGATTTCCTTGGGCAAGAATGAAATCCGGATAGGGACACGCCTACATCAGATTGCTTTTCACAATTTGTTAAATAAGTTTTGGGACTTTAGCACATTTAATTACTATAAATGCAATTAATGTTTATCCCGATGAAAATAAATTTAAATAACAAATATGCAGGTGCTTGTGCAAATTTAAATGTAACTGACACTAATAGAAAACATATGATTTTCTATTGTTGATTTACTTGAATAAACGTCACTACATTGCTAGGTCTGTCAAAAAAACAGAGTAGTATTTGGAAGATGACAAAGCCAATTGTGACAATTTTTTGTTGTTGTTTTTGTTTTTTTCTTTGATATTTTAAATTTTGAATCTCGCTCCTAGACGAGGACAAGAAATTCTCATTGAGTTTGTGATTTAACATAACAAATATCTCTAGAAATTATAATAACAAAGTCCCCTGAAGATTTCCTTGGGCAAGAATGAAATCCGGATAGGGACACGCCTACATCAGATTGCTTTTCACAATTTGTTAAATAAGTTTTGGGACTTTAGCACATTTAATTACTATAAATGCAATTAATGTTTATCCCGATGAAAATAAATTTAAATAACAAATATGCAGGTGCTTGTGCAAATTTAAATGTAACTGACACTAATAGAAAACATATGATTTTCTATTGTTGATTTACTTGAATAAACGTCACTACATTGCTAGGTCTGTCAAAAAAACAGAGTAGTATTTGGAAGATGACAAAGCCAATTGTGACAATTTTTTGTTGTTGTTTTTGTTTTTTTCTTTGATATTTTAAATTTTGAATCTCGCTCCTAGACGAGGACAAGAAATTCTCATTGAGTTTGTGATTTAACATAACAAATATCTCTAGAAATTATAATAACAAAGTCCCCTGAAGATTTCCTTGGGCAAGAATGAAATCCGGATAGGGACACGCCTACATCAGATTGCTTTTCACAATTTGTTAAATAAGTTTTGGGACTTTAGCACATTTAATTACTATAAATGCAATTAATGTTTATCCCGATGAAAATAAATTTAAATCATAAACATATTTTTGTGATTCTTTTTAAAATAATTGACAATACGTTACAAAATATAAAATGTTCATACTCCCACATTGAAGACATGAGTTATTGCAGTAAATATCTAAATACCTAACATAAACAAAATCTTTCTACTACTTATCTCAATGGTTGTTTAAATGATAGCATCTGATGCCGTATATAATTATAGAAATGAAAAAATAACTAAAGATGACATATATATTGTATGTTTTATACAACCCTTTTTTGTAATAAGAAAAAGGAAACGTAAAAATTACCTAAGATGTATGGACTTGTCTTTCTTTTTAGTCTGTCTGAACGTTTTGTTTTTTGTATGAATAACAGATACAAAAACTTTCTATAGTTGATTTGTTTACATGTCCTATAAGAGTTGTACTTTTTAGTATAATTTTCCTCGTCTCTACCACGTCTTGATATGTCGCGACATCTACGTCATTCTGTGTCCATATTTAAATCTCGTTGTCTTCCACACTATTATTGTGCTTAACAGAACAATTTTTTTAGCAAAATAAGTTAGTAAAACATTAGTAAAATATTGGCAAAAAATTAGTTCCAAACACTTAAGTGCTGAATAAGTATAACTAAATATTTAGCTGAGAACATTATTGTAGCAAAAAAAGTTGTAAAAGAATAGTATATCTGATTAACAAGACGTTTAACTAATTTTTTTTACTAAATTATTTTTAAGTGTGTTATTAATGTTAAACATTTCAGAGCAATCTTTTATCAGCATCTTAAGTAACTGAGTTTTCATGTTGATGAAATAGAGTTTATTTAGTAATTATGCGTTTTTGTCGTGGTTATCTTGAATAAATGAAATGAAAATTATCATTATTTGACTCAATGAGTTATTCTAAGGCGAAATTTTATAATTTGCAAAAACTTTGCAAAAGCTTTTGGTTATCTCATATGTAATCATGATTGCTCCAATTCTCTTTTTGGATAATTGAGAAATGACATACACATTTTTGCAAAACTTTTCAGCATATACCGCTGAAGTTACAATTTAAAGCTTAAAATATTAAATATTAAATTACATAACAGCGATTTTCGCATAACGTCTCACTGGTGGGTATATATGCACCCAATTTATATACACCAAACAATATCGGAAGTTAGTTCATAAGTAACTAGAGAGATGTAATTATTTCTTCTCCAGATTTGGATCAGAACAAAGAGAGAGTAAAATATATTTAAACTTAAAATGTTTATAAATGTATAAAAAAATATCCCATAACAATATATTAATATCATTTGACACACATTATTTCGACTACTTGCAAATAACGCCTTTTTATTAAAAATTATCAACCTAAAATATCTAATTATAGATTTGATTTGCATTTAATTTGTTTCTAAACAAATATTTAATTGAATCAATTAATATTTTAATTGACTTTTAAGTATATAAATGCATATCTTATTTTAGACGTAATTATCATATTATTTTTTCATACACTGTATGCGTAAATAGAAAATTTTCAGTATAAAATACCAATTACATTTGAAGTTAACAAACAAAACAAGCACACACACAAACACACTCAGCATTTCAAAAAACACACATACCAACGTATAGATCGCACACTTTTTTGTGAGTATTATATTTTTTTTTTTTTGTAGAAGTTATTTATACCTTTTTTCCTTCTTAATTTTAATAAAAGGTTTAATTGATAGTATCATTGCCATGATAGGTGCAAAATAAATTAAAATATTAATTGATTCAATAATTTTTTTAATTAAAACCCGTTTTTAGTTTTTTCTGTGTTGGTTTGGTTTTTTAACAATAACTAATGCGCCCGTTTTAAAGTTTCCGACACAATAGTGATGTTTTCGGTTTGTTTTTAACCAACTTTTAACAAATATATATCCATTAAAGTTGACCACTGTACATTAGGGTTATAACTTTCAGAGCACTATCTTGTGGACAATTTTGTGCTGATACTGAATATCGCCTTTATAAGTCAATTCGGAATAAAATCCTTCCGCACTGAAGCTAATTTCTAAAAGCCTTTTTATTTAAATATTTATTCTAAACAGTTTGTGGGCGTTGTGGTGTAATGGTTAGCGCGTTGGACTTTTACACAGAAGGTCCCGGGTTCGATCCCCGGTGCCGGCAACATCAAAAATAATATGTATGAGTTTTTTCTATCCCTCATACGTATCGCAATGTCCACCTTCGGTGTTCCCATATCAATTAACCCCACCGAAGTAAAATAATGAATCAGGGCTATGCACCAAAAAGCTTCAATAAGTTCGCCAACTTTCCATCAGGTGGCGAGCAACAACTGTTCTAAGACTTATCATCTCGCGCAATTACAGTGTTGCCATGTCTGAAACCCTTCATCTTTCCCCACCTTTCATCTCTATACTATCCCTTTCCAAAGAAAGCAACACACTAAATATAGGAAGTATTTCCTGAGTGTTGCCTCTCTTTTAAAAAAAAAAAAAAAAAAAATAAGTAAAGCATTTAATTTTTTGAAAATTAAAAAAGAAAATTTTATCAAAACTTTACTGCGTTTGGTTCGCGAACATTTTAACGACAGCGAAAAAGTAAGAACATTGTTGTTCACGGCTACGCCATATAATTTTCGATATTTGCAAAAAGTTATAACCATACTGTACATGTGAAGATTTTTGTTTTATTGAGATTTGAAAAATATTTTTATAGCAATATTATTTTTGCAATAATAATTTATACCCATGATAATTTAGTTTTATGTGAACAAATTTATATATGATTGTATGAGTGTGTCATTTTATAACAACACACTTGTGCATGTGTGTGTATTTTGTTAAAAGTTATGCTCTAAATACGTTTACTAAGTAACGGATATTCTTTAAAATGCTTTTAAAATTGAACATGCAAACGGAAGTTAACCATAATATGAAACTCACTTAAAACCCATCTCTTTCTGTATATCTCTAACAGAAAATTGTTGAAAGGAACACATATTATTAACACAGTGGTGTCTATTTCTTTTTGAACTATGGCTTCCATTTATAAATAATATTGTTGAATTTCTTAATACTAAAACATAGTTAAAGAATCATAATTATGAGAAATGAAAAGCAAATGCATACTCTAAGTATTTAAAATTGCACATGTAAATTTAGCTCTCTTACACGGCGGTTACATGTAACATTGTTGCCTTTCAAGTTTCAATACACTTACGCTATTTACTAACACACTCACACTTTTCCAAATTGAATACCAACTTGTTATCAAGTTTTCTTTCAAGGCGTGAGTCAACTTGACGGTCAAGTTTTAAACAGCTGATCAAAATTCTTGTAAATAAATTTTAGTTTTTCTTTTTACAAATGTAAATAAAAATATAAATAAAATTGAAAAGAAAATTTTCTATCAAGTTGAGTGCACCCTACGTCACAGCTTCAAACATGATTTCGTTTTAATGCCGCTTTTAATCACGTGGATTTGTGACAACTCTATAATTATTAGGGCGATATAATCACATAATACTAGAGAAAGCTACAAAACGAAAAACCAATACTATTCGTTTCAATTGATTTTTGTCTATTGCCATCATCAACAATTAAATTACACAAAACGTTTGCTTAAAGACTCCTGAACCATAGAATTTCGAAAAACAAGTTTCCATAAACCACAGTGAAACATAAAATATCAGTTACAATATCTGCATTATGAAAACTAAAAAGACGAAAAACTTTTACACATAAATATCAACAACATCAGCAACTTGTATTGCTGCAAATTGAAAAGAATGCTTTGTGAGAATAAAAATGCCAAATAATGTAAGGATGTTTTGTTAAAATTTAGTATAAATTCACATAACTGAAATTTTTGTTAGAAACCGTTTAAATAACCCAAAACAACACTTACCACATCCGTTTATATAATATTTTTGCTTTTAGTTGCAGCGTTCTTTATCTTCTAGCGCTTCTTCTTCTCTATCACTACAATCATATGAGGATGTTTGGTTTTATTATATGTATGTGTGTACAAGAACACGCGAGAGGAAGGAACCAAAATAAAAATAAAAAAAAAAAATAGATTAAAAAAATGTTTAACTATAAAAGAAGAAACAGCATGCAATTTCAAGTACATGCATGTATGTTCATATAAATGTTTATATGAATGTGCAACATTCGCAGCCCAACTACATATAAAGAAAAGAGGAATAAAAAAAGAACAGTATCATCATCATGTTTTAGAATGCAATGAAAATATTTTCACATAAAATTTATTACCAACTCTTGAAAGCCATAAAAAGGAAATTGTATACAATATCCTAAATTTTGGTCTTTTATTTTATTTTTCTTGAAATCGTTCATTCGTTTTTTAGTTCTTTCCAATTGTTTGTTAGCTACATCTATATGTTTTTGTATGTCGTTGTTGTGTTTGTTATTTTATTGGTATTTGTATATTGGAGTATTAACCATATTTTACAACAGTGTTTCTCAAATGCCGAGAAAAAATATGGTTGAAAAATGATTGCGGCCACAAAACTATGTTTCATGCAGCAGATTTATTGGATTTTAGGTGTCTTTTGCTATTTTTTGGCACATGGTGGATATTTGTAATATTTAGTTCTTCGGAAAGGTATACATTGACGTCTACGGTTGCTATTATCAATTTTCACTCTTTTTATTTATTTATTTATTTATTTAATGTCTATAGAACATAGTTCCTTACAGACTAAGAATATCTTAATTTTAATTAAATTAATTTAAAAAATTAAATAATTATTTAATTATTAAAATAACTACTATAATTTTACAGAATTAAATAGCAAAAAATTTTTAAAATTGGATTTTGATGTATTAAATTCTACAATTTGATTTACATTTAATAAATTGAATTCTCTAATTGTCCTAATTAGAGGACTATTCAAGATATAATTAGAACGATAACAAATTTCAAAAAACAAATCATTGTGACGAAGATGTCTACTGGGTACATTGAACGGAATTTTCTCCAAGAGACTGGAGCAATCAATACTACCATTTATTAAATCAAATTAGAATAGCATTGATTGAATCCTACGCCGAGTTTCTAACGTTTCTAAACCAAGATGCATGCAACGGACTTCATATGTAGGAACTGGATAAACAAAATTCAAATGCGGTAATGCAAATTTAATAAATTTTTTCTGTATTTTTTCAATACGTTTAATATGAATATCTGCATGAGGGCTCCAAATTATTGCACCATATTCTAATTTAGACCTGACATAAGAAGTATACAACAATTTCAAGGTATAGGGATCTGAAAAATCATTACAATTTCTTCTAATAAAAGCAAAAGTAGAGTAAACTTTGGGAATCATTTTTTCCATATGCGGCAAAAATGTCATCTTACAATCAAATACTATTCCTAAGTCTTCAACTTCATTAACAGATTTAACTAAATTAGCACCAATTCTATAAGAAGTTTGTATAGGATTACGGATTCTTGCATATGACATATGAAAACACTTGTTCATATTAAAATTCAATTTATTATGAAAACACCATATATTTAGATTATCAAGATCAATTTGTAAATTTAATGCATCATTCAAACTACCAACTCTTGAAAACACTTTCATATCATCAGCATAGAGTAGAAACTGAGAATATTTAAAACATGTAAATACATCATTTATGAAGATATTGAACAATAAAGGGCCCAATACACTCCCTTGTGGCACACCAGAAGTTTGAATATAAGGTGACGATTCATAGTCATCTATCTTCACAACACATTCCCGACTATGTAAATAGGAAGAAAACCAACTATAAAAAGCCGAATGAATGCCCAAACTTGACAACTTTTCTAATAAAATCTTATGTGACAATTTATCAAAAGCTTTTGATAAATCCATATAAATTGCATCAACTTGTGAAGAAACTTCAAACTGCGACATACAATAATCAGTAAACACCATTAGATTCGAAATTGTGGATCTTCCACTACGAAATCCATGCTGTTGTGGAATTATAAGAGATTTAGTTGCAAAATATAATCTATTATATATCACATGTTCAAAAAGTTTTGAAACTATTGTTAACTTAGAGATTGACCTGTAATTAGTCACATCCTCCTTACGGCCAGATTTAAATATTGGAGAAATTATAGTATATTTCCAACGATCAATAAAAATACCTTCCATTAAAGATTTATTAAAAATATTCATTAACGGATATGAAATTGAAAAGCAGCATTTCTTTAACAAGAAAGCACACAAACCATCAGCATCAGAACAGTATGAATCCTTTACATCTAAAATAGCCTGTAAAACCTCATCTTTAGATACTGAAACAATTCCCAAATTAATATCAGAAAAAGGGTACAAATTCCTAAATAAAGTTGCATCAAATATTAAATTATTATTATCAGCGGCAAAATTTGACCTGAAATAATTCGCAAAAAAATTTACAATATCATCAGATTTATCAGTTTTAAGATTTCCATAAACCATTGACGATGGAATGCCAGTATTCTGTTTCTTAGACCGAATAAATGTCCAAAATGATTTAGGATTAGACTTAATGTCATTTTCAACTTTAAGCAAATATTGCTTATACAAAAATTTATTAAGAAAATTAAATTCTTTTTGACGTTGAAGATACTGTTGTTTTACCTCAGTACAGCCAGTTAAATTATAGCGCTTATGAAGTTTATTTCTTTGATTTTTTAAATTCCTAAACCCTTAGTGTAACAGGGATGTGTTAAAGAATTTTCCCTCTTAAGAGGAATATTGTGAAAACAAATACTCAAAAAGGTATCCAAAAACAAATCATATGATACATCCGTACAGTTACCATTCAAAATATTGTCCCAATTGACATTACTTAAAACAGAATTTAATGCATCAAAATCACAAAACTTAAAATTAAATTGTTTAGCAGACGTTGAATTTTTACTACGTAAGTAATTATAACACTCTAATTCAATAACTAAAGCAGTATAATGTATTGTTTTTGAAGAAAATGGTTGTAAACACTCATAGATATAGTATTTTGCATCAGAATTGACGAATACCAGATCCAATATATTATTTAGATTATTACAAATATTATTGATCTGAATAAGATCCAATTCAAAACATGAGTCAATGACGTTGATTTCAAAATCCTTATTAACATTAGTTGGTAAAAAAGTACCATTAAAATTACACCAGACAATATCAGTTAAATTGAAGTCGCCAAGTACAACAAATCGAGTATTTTCAACCACATTCTCATTAAGATATAAAATATTATTTACATGTGCAGCATACAATTCAGATGATTTTATTGGCGGAACATATGATGCACAGATATACAGCAAACCATTTACAGAAGGTATAACAACAAAAAGCTGATCAAGTTCTTCATCTACCGCCACTTTCGAACAAACATATGATTTTAGCTCCTTTTTCACTGCTATCAAAACACCGCCTCCTTTTTTTAACCCAGTTTTCTCAAAACTTCTATCCTTTCGATACACACTGTACATCTTTAAATCAAAATATTCAGAATCGAAGAAGTCCTTATTTAGCCAAGACTCAATAATAACAAAGGCATCATAATCATATTGAGATGAAAAATCAAATAAACATTTACTTTTAGAACGCATACCAGAGACATTTTGAAAATATATTTTTAAATTAGAGTTATCATTTAAAATATATTTATCTATCTTCTTCCCAGATCCAATGGCTTTTTTGGGAAAAAAACAAAAGGTCTAACTCGAATACTTGTAGGCCAAAGGGAGGCTTTCATTAACTCATCATAGAACCTCTCAGTAACTCCTACTTTAAAATTAACATGTGTAAGCAAGTTAATATCAGCATCTTTTTTAATGAGCCTCGTACATACCAAATGTTGTTTATCAACATTTGCATGCTTATTAACAAAATTAATAATTTGATCAGCAGTAACACTTGGTTTGAAACCCGCAATATGAACGAACTTCTTCTTTACAACCACATCAAGTTCTTCTGTATCATTAGATCCAACAACAACAGCACGACTCCTACGTTTTCTTTTACGAGGCATCATCCATTCGCTACGTTGATTGTCAGTTTCAAACAAGTTAGAAGCAGCAGTGGGATATGAAGTAATAGAAGAAACATCATCATTATCATTATTAGGCAAAGCAGAAGCAGCAAGAACACCATCAATACTATTTGCATGTGTAAATGTGTTAGATCGAGCAATTGTTTTTTTTGATAATTGCTTTTTTTGTTGACTACTAGCATTTTCAAGGTTATTTTTAAAAAGTTCATTGAACTTCACCTTAATCTCTTTAACATCTTCACTCATTGTTGGCATTGCAGTTACATGTTGTTTAACTTCTCTTACTTCAGTAGAAAGGGAAGAGACAGCAACCACTAAATTAGACGAAACTTTAATGCAATCATCGCAATTATAAACAATATTTTTATTATTATTAAATATTTCAATAATTTTATTATCAACTTTAGCACAAATCAAATGTATCTTTGCTCTGCAAATGTGGCAAGAAACACTATCCGATTTAACAGAATTAAAGCACTTTGCACACAGAGTTTTAAGCGGAGCACTCATTTTTAACGTCTTTACACAATAGCATTCAGTTGAAGACTCTGTTCCTTATTAATTTCAGTTAAGTCTTTATTCTTAGCAATCTAAAATAGAAATAATATATTTAACATTTGCAAGGTTTAATGAGAAAATCCTGCAAATAACTTGTCATAACGACTCATTTTGCTCACTACAAATTTTGAAATAATCAATAATGATATAATCTTGTAGTTTTACATAATTTATCTAAAAATGTTTTAGCGTTTCAAAGAAAACTTAGAACTTTTTTTGAACACAGAAGTTTTTATATGCACGAACATTTAACTGGACATTTAACCCAGATATCGCCATATCCTTAGTTATGTTTTTCAGATCAAACACTTATATTAGCACAATCACTTTAAATTTAATTTGTTTAAAAAATATTATGGTATCCACTTCATGGTTTACATTAAACGATTTTTGTCATGACTAAGAATTTTGATTTTAATCTGAGATCAAAACTTTCTTATATTTTCTAATTTTTAATGAAATTTCCGAGAAAAATTTGTTTGCTTTTATGTGTACCGATTTATTATCATTGTACGATAATAATTTGTACCATTAAAATAATTTAATTGCGAGTTTTTAATGCATTTTTTAACTTTTTGTTTAGACAGACTCCAGTTTCAAAGTGACAGATTCAAGTTAGGTGACCTCTAATCAGTTTTTCTACGTGATTTACCTTTTAATGATCAGATTGATTCACTAGCAAACCTTTTTTTATTTTGCAGTTAAAATTATAAAGATAGAAAATCATATTTTTTACAAATGTAAAATACTAGAATAGTGAAACTTAATGCAAGGAAAATCAAATTAGTTTAGTCAATTTGCAAAACCAATAAAATTTATATAAGCGCACCCAATTGAATTTCGAAACAATTTATAATCTTTTGTTTAATTTATATCAATATTGTTAATTGATTAAAAAATTAAAGTTTTGTTACACACAGTTAGTCGTTATTTTTTCGTTTTTAGATTTTTTTTTAAACTTTTCACTTTTATTTGTAAAAGTTAGAAATATTTGCTGAGTCTAAACGAATTTCGTTCATTATAGTTGCGCCAACTAAAGGGTCCACCATCTAACGTTTTGTTTTTCAACTAGTGCTTATTTCGTGAATGGTAACACTTAGCTCATGTCTGATTTGACAGATAATTAGTTTTATCCTTCCACTGAACGAATATGGTTGTGTATACGCTTGAACAACGCTGGGAAATATTGCGACATTACTTTGAAAATCATGGTAATGAGCAAGGAGTGGCCGTTACAGTCAATGGCGGTCGTTAGCGGGCCATGTTGAACGAATTTTTGTTCACAAAAATTGAAGAGGAGGATATTGGCAACATTTGGTTTCAAAAGGACGGCGCTACGTGCCACACAACCGAAGCTACACTCGATGTTTTGCGCCCTGTTTTTTAAGATCGCATTATCAGCCGCAGAGCTGATGTCGTTTGGCCACCTCGGAGCTGCGATTTGACACCGTTGGACTATTATTTGTGCGGTGCCGTCAAAGATAAGTGTTACGCCAACAAGCCAGAGATAATTGACGCTTTAAAGGACAATATTCGTGAAGCCATTGGTGAAATACAGCTGCACACAATCGATAATGTGCTTAAAAATTGGACCGATCGTGTTGGCTACTGCATGGCCAGCCGAGGCAGCCATTTGAATGAAATTATTTTCCAATATTAACCGGAGGGATTGTACTTTCAAATAAAAAAAGAAATTTGAGAAAATATTCAGTAGTTTTTTTTATAGCATTTTCAAAAAAAAAGTTATTTGGCGGACCCTTTATAAGATAATCCGACTGTTTTTTTTTTGTGATCGTCTTCGCTCTTTTAGTTTCATTCTTGTTAAATATTTTGTGAAAAGATGTTGCGAGATGTAGTCAATTTAAAAAATTTAATTAAATAATATTAATCAAAAAGACAAAAAATAAAGTTAGCGATAAAAATAAATATAAGGAGGTGAAAGCTCGTTATAAATTGAAAATAACAAAAAAATAATCTCGATGTATATAAAAACAAAAAACTAATATAACTGTAAAAAATATTTCTTGAACCAGAGTAAACACTAAAATTTTTTTATGTAAATAGAACATTTTTGGTCTTCAAAGTTTAGTAACGTCATGATGCTTGTTAGGAAAGGACCTAACCACGTGCTTGATTACTAAGAAGACAAGAATGGAGCAAAATTGATTATTAATAGGTTTTTCGTTAAAGTTCTGCCTATTATGGAGGCTCTAGCTTTTCTAAAACTTCGGGTTGTGATGAGATCTTTAGCCAGATCGAAATACTAATATCAACCTAGCTAATATATTTGATTTGCTTTATTTTTGTAAATATACGGAGGTTGAAAGCTCGTTAAAAATTGAAAATAACAAAAAAATAATCTCGATGTGTATAAAAACAAAAAAACTAATGTAACTGTAAAAAATATTACTTGAGCCAGAGTACACACTAAAATTTTTTTATATAAATAGAACATTTTTGGTCTTCAAAGTTTAGTAACGTCATGATGTTTGGTAGGAAAGACAAGAATGGAGCAAAATAGGTTTTTTGTTAAAGTTCTGCCTATTATGGAGGCTCTAGCTATTCTAAAACTTCGGGTTCTGAAGAGATCTTTAGCCAGATCGAATACTAGTATCAACCTAGCTATTATATTTGATTTGCTTTATTTTTGTAAATATAAGGAGGTTGAAAGCTCGTTATAAATCGAAAATAACATAAAAATAATCTCGATGTATATAAAAACCAAAAACTAATATAACTGGATAAAAAAGTTAATTTTTTAATTTTTTATAAAAAATACTGCGTTAATCAAAAGATACAGAAAAGAAAGAAAAATTACACGTGCTCTTAAGTCTGTTGTACGAAATAATCATAATATTTTTGCAGCGATCATAATATGGAGATAAATGATGACAAAATTATTTTACATTCTTATAATATGGTAACTATAATTATAATGCATATATTATGATTGATTGAACCATACAATGTCATTATAAATGTATTATGAAATTGTATTCTTTACAATATTGTTATGCGTGCATTAAGGTGTGATTATGTTTCAATTACTGCATTTTTTCACATAAATTGGGTGCTGAAAGGGAGAATGCTTTTAGATACTAAAATAAAAAAATGTATGTTAACGTCGCATATCTACATAAATACTGATATACGTAACTCAATCATAATACAAATGTTATATTTCAAAGCAAAGACAAATTGATTACTTAAATTATTTTAAAACTACAATTATTTAAAAATGTAATTATTAAATAAATATACATCTGTGCTTTATACAAAAATATGCATAAATTATTAATCCAGCTTCTATAGAGTGCTGGGAGAATACGGTAGGGATCATATTATGATACTTCAAAAAAATTACCAGAACCATAACATGAGAATACTGGGAACAATTTGGAATCATAACAGGCACCAGCTTATGGAAAATATTGTATTGATAGTATATATCGTTTTTTAAGTCGATTCGAAACAAAAACCTTCCGTTCCGAAAACAATTTCTAAAAGCATTTTTTTATTTAAATATTTCTCTTTAACAAGTAGTATTTGTAAATGTGTATTTGTATGTGTTTGCTGGAATGCGGAAAAATATTTTTTAATGTTGATAGTATAAGTAATTTTAAGTAAAATGGTACATTTTTGAAAAATGTTTTAAATGTGTAGTTTGTTTTTTTTTTAATAAATATTATTTCACAAAGTTTATTCACAAAAGTTATGCGAAAACTAGTAACATATTACCATGCTTTTATTTGTTTCTACCTAATTATTGAATAAATTATGTGAAAGATTTGAATTAGTTTAAATGCTCCTACTACTAGTTGATTGATCATACGCCTAGGTACCATATGGCCAACTGTGTTCTTCATAGTTATTGAAATACTATTTCTATGCAAAAGCAGAGTAGCAGGTACGTAGACGTACGAACAATAAATAACACATATAATAAAATGTATTATAGATTTAACGCAGCCATATAAAAATATATATGAAGAACAACATTCAACTATTATTTTCTTAAAAGCTAATTCGATTTACACAAAAAAGCTTTCTAGATCGAAAAAAACAGCTAATCTCTTTTAAAAAATAAAAAAATTGGAAAAAAAATTTTCTCCGATGTCTAGATAAATTGAGTTTTGCATTACTCTAAAAATTCGGAGCCAGTTCTGAAATTTTTTAAAAAACACTATTAAAAAAATATATTGCTATATGAAATTTGTAGCATTTGTCAAATTCAGTTAAGTAACAATAACAATAAATAATATAATTAAAATGAGCTCAAAATTTGTCAATATTTTACCAATCCAACTTTGCCCACTATTTGGAAAAATTATAAAAGTTGTACAATTTTTTGTTCGCATCATCAAAGGCAACAAATACTGTTAGTTTGACATTGACACGACATACTTTTTCATCTAGCGGGGCAGTTGTTATGGAAAGCAACATAAACCGTATATAAAGTTCTGTTACAATCCCCTAAAAAATATAGACATGGTGGCGAAAAATTAAAAAAATTAAATTTAATTTTTCGGAATTATAGGACTGCTTACAGTTGTGCTGTAAATTCTGACATCAACTTCACATTTATTGCTTTAAAGTCTATTGAAGTCTAGAAACTCATTGGGTTATGTGCCGTAACAAATATTTATAATAATTTAACTGAATGTGGCTAATACTAGAAACTTTACTATGTCAATTTAATTTTTTTATGGAGAATAAAAAAAATAAATTAAAAAAATTCAGAACTAGTTTCGAATTTTGAGTGTAATACAAAACTCGATATATCTAAAAATCGGCCAAAATTTTTTTAGAGTTTTTTTGTTTATAAAAAATTCGTATTAGATTTGGAGAAAATATTCATTGAATATTGTTCTTGATAATTATTTAAATAGGTTTATACAAAGGCAGTGTCGCACAGTGTTGTGTGTATGGCCTAAAATAGTATATTGCAATGTACAGTGGGATATATCACAAAATTTTGGAAATAATTCGGTCATTTCTTACTTATTGGTCCGATTGCACTGAAATTTGGAACAGGCATAAATGACGTAATAAAGTTATATCTTCTTGTAGAGACTAACAAAAAACAAACGTACATGTGTGGGCTATATCTTATAGTTCCAGAGACATTCACATTTGATAATATGAAATCACAAATTTGGTCCGAATAAGGTCCAGCTTTTATTGAATAGCAGGACGAAATCGGGGCCAATTTCATTCTTAAAATATTTGTTATTTAACTAAATAAATTCTTGACTAATAAAAAAAAAAAGAAGTGAAATATCTTGTTCCGCCCAAAATCTACATTCGTTTCAGAAAGAAATTAAAACAAACCTAATTTTTGCGATTTTTCCCCAAAAAGCACCAATAGCCTTTTACCAGTCTTTCCAGTTACACAGTCTTTTACCTCCAGATAAATATTTTCTTTCTGAACACATAAAGTATGCATACTATTCTGAAAAGTAATTTTATGTCAAAGCAAGTTGTGTTTAATTTGTAAATACTTTTCCCGCCAGCCGCTTCTTAATTTGTCAGCTTTTTAAGGCAAATATCAATTTTATCCCAAGGTTAAAAATTGTACACCCTCCAATTAGGTAGCGGAAGCGGTTATAGGTACTCCAATATATACCTTATTTATCGGAAAAGTCTCTTCCAATACCCAATTTAAATGCAGATATGGCAGCAAAAAATGTAAAAATACCATTTTTGGATTTTTTTTTTTTGTTTTTATGGGAATTGTTCAGCAAATCATAAATTCTGACATAAATTTCACACTGTTGACTTAAAATTATATTTAAGTCCGCAAAATCATTGGATTATGTCTATTTATAAATATTTCATTGGGTAATGAAAATTTATTTTTTGAAAATCGGATTAGAAATAAAAAAATGGAGAGCATTTAAAATTGTATATGCAAAAAGTTACCAATTGCTGGTGGTCATATTGCCGCCCGCGGTGGTTATAATAGGTTCAAAATAAAAACTACGTCACTTATGACTGTTCCAAAATTTCATTTCATCGGACTACTAAGTAAGAAATCGCCAAAGTATTTTAAAAATTGATTTTTATATATATATTAGGGCGGGTCGATTTAAAAAGCGCTCAACGTTCAAGGAAAATCGTATTCTAGGGATCAAAATAAGAAACTTTGCCGAAGGAACCATACCTCTAAAACGAATTCTGATGTCCCGACTTTTGACCCGTAGGGTGAAATTTTGAAAAATCCCACCCATTAGAGTGCCCCAATCGAATCCAACCCAATCGAATATATTTATACTCTATTTCTTCCGGAGAAGAAATAGAGACCCTAATCTTGTAAAGACTCCTCCTACTTTCTGAAATATCTCTATCCCGAGATTTGTACATTTTGGTTAAAAAAACAGGGCTAAAAAGGCCCTCTTTTAACTTAAATTTTAAGTGGTCAAAGTGGTCTTTTTCAAAATTTGACCCTACGGGTCAAAAGTTGGGACATCAGAATTCGTTTTAGAGGTATGTTTCCTTCGGCAAAGTTTCTTATTTTGATCCCTATAATACGATTTTCCTTGAACGTTGAGCGATTTTTTTGCCTCCATACAAATCGACCCGGCCTAATATATATATATTTATTTCGACCTTTTTCAATTAATTTTTGTGTTATTTTTAGAGTTATTCTAATTAGGCTTTCAAGGTCATGAATTTTCTAAACGTAAATAAAAGACTTTTTTATTTCATTTTTCGTATTCCCACGTTTCGTCGGTACATTCGGACAACCTCAGGGACTCGTTTTTTTTTTTAAATTTTAGAATCTTCTTTTAAAGTTTTTAATGCATCTAAAAAAGCCAATGGATTATACGATTCATAACGGCCGACACTATTTCAGACATTTGCAACCATTTAAGAAATAAACTGTCTTCTGGTATAGATAACATACCTAATATTATTTTAGAAAATATTTCAGAGTCAGGAGTTATTGAATATTGAACGCTATTTAACAATATGCTCAACAACTGTAACTTTCCTCATGCTTGGAACCAAAAAATGATAAAGATAAAAGTAAAAAAGTGCGCCCGGTAGGCTAGTTGGTAGCGTGCTGGCTTATCAGTGCGGGGGTCGTGGGTTCGATTCCCACCAGAGGCACTGGTCTGTTTTCGCTACAACGCGCCGAAGGCCCATAATAGCAAGTGCTCTGTTAGGGTAATAGTATATAATTTGTAATTATATAATTATTAATTAATAAAAAAACAAAAAAAAAGTAAAAATTGCTTACAAATAAAAGAAAAGTTTTTGAAGTTTGGATTAACATAAATATAACGAAATTAAGGGAAAGAATGGGTATCATTAATGATAACCAGTTTGGGTTTAAATAGAAGTCCTCAAAAATTCGTGCCATATATTGTTTCGAATATCCAATGGAATTTAAATTGATATTTATGCACGGGGGCTTGTCTAATATACTTCGAAGAGGCTTTCCATAGTATATGGATCCCTGGTTAAATACACTCAAAAAAGCATGTAACATTTCTGCTATATATATAACGAATTTTTGTTTAAAATTGCATAAAATGCGTAACGGTAGGCACAAAATGTGTACAAATTTAACTAGACACTTTTGTCTAACAAAATAACACAAACAAAGTGCATGCTTGTATACATTTACTTATAATTTTTTGAGCATTTACTTTTTATAATTAATATAACTAATAATCTCAATTTAAAGAAATCATAAATAAAAAAAAATTAAATTAAATCTTATAATTTAATTAAAAGAATTGGAATCAAATAAAGAATAAAGCGAATTAATTTGCTAATAATATAACAAATATAAAGATTTTTTTTAATGGAACACAGGAATGGACAAGCCTAAAATAAAGGTGAACAATTGAATTTGAATTGAACAGGAATGTTTTCATTTTTTTTTTTTGCGATTTTTCCAGCAGATGGTACAATTCGGAATTCTGTTTTCTGAATTCTAATAAAACGATTTAAATGCCAAAAACAGAAGAAGTTGTCGCTGTCCTCTTAAATGTCAACAGACTTTAGGAGTAATTTCGCGCAAGATCTTATAGTCTCCAAATGAATTTATTTTTGTAAATACATAAATAAAACTTTGTCTTACTTTAAAAATGTATTTTTTCATTTACAGAACAAGAGGGTCAATCTTTAATAAAAAGCATTATTGTGCTTGTTTCCAAATATATAGAGTGTAGGTTTATGCGTTTATAAGAGCTATTTTAGAGCCAATCAATTTAAAATTCAACAAAATCCTAATGTTTCTAAACCTTTTTGATACAATTAAAAAAGGACATTTACACACATTGTGTATATTATTTTTAAACATAATGTGTCTTTATAATTGAATTTTAAACACTTACAATACTATGTAGGTAAAGACGGCTGCAAAAGTAGTTAAAAACAAATTAAATTTCTTAAAATAAGTTTCACTTGAATAATGGACGACTTAAATTCAACTAACATTGTCATTTGTTTTTTACTGTTAAAAAATTTAACCACAATTACTAAAAAAAAACATTAATTTATTTTATTTTTTTAAATAACAAAACGTCTATAGAAAATGAATTTAAAATCATAATACAGTAATTTGATGTTTTTGTTTTTGAAATGAACTACAATTCAAGGGATTACTGCAAAAACTTGATAAGCCACATTTTAATTTTATTTATTTTTGCCGTTTTTTAGACACCCTTTCATTAATATTTAATAGAAGTTTTACTGGAACAATTATTGCAAGTACCTAGAGTATAAACGTCCTGCAAGAGTCATATTTTTGCATCTTTTTAACGTTTAAGAGGCAAACCTAAACTAAAAAAAAATGTGGCTTATCAAGTTTTTACATTAAGCCCTCCAATTGTAGTCAAACAACTACAAATATTTACAGCAAAAGTTCCCTGAGTATAGGTAACAAGTAACCTATATTCATTGGAGTAGAGTTCAACAAATTTGTATTAGATTGTATATAAACTTTTGCAGTAAAATTTTTCTTAACATTTAGTTATACTCATACATAATATGTTAAATAGCAGATGCTGTTATGTGAATAATTTAATCATGGCTCCTTATTATGTAAATGATAAATATATATTTAACGCATTACAAAAGGGATATGTACCACCTGAGACATTTAAATAACTCGACAGCAAATGACTTATTCAAAACGAAATTGGCAACAGATTCGTTGTGCCAACCAAATTTGTCACCAACCGAATTTTGGTAGTTACGTGTACTATCACATTATTCGATTGTAGCTATCGACTTTTATAGTTGGCCCAATTGCACTAGTACAATGTAAGAAAATAGCTGCAACCGAATTACTCTGGTACCCACCGATCGAATTTAACATTCAGCATATTTGAGCAAGTTTTTTTTTTATTAAATAAAATACTGTTTCCATTGTTTTTTTACTTTTCTTGCCAATTATTTGTAGAATATAAACAAAATAGATAAAAGTTATCAAATATAAAAGATTTTACAAAAATATGATCTTCAATATGCAAATATAAATTAATCCAAGATTAATTCTAAAAAAAATCCCTCAACATTTTAAGAAATTTTTGTGTCCTCTAATTTTAAGAACTTTTTATAACAGAAACCCAGCGACATTGTTGGGACTTTTCATAAACATAGAAAAACATTGAGGTTAATAGCTTGAAAATTTTCTGTTCTGTGAACTGAAAGTATAAAAAAGAAACAAAATTAAAATACACAAGTGAAAATCTTAACTGAAGTTACTCACCTTTAGATTACCGAAATTGTAAAAGTATCCCCTTTAACAGTATTTTAAATTAATACCTATATATAAAATTCTTTAATTACACAGGTCAACAGCAAAAAAAGGCTTGACTAACCACTATATAGATTTGATGCATCATGGCTGCCTAAGTACAAAAATGGTAAAATTTTTCAATTCTATGGATAATTTTTTTTTTTTAAATTTTTTAAGTAAAATTGACAATATTTTGAGACATTTCTCCACTTATGTTGTCATAACTCAAAAACAACTAGTCCGATTTTGTCAAATTAAATTTACAAAAATTAAGGTTTACAATATCTTTAAAGAACGTGTACAAATTTTTTTAACGCGATCAATAGTTTCAAAGTTATGAAACAAATTGTTAGCAAAAAAAAAAAAAATGCAAAAAAAAAAAAAAAATTTGAAAAACAAAAATCTGGAAAAAATCGAAAACTGCAAAATATATTACTTTTTATTTTTTTTGTAGTAAAGCTACATATCATGCGAATTAAACTAGATATGGATCATAAAAATCGATGCATGCTTTACATTTTTATTTACAATTAATTGAAGGTATCGCATATTTACAAGCACTGTAGAAAATTGTACCTACTATATAATGAAAATGCAGAACATAAAAACTCAGGTGCATTTTACGACACGCATTTTGGAAAACCCCTTTGGGAAAAACCTCTATGACATTTTTATGATTCTAATAATTAAAAAAAAAATAAGTAATAAACAAAAGATTGTTTAATTTTTACGATTGCGGTAGGATAGTAATAAAACGCTCATAAATGTGCGTGTACGCTGAAGTGCTCTTATTTTCCGTTAGCTACCTGTAACGGATGATTTTTTTTTTTCATAAAAGTCCTTAATGTTTTTTAGGATTCTTGGGAATAATAAAAAATTTGCAGCACACACAAACTGTATCCACACAAAGGGTTATCCCAAATTATAGTATCAGTATTTATAAGATCTCCTTGACCCTTTTTATTTCATTCAAGAAGTGTTTGCGATAACGCAAACATCATTTAATACCTACACAAAAATTAGAGTCATACAGCTTAGAAGTTAAAAACAATTTTCAAATATTAATAAAAATGAGCCAGAAAGCCAGAACATTTTTATGTAAAAACGATCCAGATTTATTTTGTTATGTGTGCGGCCAATATATCACCGGGAAAAAACGCAAGTGCTTCTTAACTTCATTGCAAAAGTCATATCAAGATTGCTATAATATCTATCCGCACAATTTGAACCAGCATTGGACACCGAGTACTATATGCATTCCATGTCGATTGAATTTTTCTATGAAGTCTTCTAACGTAAAGTAAGTATAAATTAATAGATTTGGAATATTTTATAATTACAATATTTCTTAATTAAAATTTGAATTCTTCATATTCCTGATTTCAATTTTTTTTTTCATTTTACAGACGACACTTGGAAATTTTGAAGCCTATGCTATGGAGAGAAACAGCGAACCACGCATCCGAGTGTTATTTTTGTTTAAGTACAAAAAGCGGTTTTGGAAAACATATGCGATGGTCTTACCCCACGAGGTCTGCTGATGGGTTTACACTTGCAGTTCTACATTCACAGGAAATAGAATATGCTCAAGATCTTCACCAGGACACTCAACCTCAAGTATGTCTTACCAATCAGATATGTCAGATGCAGCACTACCATCTACAGCTGAAAATGACGAGTTCATCCCACACAAACATTTCTCGCCGAGACCATGGAATCAAGATCAGCTTAATGATGTAATTAGAGACCTTGGATTGTCGAAAAGATCTTCTGAATTACTTGCGTCCCGGTTAAAGAAACAGGTCTCATAACTAAAGAAACTAAAGTTTCGTATTACCGTACTCGAGAAAAAGACTTACTTCATTATTTTGCTGAAGAGGATGACTTTGTGTACTGCACAGATATTTCTGGTTCGATGACTGCCATGGGTTTACAGAGATATGATTCAAACGAATGGCGTTTATTTATCGACTCATCAAAACGCAGCTTGAAGTCTGTCCTTTTGCATAATGGAAATAAATTTTACTCCTTGCCGATCGCACATTCAACCAAAGTAAAAGAAGAATACTCTGTAATTGCATTGGTCATGAAGAAGATAAAGTATGATGAACATAAGTGGGTAATTTGTGTTGATCTTAAGATGGTAAATTTCCTCTTAGGCCAACAAAGCGGCTTTACAAAATATCCTTGTTTTATATGTTTATGGGACAGCAGAGCTAAAACAGAACATTGGAAGAGAAAACAATGGCCTTCTAGGGAAACACTAGTTCCAGGTACGCCAAATGTTATAAATGTGGCTCTAGTGCCCCGAGATCGCATCATATTACCCCCTCTTCACATTAAACTTGGTCTGATGAAACAATATGTTAAAGCACTTAACAAAGATAGTGAATGTTTCCAGTATATTTCAAGGCAGTTTCCCAATCTAAGTATGGAAAAGCTGAAAGCAGGCATATTTGATGGCCCACAAATTCGCAAATTGGTGAACGATACTGAATTTGGCAGTTCAATGTCAGAAATTGAGAAGAATGCATGGGATTCGTTTGTATGGGTTATTCAAAATTTCTTAGGAAATAACAAGGGTGATGATTACGTTGCGCACGTTGAAGAGATGTTAACTCACTTCCAGAATCTTGGATGCAACATGAGCATCAAAGTACACTACCTGCACAGTCACTTAGATCATTTTCCTGAAAATCTAGGAGACTTGAGTGAAGAACAGGGCGAACGATTCCACCAAGATATCCGGACAATGAAGGAACGATACCAGGGTCGCTGGGATGCACACATGATGGCTGATTTTTGCTGGAGTATTCAGAGTAACACTTCGTTATTCAACAATAGTAGAAAATCGACTAAAAGAAAATTTCAGAGTTTGTAGTTTATAATACATATTTATTTATTTATTTTCTTGTTTTATTTATTATAATAAATGTGAATAATAAAATATAAATTTTCTACTATTTAATTTATTTATTTATTTACATTTAAGCTCATCCAACACAAATGTCTTTCCGAAGAATAGAATCAGTATATTCTAGGTAGGGTTTTGCCAAAAAATACACGAATGTTACTATGTAATGCATTTTTGATGTGAAAATTTGTACATAGCATGGGGAAAATGTTTTCAAAATTTAATCAATCGAAAGAAGAACATTAACTACTCAATTTTATGTATATCAGACAAAAAACTAAAATTTGGTGAAAATGAGCGAATTCACTTAATTGTGAATAAATTCGAAAAAAATCAATCGATTTTTATGATCGATATCTCATTTTGTTCCTATTACATGTGGCTTTGCGATAAAGCAATAAATCTGAACGATTTTTGCCGTTTTCGATTTTTTATGATTTTTTTAAAACAAAAAAATTTGCTATTTTCACGTAAAAAAAATATTTTTTCCCTCAATTTTTTATTATAACTCCGAAACTACTGAGCCGATTGAAACGCAATATATTAACGGATTAAAGGCTATGTAAATTTCAGTTTTTCTAAATTTATTTGAATAATATCGGACTAATTTTTTTTTAGTTATCATTAATTATGTGGAGAAACGTCTAAAAAAAATTTATAATTTTACTTAAAAATTTTTAAAAAAAAAACCTCTCCATAGAATTTCAAAATTGAACCATATTTGTACTACTGGGACCACAATACATCAAAATTGTATAGTGGTTTTCAAAGCCCCTAAAATTTTTTCAAAATTGTTGCCTTGTGTTATTTTTCTTTTAGATTTTGTTTTTTTCTTAATTTATTTTATATTATTTATTTTTGACAATTAAAACCTTTTAAGCAAACGTCTTTCGATTGTATGTATATTTTGTTGGTTATGGTGACAAAAATTATTAAATTTTTTTTATCTTTTTTCAATGTTGGTTAGTAGAACAGAAAATCTATCGAACAGCTTAAAATCATTTCAAATAACTGAGTATAACTTATTTTTACTGACCTGTAGTTACAATTTTAACAATTATTTTAACTTACTATTAATTTGTTCTTATGGATTTGCACACTCTTTAAACAATATTTAAAAATAAATAACCAGAAATATTTGATTTAAGTGAAAAGTAAGCTGACCGGGTTTTAAATGATGTATGATTTATGTTAAATTAAATTTTCAGTTAATTTAAACTACAAACTATTTGAGTGTATCTGTGTTTTATTTGTGTTTATTATCCCCTTTGTTCCTTTTGTATATATATCGGAGCGCTATAAGTCAAAGACGTAACCTTAAAAAAATAAAAGTAATTGAAAAATAAATAAAAACTAAAATTTAATAAAATAAGCAGCGATATTTCTTAAGCTTTTAATGTATATTCATTGTTGAAACAAAACTATTATTAAAGGTAGATATTTTATTAATTTTTTTAAACATTATAAATTATTTTATGAACACCAATTCTGAAAAAAAATGTATTCCTTTTTTCACTTTTAAAAGTTTTATTTTTTATTAGTTTTTAATAAAACCATTTGCATAATTGTTTTTAACTATTTTTCACTTCACTTGTATATACTGACACAATATTAAAAAATACACAAATACTTAAACGCAACACGCTGGTTTTGATTATTAAAATATTATTTCAAGACTTTAGTAAATTCAGCAAAAAAAAAAGCAAATTTTTTAACTAAAATGTCAGTTTGAACAAAAAATTAGTTTTAAACTTGCAAAGTTGTATTACTAACGGCTTTACTAAGTTTCCCACTAACTTTTTTTATATGAGTGTAATAAGAAAGAAACCAAAGTTTAACATTTAGAAGTTAGACCCAAAAATCTTTTCGACCTGGGCAGTATTCTAAATCTGGTCTCACTCACAAAAAAAATAAAGTTCCAACCGAATTGTAGTGTATTTTGCTTTTCACAACCAATGAATAGGTTAGTCCAACAATATTCAAATGTGATTTCTGAAGATTTTCGGTGTTGTAACTAAAACTCAGTTGAATTAAAATAATTTTATTGTTAGAACCAATATTAGTTAGCACTAACTAAAGTTTAATTAGAAAATGGCAAAAAATCTCTGTGTGCAAATTTTGTCAATATTTGAACATGCCAAATTTGCCCACTTTTTGGAAAAACTTTAAAAGTTGTACCATTATTTGTTCGCATTTTATAGGACAACACAAATACTGTAAGTTTTCTTCGACATATTTTTTTCTGTAGCGTGGCAGTTGGTTTGGAAAGCAACATATACCTTATTTGTTGGATAAGACCCTTAGATTAGATTAGATATCTTTATTCAATTCTATACACAAGACTAAGAGTCTCTTATTGCAGTATAGAAAATGTAGACAGCAAAGATGTAAAAGATTTTTTTTTAATTACAGTTTTTTTAATTGTGGGATTGTTTACAGCTAATTTTAAATTCTGACATCAATTTCAAATTTGTAAAGTCTTTTTAAGTCTAGAAAATTAATCATTACTATTAATAAATATTTTCTTGAATAGTGAAAATTTTCGTTTTAACAAAAACCGTAATATTTACCACCCTTTAACACTCTAACCGGCAAGCCTGCCTCACGCAGGGTATTTTAAATTGTCCATAAATGAGCACAATGTGTGAAATTATGTTATTTCGATAGAAAACTAAATTTACAAAATATTTTGTGAATTAATATTTTGTGTGCAGTGCACGGTTTTAAGCGAGAAAGTGTTTAATTTAAAATTTCGAAAATTTTCAAAAAATAAATATTTTGACATAAGTTTGATATAATTTTTATTAACAATACAAATTATGTTTTTTTTTCGACCTTTAATTGTGCAATGAAAATGAAAATTATTCAAGTTCGATGCCATACTCTATATTTCTTTATTACACTCATAATAATCCATGCTGAGAATACCAAAAAAATGTCAAAACAACGAAAACTTTCGTAAAATTAACAAAATTTCGTGTATTTAACAAAAGTTTTTGTTATTTTGAAATTTTTTCGTATTTTTATGCATGGATTGTTATCAGTGTAGGATATTGTAATAACAAATATTCTATAGAGGTTTTTGTTTTCAAATTTATTATTTGACCCTTTCAGGAATGTGTTTATGGTTCTATTTCGGGAATTTTCTAGGTTCCCATCATCAGAACACGTTTTGAAAGAGGTAACAATCCCATGCCAAACATCAAACATTCATATAAACTAGTTTACTCACTACATTAGAACTTATATATGAGCTTGAAGTTAAAGATTATTACCATTGATCAAAAAATAATAAACCCAGTTTTCGGTAGAAAGATTGTATTGAATAGTAAAGCTTTTAAGTTTGATCAATATATATTGAATTTAAAGTTCTTTTTCCCGTAGTTTCGCATTTTTCGAAAAACGAAAATCGCCATATCTTCTTAAGTAAACGCAAAAAGTTTATTTATATTTTGGGAAGAGAAATAATTTACGATTTTTTTTTTTATTTATCATTTTTATGGATTAGTTCTTCAGATTCGATCTAAACCTATTTTGGCCTATATCTATCGAATAAAGTAGGCAACGAAAAAAAATTTGGTAGAAAAACATATTGATAGCGATTCCTGTTCTCACCTTCACCATTCACCTCAATTTTCGAATCGTATTATATTCCGTGTATTAATTATATGTCCCATTTTGATTTCTGATTTTTCAGTATTTGTTTATTGTAAAGACGATTGGACAATAAAAAATTTATAATTTTGTATTATTTGAGAGAAAATGAGGTTCGAAAACTGAGGTGAATGGTGAAAGTGAGAATAGGAATCGCTACCATTGTTTATTTTTCGTGCCGAACTTGTGTTATAAATTTCATTGTAAAAAATCTTTGGACATTTTGAGGGCTAATTCCCAAGTTATTTTTCTACCACTAGTGTTTTTAAAAATGTCATAATCTAAAATTTCCTTTCCATCAATACCAAACAATTATAGAGTATGTTTATAACTCCTTCACAGAAAATCTTCAGAAGATACCCTATTATTATGATTATTTATTATCCCTATAATTGTGTTATGTAATCGTACTACAATTCTTTAAAGCTCATTTTATTGAAAGTAACAATTAATGAGAACCTCTGTTTATTACAGTGAATTTTAGGGATTTTGTTTCAAATATGTATTTTTGTCTTCATCGTTTATTTGTCATTGTATGTACTTACTTCACTCTCTGGGGTATGAATGTTATGGTTGTCTCCGTTTTGGTTTTACTTGGGTTTGGCATTAACATAACATAGCATAATATTTAACTACATGTGGTATGTTTAAAAGGGAAATCCGAAAATTAAAAATAATTCAAGAATAAGTTTTTATAGTGTAACATGGAATAAATATAAATGTTAAGTATTCTTACCTTTTTTCACAAATCGACCTGATGTGGTCCAAGGCATGATTTTTCCAAAACCTTATCTAGTGGGCGCTCTGGTGTAATGCGCGTCGTGCAAAGCGCGTTGGACTGTTACTCAGATGGTGACGGGTTCGATTACCGGTGACGATAATATAAATTTAGAAAAATAATATGTATGAGTTTCATATACCTCATATGTGTGGCAGTACCCACCTTCGGTGTACCAACAACACTGAACCCCTTCAAAGTAAAACAATGAATCAGGGCTATGAACCAAGAAGCTTCAATAAGTACGCCAATCCATCAGGTGGCGAGCAACAACTATTCTAAGACTTATCTAATTACAGTGCTGTCATACCTGAAGCCCTCCATCTTTCCCGACCTTTGTAAAAAAGCAAGCCACTCATAAATAGGAAGAATTTCATGTGACAAAATTGAAGAATTCTTCATAAGGGACCTCATTGAAAGTTGTTTTAAAAAAAAACTACTAAAGCGATCGCAACGAGTGATAGCTCGTTGGAAAGGTATTGAATCAGGCTTTAATTGAAAAATAAAATTTTCCTAATTTTTCTTGTTAAACGTGATATGGCCTAGGCTCTTATCGTTTGTTTGATTTTCTTTCTAACTCAATATCATAGGAAATATAAATAGCCGCATGGTAAGAATTAAGTGCCGGAAACTGAAATTGACCCTTTTTACATATAAAATCATCATGAGTAACCATAAAGTAATCAATTAAAGAACAGCTATAATATTTTAAGTCCAAATGCGTTGGTAAGCTGTTGTGTATTAAATTAAGTCCCCAAGAAAAACATTGTGTTCTCATATTCTCACCATGCACAAACAAATTTACATTAATATCCCCCACAAATATTATCTGTTCATATCTTTATGCCAAATCACCTAACACATCTTCACAGCGATCAATATTACCATTAGGTAAATATATAACACCTAAGAGCAACGGGTCAGAACCACTCCTCGCCAACTCTATAAATAAACCTTCAAAATCAACTTCGTCATTAAAAATATGAACTACTTTCGATTGAATTTTATTTCTAATATAAATGCACACACCACCACTACATTATTACATTATTTTTTTTTTTATTTAATCAAAAATTTATTTAGTTAAATAGCCGATATTTAAAATAAAAAATGCCCTCATTTCGTCCCGCCATTCGGAAAAGCTGGACCTGAGTCAGACAAAATTAAGAATTTCAGATTTTCAAATTGGAATATCTTAGTAATTGTTAGAGACAACACACACATGTAAGCATGTTTTTTGTTAGTCTTTACACTCCACTCCCTATTAGCTACCCTCAATTTGCTAAATTTGGTCTCAAATATAACTAAGTAATTGTATTTATTTTACTAATATTTAGTAAAAAAAAATCTGCTAATTTTAGAAATTTTTTCTGCACTTTTTACAGGTTAATTTAAAAAAAACGGATTAGAAACAAAAGAAATGGCGAGCGCACAAAATTGTTTATGGTAAAAGTTACTATTTTGGGAGGTCAGATTGCCGCCCCGGCGGGTCTGGAAGAGTCAAAATCAAAACTTTAGCTCAATATTACGACTGTTTCATATTTAGTTGCAATCGGACCACTAAGCAAGAAATTTTCAAATTGTCATTGAAGGTTCTTTGGATTATGCCAGAAGGTCTTGCCTTGAAGGTTTTGCGAATGTCCTTGAAGGTCTTTTGAATTGTCAATTTCACAACATATTCGGCCATTTCTTATTTAGTAAGCCAAGTGCAATGAAATTTCAATAGTTTCATAGTTTTCATAGCTTCCAACCTCCGTATATTTAGAAAAACAAAGCAAATCAAACATATTAGCTAGGTTGATGCTAGTATTTCCATCTGGCTAAAGATCTCAGCAGAACCCGAAGTTTTAGAAAAGTTAGAGCCTCCATAATAGGCAGAACTTTAACAAAAAAACCTATTAATCAATAATTTTGTTCCATTCTTGTCTTCTTAGTAATCAAGCACGTTGTTAGGGTATTTTCCTAACAAGCATCATGACGTTACTAAACTTTGAAGACCAAAAATTTTCTATTTATATAAAAAAAATTTTAGGTTTTACTCTGGCCCAAGTAATATTTTTTTTAGATTTGTTAGTTTTTTGTTTTTATATACATTGAAATTATTTTTACGTTATTTTTAATTTATAGCGAGCTTCCAACCTCCGTATATTTACAAAAAGAACTATTTAATAAAACATTTTTTAATAGACTTTATTGAACTTTTGATACGTTGTAAAGGAGCAAGAAAAAAGAACACGTATATTTTTAGCTGCCCAATGTCACGTTTAAGAGTTAAAAAGTGGAGCTAAAATTAGTTTTTTTTTATGAAAACATGTCTTTAATTTAAGAAAATTATTTTTACATAGGTTTACAATACTCAAGAAAACAAAAATTTTTATAGCCATATTGCCTATATAGTAGACATATTTTTTTAATTATTTTAAAAATATTGGAAAAAAGCTCTTCGGGAAAAGTCGCATAAAAAGCGAATGGTTTCGGACATCGGAAAAAGATCAGACACCTCGCCGATTAATTTAAATATGCATTACTATGCATTATTTTTTAGCTAAATACAACTGAAATTCCTTAATAAAATGCCAGCATTAATGTCATTCAAAATTAATTGTTTTGAATAACACAATTTGTGCGCAAATAAATGTGTCTTGAAAAAACTTTTCATTTGATACCAAATGCTCTACCTCAAATAGAACGGAATTAACCGAAGAAAACGTAAAATGGGGTAATTTTTGATCCCACTTAGTAACACCTAAACATAAGATTTTGCAGCTAAAAAAAAAAACACTGGTCCCTTCAATTTTTATTCTCTGCAACGTATCCGATGTTCATTAATATCTGCGGGTTCGGGTTGGGATACCTCCCTTGTAAGTAAGAACAGGCCGAATTATTTCCAAACAAAACAATTCAATTCGATAAATTTGAAAATGTAATTGCTTCGCAATTCTACTGCGTAGCCAAAATTAAGAAATCTTTATGTGCTGCGAAGATAAAAAACAGCAAATATATTTTGCGCAATATGGGAAGCACAGTTTTTAGTTTTAACAAAAAATTATGAATAATTATATTTTTTTTTTATTTAATCACATTTTCAAAGAGAATAATATTCACTTACTTGAGAATTCAGAAAATTGTTTAATAAGTACGAACTACAATTTGGACGAATATTTACGTCTTACTCAAAAGAATAGGGGATTTGATCAAAATGTACATAAATCATGAACGCATCTTCTAAAATAATCAATTTGTTGTACAAATATAGACATTGGCAGCCAGAATTGCGGTTAGCAATTAGGACATACATATACGTCGCACGAAACAGAATAGGGATTTGATAAAATGATAGTGATAATCTTGAACGCTGCTTCTGAAATAATAAATTTCTTGTATACATATAGAAAATAGCTAATCAAATTATATTCATTATTTTATTTTTTTTATTATTATTTTTGGCAGTTTGAACACAGTTTATACAGTTTGAAATTTGTACATAGATATACGTGTTACGCAATAGAAAACGGTTTTGATAAAAATACTTAAGGTACGTTCACATTAATCAAGTATTTGAACAAAATATTTGTTTACATATTTACTTCCAATTGTGTCAAATAAAAAATTATTTTATTTTATGTTCAAACTATGATCAAATGTTTGATGGTTTTTGTTTGTTCAAACAGTTTCTTAAATAGTGTCAAATAAAATAAACGAAAAAAATATTTGTCGAGCGTTCAGATTGAAGCAAATATTTGTATTAAATATTTATTTAATCAATGTGTAAAAAAACAGAGATTTATTTACTCGAAAAACTAACTGTTTTTTAAAAAGTTGATCACTCAGGATCTCTCTCGCACCTAGCCTATCTATGTTATAATGGTATATTAATACTCCTATGGAACAAAAATTTTGTCCGTTTTGGTCTATCTCGCTTAGTTTTGGAGATACTGGACATTTGAAAATATCGCCATTTTGTAAAATGGCTTGTATCTCGAAAACTAAGCATGATATCGCAAAACGGTCAACATTTTTGCAAACCTTAACAAATATCATTACACCGACAACACAAATGTGTACAGTGTTCCGATTCCAATCATTCCCGTTTCATTCCAAATCGTTCCATTTTGGACCCATGTTCCATTCTGTTATCGGAGTGATTAAATTTTTATTTTCACGTACGACAACACAATTGTGTACAGTGCCCCCGATTCCAATCGTCTCCCGTTCATTCCATATTTTTCCATTTAACAATATTTTATTAAACAAAATTTCTCAAAATATTGTATCGTCAAATTTCGCTTTTAATATCTATTTACATTTCAGTTTTTTTATAAAGCCTTTTATTAATAAATTTATTAAAACAAATTATAATTGACGATTTTACTACAGCTTATTTGCCGTTGTTTGTTCTTACATTTTTTTGTAAGATCAAATAAATATTTGCTAAAATCAGAAGAAAATATTTGATAGCTAGCGTTCACACTATGGTTAAGTTTGTCAAATATTTATTTGAATGCAAATAATTTTGTTTGACCAAAATCAGCTGATTTCCTGTTTAACACACAAAAATATTTTGTGTTCAGATTACGGCAAAGAAATATTTCATGTTTTTTGTCAAATATTTGACAAATCTGAACGTACCTTTATACATCCTGAATGCAGCCACCTATGCCACCGACTATTTGTTAACATTTAGAAAGCTGCACAAAGTATTTGATTCATTCACTTTTGTAGAAAAAAATTTAAATTTTCATACCGCAGTGTAGAACTTATTTCAGCTGCATCTTAGCATCTTAGCTACGTCAGGTACGTCTAATTTTACAGGATAGAGTTACGAAAAACATATGTACGTCTTACGCAGCAGAAGGGTTAATGTGCTAAAATGACTCAATATACAAACAAAGACTTGAACTGAATACACTTTATACAAAAAATGAAAACGGGAAACGCACCAGAATATCTTATAAAGCAACGAAACTATGTTGGAGAAATACAACCCTACCACCTAAGGAATTATTCCAACTTCAGACTTCCAATAGCGACACCAACCGCAATGCAGCGATCTCTTTTTTATAAGGGATGACACATATACAACATGCTTCCCATCAATATTAAATCTGAAATCAAATCTATACAACATGCTTCCTTCCCATCAATATCATATCTGAAAGTACTACTAATGCGTTTGAAATAAAATTGTATGTTATATAAATAAAAATATTAGTCATCAGAGCTTTGGAAATAATCTTGTAAAGACAATAATTGTAAAGACTTTATTGTAAACAATTTTAAAACTATTAAATGCAACTAATAAAAAACATGTTGTGATTTATACCACTATGCCCTGTTCTCTCGAGTACAACTCAACCGAGGAGACAGGCTGGCCGAAGTCGGTTTCTTCCAGTAATTGAGTCCTTTAAAGTCCCCGGGTTCCCTTGTGACCAGATTCAAACTCTCGCGCTATTGGTTAAAGTTATGCTTATAGTTGTATAAATAAATGAATTAAGTTTTATAATGTTTTAAAACTCGCTTGTCACTTCTGGTCACTAGATCAAACAAATTTTTTTGATGATAACCACCCTTGCGAGCTTAACCTTTAACTGTCGAGGTGAAATTTTGGGACATAGTTTATGACGTGGTGGTAAATTTTACCCCTCTTAATTTTACTAAAAAAAATGTGGTAAAAAATATTTTTTCATAGTTATTTGTTTTTAAAAAGTAAGCTACTGTATTTTTAATTACAAAAAATAAAGAAAACAAAAATTTTTTTTATTTGTTTAAACAAAACATGTACTTTACTTCGCAAACCTTTGTTTTAATATAAAAAAAACGACATATAAATAACTTATAAAAAAATATGAACTAAAAAAAAACAAAATCTTAAAGGGCATTTTTTCACAGCCAAATGTACACATTTAAAGATATAAAAGAGATCATTAAAAAAAATAGTCAGGTGTAGAAACTGCAGGTCCACCTTTTAGGTGGTTTTTTACTCATCAAACTCTGTGTTCGCACAGTGCAAGCATATACGTTTGCACATTGGCTTACTACATTGCAGACAAAAGCGTGTAGTTTTTCGCTTTAGCCTAGTCGGGCATATGTAACATAACTTACGAGCAATAGGGATCGACTCAAAACATTCTTCAAGAAATTCAGATATGACCGAATCACTAAGTTTTTTTGATTTCGACATGATCTGTAAACATAAATAGCATATCACGTAGTTTAAAAAATGTATAATAAAACGTTTTTGAAATAAATAAATTTTTACCAACAAGAAAATGGACGAGTGGTAAAAATAATTCCATGAAAATATTACGTTAATTTTGATGTGGGGTAAATATGTTTCTACTAAATACTTACGCTAACGCTGACGTGTGGTAAAATATTTTCAAAGAAAAAACTTACGTAAATGCTGACGAGTGGTAATTTTTACACCAGCATGTGCGTAGCTCCGCTCGTGCTATGTCTAGTTCAGCCAAAACACAGCTAAATAACAACGATCACAATATGAGAAGATACTAAGAGAATTAAATAAATTGAGCGCAATAGAAAAGAGAATTTTAAAAAAATGTAATGAGAGGGTAAAATTTACCACCACCTCGTTAGTTAAAGGTTAACCCCAGCAATCGTTTTTACAATTTGAGCTGAAATTGTTTTAATTATTGTAAAGATTAATATTTTTCATGAAGTGATAGTTTAAAATAGGTTAAAACTGAACTAATAAAAGATTTTCACTAATAATATTTTATTCAAATGATGAAATAAGTTTAACTGTTCTTGTGGTGAGTTGTGGTTAACAGTCGTTGCAATGAAAGCTAAACCAACTCGTTTACTATTCCTTATCGAAATTAATTTTGTATGAAAAATTAGTAAAACCTTCTACACAGAAACAATTTTTAATGAATGAACATTTTTCACTAAATTGATAAGGTATTCTTCACAATGTGAATGAAAAATTTCTTAAGCTTTATGAAAAAGCTTTGTAGTTTCAGTGAACTCTTTTTTATAAAATCTTTTCATTAATCGTATGAAATTTTTAATAAATAATTACATTTTGTGAAAAACTCATTAATTTAACGAAAAGTTTCAATGTACGATTTCCAGGAACATTTCATAGGTCTAATGCAAAAATTCATTGATACATGCAGAGAATACTCTCAGTGTATAACTTTATAAAACGTTTATGAATTAAGCAGTAAATATTTATTTTAGATTTTAAATTTTGCGTGATTCGGCGTACCCTGACGGCCTTGCATATATTTTAAATATGTATGTATTTTTTTTACAAGTTAAATGTGTAAACAAAAGTTTGGATTTAAATTTATAATTTGAAATAAACAAATGAACGCCTCAAGCGAATATAAGCGATATTTTTTGGAAAATATATGTTTATAAAGCATTAATACGTGTACTGTTGTCAATAATTTTTAAATTGTTTGTCTTTTTCTGTCCCAAAACTAATCTGAAAAGACCACTTTTATTGAATATACACCCAACTCTTTTTTTACACGGTAGATACGTTCCAACAAAAAACGTGTAAAAAAAAAAACGTGTAAAAAAAAGCACGAAGCCCATACTTAAATCAGGGATGTGTTCCAAAATTAAAAAAAAACGCGTTAGATAAAAAAATTCCTATACGTTGTTCTAAAAACCGTGTAAAAAAATTAAACACGTGTTACATAAATTAAAAAAATAAATTAATTCATATTTTTATTAAAAAAAGGTAACAGAAAACTTAAATCCATAAGTAAATATTGTACATGAAAAAAATTAACTTGAGAAATAAAAGAAAAAAGCTTTATTAGCAAATAGCATAACTGCTTAGTAATTAGCCATGTTTATTGCCAACTGGACTACTATTGCTTTCATCACTAGATACTCGTATATCTAACATATCTGAGGAGTTTGAATCCATTGATGAGTTCCGTTCCATAATAAGGTCGTCTGTACTTGGTTTGGTTTTAGTTAGGAAGTCTGTAATCAAATGCTGGGTTTTTGGTTTTTCGAGTTGCTTATGCAGTTCATGGTACCCAGCTGTACAAATCTGGAGGTTACGTTGAAATTTCAATGCATTTCAATATGCGTTGCCAAAACACAAATAAATAAAAAAAATGCAGCAAATTTTGTCGTTTTATCAAATCTATATTTATAAAAATGCACACAAAGTATTTTACTAAGTAGACATTTGATGTAAGGCATCCTGAGAGTTTTTGATTTTTTTAGTTTAAAATTATTTTGGATTCGTGTTAGAACAAATAAACCGTGTAAAAAAGAAGAGTTTGTCTTTTTTGTGCACCGTGTTATTTCAAAATCGTGTAAAAAAAGACCGTGCAAAAAAAGAGTTGGGTGTATATATTTTTTTTATTTTTTTTAAGGTGCTTTCAAAATTGAATAATATTCTGAGCGCAAGCAAATTTAGTTTTTTCTATTTCATTTTTATACATTTTTATATTTTGCTATATTATTTATTTCACTCCAAAGTTGTTTTTTTTTTTTTTTTTTTTTAAATTTATTTATTTATTTCTTTTATAATTCATAACATTAATGGTGCCTCAGCACCTTAAATACATTGAAGAGGCGAGTTGGCGTTAGATATTACATATAGTTTACAATTATTTGATATAATTAATCAAAAATAGATATAAAAAGTATATAAAAAAAAAATAATTATAAATTTAATTTATTTTAGTTTGTACAATGAGATCATTTCATACTTATACAAGTTCCTCAATATGTTGCAATAAATGATTCTTTAACATTGTTTTAAATACTGAAATCCTATTTACATTCTTTATATTCGGTGGCAAATTGTTAAACTCACCACTACCCATGTATTCGATACGCTGTTTGGTTGTTTCCAACC
Organism: Delia radicum; assembly: GCA_021234595.1. NCBI lineage: Eukaryota > Metazoa > Arthropoda > Insecta > Diptera > Anthomyiidae > Delia > Delia radicum. The sequence goes on along the minus strand of CM037851.1, from coordinate 174,539,114 downwards.
TACACCAGTTAAGCTCCCATTAGTCCTTGTGCTAATTGAATATTGATTGGTTCGAATAAGTATTGTGTGATGTCCAATACTGTAGATGCACTTAAAAACATATAGCAACAATTGCATTTTATTAGTTCCATAAATTGGTAATACAGTTTGGAATATATCTCTATATAATGAAATGGTTGGATATCTGACAGGATGATTTGACTCTAATTTTAAAGCCTTGTTTTGCAGGCGCTGAAGTGATTTGAATTCAGTGCTCTTTTTGTTGGCATACAAAATAGCTAAATAATTAAAATGCCTTTGAATTCAGGCATTGTATAATAAAAACTTGGTATTGTTTAACTCTACAATATTGATTTGCCTCTAAAAAACACATCACTAATTTGTTGACATCTCTAATTGTCAACAAATTAAAAAATAAAAAAAATTAAAAGTATAAAATTTTGTGGGTTTTCTCATGAAAGTGTTTAATAAATTATTGTAAGTTTAAAACAATATATTGCGGGTTAAAAAATTCAGGAGTTATGCAGTAAGTGTTCAAGTTTCAAAAATGTTCTTGACATAAATCCAGTCGGTATTTTAAACAGTATATATTTTTGCTGGAGTTCAGATTGGATTTAAAGCAACTATTTTGAACGCGCCTTTATTTTCAGAAATTTAGTCATATTTAAAATTTCTGTTACATAAATTATTAAGAATATCGCAGTGTTAGTTCAAGTGCAATTTTTTGCTTCTTCTGACCAATATCTTGTTTTAAATGAAATTTTGTACTAATTTTTTTCTACCGTTTTCCACATTTTTTACCTCTCCTAAACACTTTGGTTTTTGGATTATATACCATTATTCGAGCGAGGCATTCAAATACTGTTTAAAAATAAAATTAAATTACAAAAATCAAGCAATTGCATCTATTGGAGCCGATTTATTGAACTAATCTTGTGTAGAAAAACTTGGGAAACGAATGGGTTATACAAGCAGTCATCGATTAATGGAATCTTTTTTTCGATTTCTTTTTTATATTTTTTTTATATTAAAAATCTGACTGTTTTTGACAGCATATCTTTTTTCAAACTAATTTTAACATTATGTTTGGTTTTTTAATATATACTTTAGTAAATCTAAGCATTTTGTGCATAAGCAAAAAAACAAATCTGAACAAAATCATTCAGCCAATCAAGTTTTATTTGAGAAAGTAATTTTAACAAAAACTCTCATTTCAATAAAAGCCTACAAAATATTTTCAAATTTTATTTTAAAATTCATACAAATATGTGAACATTTTAAAAAAAAAATTGGAAGCAATTTGTGGGACATTTAATGTAATGAGAGTGTTTGTTAAAATAACTTTTGCAAATACAAATTTCCTTGGTTGAATTTTGGTACACATAATTTTTTAAGCTGTTTTCATATTAAACTAAAAGACGAAAGACGAGATCGTCCTTTTTCGCTATACTGTCATACATTTTAGCCACATATCATGTTTTACCGAACCGGAATTTCTTTTTTTTACACTATATAAATGTTTGATTTGTCCTTTTGCTTATGCACATACATAAATGCGAAAATTGGATAATATATTGTATAAAAATGGTGAAATATAATAAAAACTGAGAAAAACGCGGATTTACTTGTTAATGCAGCACATTTATTAATTAAATTTGATACCTGAATGTTAATGAAGATTTTTATGTATATATCATAAGATAAATATTACATTTTTTAAATGTTATATATGAAAAAGTCGCTGAAATATGCAAAATCTTAAAGAAAATATTCTCAAAATCTGGTCCTTAATTGAAAAAAACTGGGGTAAGCCATTAAAATCAGCGTTGCCGAAGTATTTGGGGTCAATGGTCGGTACTCTTGTTTTATTTTTCGAGTTGCGCGGTGTAGCTAATTAACCCTAGGAAGTTACTCTAAGATTTTTAGACCTATATGTTCTATATTTTAAGTTTTTCTGCTAAAGGCTTAGAGATAGCTCAATTTTTATTTCGGAATATGGAAAATCATAATTTTTTAGATAGTGATACACTTTTTTTTTTTGTAGCATGAAGTCAAAGAATATTTTTGTTAGTCAAAAAAATGCTATAGGTCGACAAGACCTAGATTAACTTTTGCGTAACTTTATAACAAATATAATATAGTCTTTTTATGTTTATAGAGCCAAAACTGTATGAAAAAACATACAGAAAGTTGAGGTTTGTGCGTCTCTTGCAAAATAAGTCAAAATTTTATATAGTATTTTTTTTTAACAATAATTTGAAATGTATATTTTAATGTTTTATCGATTTATTTTCAAACACATCAAATAAAATCCATTTTTTTCTTTATATTTTGCTCCTTTTAAAAAAATATCTTAAAGTATATTTTTTTAGAAGTTGCTAAAATATAAAGCAAAAAGCGAATTTTATTTATTTATTTTTATAGTGACTTTTTGTTTTGTAAAAAAGCAATTAAATGTGAGTAACTTTATTTTATTTTCACAAAAAATACATTAAATAAGTTACTTTCATTTTTACACAGAATTTTTTATTTTTTTCTGTACAGAAGTAGTTCAATTGTTATATAAGTCTTTTAGGGTACCGTGAAATAACTCCCAAAAGAAATAAGTCCCAATGAAATAACTCCCAATGAAATAAGTCCCAAAAAAATGAAATTAGTCCCAATATCAATAAATGAAATAACCTCCAAAGAAAAAATGAAATAACCCCAACATTTGGGAGTTATTTCATAGTAATAAAATAACCCCCAACAAAGAATGAAACAACTCCCAATGAAAAAAGTCTCAAAAAAAATTAAGAATTCTGCGATTCGCGGCGCATGCGATTCCACGGTGGCGCCGCATTACGCGAAACCCAGCCGCGCAGCAGGAAATAATAATAATAAATAAATAATAATAAATAATAATTTCTAACAGAAGATTCTGAAATAAGTCCTATCGCATTGGGAGTTATTTCATAGTGAAATAAATCCCAATTTATATGGAAAATTTTTGGGAGTTATTAATTTTTTTTTTTTTGGAGTTATTTCATTTGGTAGTTATTTTACGGTACCGTCTTTTAGACCTACATATATTAACTTTTATGTGCAAAAAACAAGATTATTTATTATATTTCGTTTGCTTATTTGAAATGTTTTGAATTTGGTGAGTTGGGTTCGATAAGTTCCGATTACAAGATAGCCAAATAAATAGAGATGGAACTTTACGAAAGTTGACTTAAGCTGAATATGGGTGTTTCAATGACAATTAACTTAATACAATTTCGCTAAATATAGTTAGGCATTTATGATTTTGTTAAACAAAACAGTTTTTTGAAGTTTAAGTTAACGATTTATGAAGTTACTTCATAAAATTTCCAAAAAATAATATTCAAATTAACAGCTTTTGATGGCATCTTGTTAATAATAAAAAAAAAATATACAGAGAATCGCACTATTATGCTTTTTACATTATTCGTCTATATTAAATGAAGTAACTTGTAGTAAGTAAATAAACAGGCATCATATTTTTAGTATTTAGTTGAAGTGACAATGTCATATTTTTACTTTTATTGAATTTAACCACTACATTTTTGTTAACATATATTGAATTCTGTTAGGTATTAGTTAAAGCATACAAACAAATTGTAAAATACAATTTTAAATTTTTTACTAAACACTCTCAAAGTTTGTAAGCACGTCTCATAACTAAGTCGAAGTAGGCATCATTATCAATTGAAGCGCTAATAGAAGAATAATAATTAACAAATTCTTCTTTGGTAACTTTACCATCCGTTTTGCCACCAACGCCACCATCAAAATTATTCAAAAATTGCATAAGTATTTCTTTTTCAGTTAAATCACCACTAAGATATTTGGGATGATCTTTAACACAATAAACATTTTTCAAATCTTTTACTGTAATAACACCATTTCCAATACGATCAATTTTAGAAAAAGCTTTATCAATTAGCTCCAAACGTGAACGTGGGATGGGAGGCTAAAAAATATAAAATGGTAATTATAAAATTTCACTTTGTTAGCATCAGCGGCGTCTTACCCTTAGCTTTGCCAAAAATTCTGTCATATTTATAGAACCATCTTTGTTCTCATCAAACTGATTAAACATCATTTTAATTTCATTTTCATTACACTCAAGACCAGTTTGTCGTATGCCATCTATGAATTCGTCTAAACTGAACCTCTTGCTACCATCTCGATCCATATTGCGAAAAGTTCTTTAGCGAAAAAAAAATGTTATTATTGCTAAAAATAATTGTATGTGAAAACACTGTTCGTTCTTACCTTGCCAGACCCAATAAACCGGTGGCACCTCTAGAAAAACACATTAGCCTCAATTTATATATTGGATCTTTATCAACACCATTTGCCAATTCTCTTTTGGAATCGTTAATAAGTGCGGCTTCCTTGGTATATAGTTCATCACGATAACTACTCATCTGTAAAGAAAATTTTTATTAGAATTTGACGAAATGGTTGGTAGCAAATTGTGTGAGTGTTACTTTTGTAATTATTTACAATAAATTTGTGAAGCAAATTGTACAAATTAAATTATTAATTAAAGAAAATTTTTGTTTCGTTACAAATATATATTTTAACAAAGACCCACCACCTACGACACCTAATGTCTAAGAGTTTGAGATCTATGTTTTCTATGACTTTAAACCTATAACCTATGCCAATTATTTACTAAATTGACCATTTTAAAACGCTTGTTGTTAAAAAACTAATTATATTTTTTGGAAAAAGTATTATGGTTTATAACAGAGTATATACTATAAATTACAAATTCACTTTATGCAGAGAGCCATCGGACCACGATTTTCAATTTGGAGTATTTTATGCTTGATAAATCCAATCATGCTGTGGATGACATTCATGTGAAATTTTTTAGACTGCTTTTAACTGTTTTCTTCAATTATTTAGTGCATTTTGCTTCCCAAATATTTGCATACACTTTTTAGCATAAAGACTCCAGAAGTCCTCAATTGGACGTGCTTCGGTACACAATGTAGGTTTTTGTATTAAGCCATTCTAACGTATTTTTGGCATAGCGACAGATTGCTAAGTCCGGCCAAAATAATATATCATCTTTTGAGTGTTTATCTCTGATAAATTTTTCCAATTTTACTAAACATTTATTAATGTAAACATCCGCGTATACATCCATATCTTTTGTCTTTTGGATGTAAAGTTCTGATATATCTTTTGCCGAAATGGATGTACTTATTACACTAGTACTTTTGTTTCAAACTTCGCTTTGTCCGAATAACGTAGTTTTTCGGTAGTTTTTTTTTTTCAAGTCATCAGAATAAAATACAGAATTAATACATCCGTTGTTCCAAGAAAAGTATTTTTCATCATCTGAAGTTTTTTGAACATTTGTTTTTTTTTTTCATAAAGTTTTTTCTCATTTGTCTGCATTTTGCTGGTATTTCTGCAAATGTGTTTTACTATTTTTGGGTACTGTCTTCATCGGGTAGTCTCTTTCACATTCATTTGTAGTAAGTTTTTGGGAATTATTTCCTTTGTAACCCGACATTTTCTGGCCAACTTACAATTTGATGCCCCAATTTTCAATTTAACAAGCTCAGCTGCGGTGAATATTTTTGGACGTATTTTCTTTTTTATCCCGGTTGATGGCACTTCATTTTCAAACCGTTTGAATGTGAAATATATTGTGCTACGTGGTAATTGTACCTTAAGGAAATTATAACAATTCGTGTTAATGATACCGTGTTGTTTAATCACAGACATTGAACCTTAAACTGTATTGTTTATTTACAATAATGTATAATGATATTTACAATAATGTTTATAATATAAGAATTTATTGACATGTATTTGAAAGAAAAACATGCCTATTTAGCAGTAATTTATATTTGAATTTTGTCCATTTACTTAATGGTTTTAAAAAAACAAAACGGCTAGTAAAAAATTGTAAATTTTTTTGACCTAATTGGTTCGCTAATTAGAGATATTATATTTTTTTTTATTTTTTTATTATTATATTATATTTGTAGCATCTCTATGTATTTAAATTAAAATTAAACCATACTTCGTATATATGAGTCATTCCATGTTAAACCGAACGATTTTTTACTTCACGATTTTTGTTTGCTTTGCAATTTGGCAGATGTACTCTTATTTCATAAATATTTGACACTTACTTTTGGAAAATATTAAAAAAAAGTTTTCGAAGGGCTATTTCTGTTTAAAAACAAAAACAAAATGTTTCGACACATCGATATTTAAATAAATGTTTTTTTTTAAACTATTAATCCGATTTCATTTTTTGATGGCTTATTTTAAAAGTCTTGTACTCTTCTTTTTCTAAGTTCATATTATCTATATGTTGCCATTTTTTTAACGTTTTTTTTAGCTTTTAACATTTGTTAAAACTTTTGTAAATCAATACCAAAATTTTCGGAGTGGTACGCCGATGCACAGTACTTGGCACACTAATTTATTTGGGCCAAGGATTAAAATATACAACATTTTGAGAAAATCGGTGCAAGGACTTGAAATTGAAAAAATTGGGAAAAAGCCCTTCCCGGGGTGGAACTTCTCCAAATAAATACAAATTTTAAATTTTTTTTTAGTAAAATATTGAATAAGGTAAGATAAATAATCAGTTATACAACAGTTACAGAGATTATTCTTTTTGAAAATTAAAATTTTAATTTATTTATTTTTGACCGATTACATTTTCTTGAAAAGAGGGACAAATTTTTGTAAAGAAATTTTAAGTTTATCAATAAAAATGGAAATAATATTGTGTTTATATCATCTAATAATCTTAGCCCTTTTTGGCGCTTCAAAGTCAAAACTTTAAAAAAAGTTCCAAAATTTTAAATTTTTGCAAAAGTGATACTTTAGTCTTTGACATTTATTTTCACATTTTTAATTAGCATTATTAATTATTTTCAAAGAACAGGATTTAGGAATCGTTATGACTGCAATTTTATATTTTTTTGGAAATGTACCTTGCAGCTAGCATCGTTCGAAAATGATAAATGTTTGCAGAAAGTTTGGATGCTTTGAATTTTATACTTTTTTGAATTATAATGAATGACTTATATTCTAAGTTATTTGCTTTAAAAAACCTGATACCCGAACAAAAAATACGCTCAGCAATGCTGATTTTTGTATAAATTTACAAACTTTTACATTTTTGAACACAATTTTTATATTTTTGATCATTTGTATTTATTTCACATTATTCCGAACTATAAGGTATGTAGAAATCATTAAGTTGCCATGAATTTAGAAATCGACTTCGAATTGTAATCGATATCACCTTTCAGTTTACAGCAGTAAGGGTCAATTGATTTTACATTTATATTTAATTAAAACGTTTGTATTTTTTTTTGAATTTTTTAAGTTTTAAGTGTTTTTTTTTTTACTTTGGCGATTTTTTTTAATCGATCGTGTAAAAATCGATTGGATTCCCAACGATTAAATTTTACGCCCGAATTATTAATGATTAAAATCCCAATGATTGAATTACCAATGATTGAATTCCTATAAACTGAATAAAAGATTGATTTCTTTAAAGCTTTGTAAAGGGTGTCCCAAGAAGAGCGCAATTTTTAAATTTTAAATAAAACACAGATATTTAAAAAAAAATCGTGAAACTTTATTATATCGTAAAGTAGACAGAATGAGGTTATGTATGGAACAATATATCGTGCAGATGGCCGCCGCGGCTTTGCTGGCATGCACGCGATCTTTTAATTAAATTTTCAATGACCGTTTTGCATGAATGCTGCGGTATTTCATTAATGCAGCGTCCAATTTCCTCTTTTAAGGCTTGAGTCGTCGTCGGCTTATTCGCGTAAACCATCAACTTTAAAAAACCCCAAAGAAAAAAATCTAGTGATGTTAAATCGCACGATCTAGGCGGCCAATTCTGATCTCCAAAACGCGAAATAACACGACCGGGAAATGACTGCTGCAGCAAATGAATTGTTTCTCTGGCTGTATGACATGTGGCGCCGTCTTGTTGGAACCACATGCCCTCCACATTCATTTCTTCAAGTCTAGGCAAGAAAAATCTGGTTATCATTTCACGATACCGAACACCATTGACTGTTTGCGCTTGACCTGTCTCATTTTCAAAAAAAAAGGTCCAATGATTCCTCCAGCCCAAAAACCACACCACACAGTGACACGTTGAGGATGCATTTGCTTCTCGTGATTCACTCGAGGATTTTCCTCACCCCATCAAGATGAAAATGGGCCTCGTCACTGAAGATGATTTTATCGGCAAAATCAGCATTTTCATGTTGTCTCTCCAATACCCAATTAACGAACTCCCTTCGCTGTCCATGGTCAGCTGGCTTCAGTTCCTGAGTCAATTGAACTTTGTATGCATGAAGATGCAAATCTTTCGTCAAAATTCGCTGCAAAGTGGATTTGGAGACACCAATTTGCTGAGCTCGGTGTCGAATTGAGGTGGATGGATTTTGAGCGACATCATCACGTACAGCTGCGACATTTTCGGTCGATCAACCTGGTCGATGGCGCGTTGTTGTCTTTACATCACTAACAGACCCAGTTTCGGCAAATTTATCCATTAATTTCTTTACAGTTGACTCTTTTGGAGCATTATTGTGACCCCAAATTGATCGCAATTTGCGAACTGTAGCCGCAAAACTTTCACCATTTTGGTAAAACAATTTCACAATGAGAATGCGTTGTTCATTCGTGTAGCGCTCCATTTTTACTAACCTACAAACAATAACAATAACTAGCAAACAACAACAATTGTTCAAATGTCAAACAATGACACTTCGAATGTTGCCAGATTTAAAAATTGCGTTCTTCTTGGGACACCCTTTATATATATTATGTTTTGAAAATATTTTACACCAATTAAGATGCACTTGGAAATTCCTTTTGTATTTATGGATGTATAATTGTTTTTGCTACATTAAAAATAAAAATGTTAAAAATAATACATGTATAAATTTTAATGTGTTTAGTAATTCACAAAAATGCACAATAATTATTAATTTTTATATTTTTTCAGATTTTTTTATTTGTTTTATTTTTTTTTATTTAAAAATATTTGTTGCTATTAACATTTAATTTATTTACCAACTTTGTGATCAAAAATTGTATTTGACAAAATAATACTAATTTTAGGTATAAAGTTTTTAATTGTAAACACATTAAGGGTAAAAATTCTGTAAGTATGTTTTATTATATATAAAAGTATGCGCAAAATAGTTATACGTATTTGTTGTCAAAATTTACCGAATTTGCGTAATAATTCATAATACTTTACTCATTTTATAGTAGTAAATTTACAGTAATTTTTAAGAGTGAACATTATATTCTGAATGTAGGACTTGGGAATTTTTCGCTGGCATTGAAATTTAATTGGCATTACTTATGGCAAAAAACTTTATTTAGATAAAATTTTTTAATTAGCATTGATTAGACCAATAGTAATAAAATGGCACGAATGCACAGTGGTAAAATACGGTCATAACTCTAAAACTTCTTTGTTTATTAGCCTAAATAACTGAAATTTTGGTACATGTATAAAGGTATATGTATATACAAGGTGATTCAGTAACGACCCGCCGCATTTCATCAGCATATTCGTTGATTCATTTCTTGAAAATATGTCCACTACGACCATCACCGAAAATGCAAGTGTGCGAAATGGCAGCGGTTTGAAACTTTTCGGATTGGTGGTCGAAGGGTAGTAGGGTAAAATTGCTTAATTCTGAACCAGTGGTGGGATTTGTTTTTGGGCTTGTTGGAAGGGTGAAATCGCCGAGATACAGAGCTTTTAAAAAAAATTGAAAAAAGACATAAGAACGTGCACATAACCTCAATTAGCTCAGCCAGATGGCAGGCTCAGCTATCTTAAAAGATAGCCCTATCTTACCTTTCCAAAATGCCTTAAACGAAGCCCAAAGGTGTTACCGTTCCAATGTAATGACCATTTGACTGAAATGCAAACATTTTGTTTGTGTTTTTAGGCGAAATTACAAGATTACAAAAACAAATGAATATGTGCTGTTATTTCGCTTCCAAAAACAAAAAAAAAAAAAACTAGTCGAAGAAAATTTGCTTACGTTTTCCTCCATAACTCCGGAAATAAATGAGTCTCCACCTTAAAATTGTAAAGAGGCCCTAGTCACAAATGTAAAGAGGCCTTTGTTTTTAACATAATTTCTTTTCAGATTTAAAAAAAAAAAATGGATTTTGAAATATGGGTCTTTGAACATTAAAATTACAAAATGACATTTAACCTTTTAATGCAAAAATTTAAGGACTCAGTTTTGAAGGTAATGTTTTCACCATTAAAATGGTACCAAGAGGAAAATTGTAGGCTGTATAGTTTATAAGTTATGGGCGACTTTGTATCGACACTTTTTTGAAATTTTGACGTTTTTTGCCAATTTTCATGATGTAATATTTCGAAAACCGAAAGGGTTTGCTGTCAAAAGGTTAGTGATTTGATAAACACTACCCATTTACAATATTTGTGGCGAATTTCAATAAATTCGGAGGTGACAAATCCGAATGATGTGCGGTTTGACCTGGAATTGCCCTGGTTCATGTTAACTGCAATTGTTAGTCATTTTTTGAACATTAAAAAACAAATGACATTGTGAGTTAGTTGAATTTACTGAAATGTAAGTCCTTTCTTTAAATGAAATTTCATTTGTTTTTAACTACATGTGCAATGGTCTTTGCGTACATAGTATTCTAAGTGTAGTTCTAGTACCCGTATTTATTATTTCAAATAACACACCTCTACAAGATTTCTTGGTTTTAATGCCGATATGTGATTTATGTACTCTTTCATGCCCTGATTCCAAGTACAGCCAGCACATTTTTCCATCACATCACAATTTTGAGAAAACCGTGGTTAAAGTTGCAAAAATGGCTATTTTTGCAACTTTAACCAACTTTATATCGTGACCTTAAAATAATTTAAAGCTGGTCGGATGCTTTTCTTAGGCTACTTTTAAAAAAGTAATATTTGGTCATTTTTTTAATGGATTTTTCACCTATAATAATATACAAATGTGAGACGCATATTAACTTCTTATAGAGAATAAAGTTCAATGTATCACCCCATCATAATAAAAATGTTTATGTGTTGGGATGTTTTGTGTACACAACTTCAAAAATGGTTAAAAACGCAATTTTTCGCTTTTTTAAAAGCGATTTTCTCAAAATTATGACACGAAGAAAAATTTTTTAAAACAGACTTGGAATCAGCGAGAAAAAATCAGTAAAAAAATATATATCGCGGTTCAAACCAAATCGACTTTTCAAAATTTTGTGACTGTGTTTATTTTATGATAATATTCCAATCAGAATAAGAGAAGTACGCTAAACGTTATATATGAATTACTCCATAATGATTTGATAAAACACTTCTCCACAACTTTCTACATTTCCCAGAATCTGTCTTTGAAATATATATTTTTGAATAGACTTATGTACGCTGAAGCCAAATCTGTCTAAAAAAATATTTTTATATTTTACTGTTTTTATAAACATCGAGATTATTTTTTATTATTTTCACTGATAGCGAGCTTCAAACGTACATACATATACTTACAAAAATAAATCAAATTAATTATTTAAGCTATGTTGTTACATGTTTGAGCAGGTAAAATGTCTCATCAGAACCCGAAGTTTTAGAAAAGCTGTAGAATCAAGAATAGGCACAGCTTTAACAACCGTGTGGCCTAATGGATAAGGCGTCGGACTTCGAATCCGAAGATTGCAGGTTCGAGTCCTGTCACGGTCGCCATGTCGTGCCAAAAATAAAAAAAAGACAAACACACCTTTCAATGGTTTCTCACCGACTCTGCCATCGGTATCATTTATTGCCATATTTATAATAAAATAACTTAACGAAACATATTGGAATTCAGGGATGGCACTATACTCATCAAAGCATAATTTTTGCTCCATTCTTGTCTTCTTAGAAATTAAACACGTGGCTAGGGTATTTTCCTAACAAGCATCACGAGGTAACTAAACTTTGAGGATCTAAAATGCTCTATTTATATAGACATTTTTTTTGCGGTTTTTGAAATATCGCAATTTTTCTATTTACCCCCATTTTTTTTGTATATTTTGCTTATTTTTTTTAAATTTAACCGCAATGTTATGAATTTTTTTTTAAGAATATAAATATATAAAATTATGTTTCATTGTTTTACTCTTGTCGGTGTTTGTTTCAGGATATATTACCGCAATTGCAAGAAAATGAAAATTATGCATGTACGCTAAAACAATTTTAAATTGTTAAAACAGTTAAAATAAGCGAACCCAAATCTATTACAAAATATGTATTCATTATAAAGATAAGTTCTTTAAAAATGGGAAAATTCTTCAGCAGCAATATTAATAATATATTTTTATATGAAGACAACTTTTTTTACTTTGTTATTTCAATCATGTTGAAAATAAATTAACATTTATTTATTTTCTAAATATTTGAGGACATTTGAATGGATTTGCAAATTTTAATAAAAAAATTTGTTTATTTTAACGCCTAGAGAATGCACAGTGGTAAAATTTTAAAAGTTTTTTTTAAAGATAACATAAAAATAGATTTGTTTGAAAACAGCGGGATTTTTTTTTTGTTTTTTTCATTAAATAGAAACAGCTGATATGCAATTGGTACACTCAGGGAATTTCTGCTTTAAAAATATGTAGTTGTTTGGGTTGTAATACAGTTACGTTATTTTTAATGTAAATGTCAGTCATTTATAGAACAAATTAAATTTTTTACTAACCTTGTAGTTCATTTACAAAAAAAAAAAAAAACAACCCACAGCAAATGAATATAATTGTTAGCCCTGTTTTGAACATTAAAAAACAAATGACAATGTTAGTTGAATTTACTGAAATGTAAGTCTTCCTTTCTATAAATGTAATTTCGTTTGTTTTTAACTACATTTATAGTGGTCTTTACCTACATAGTATTCTAAGGCACATCATCTTGTCTGTCAAATGTTTGCCTACATAGAAGAATAAGTTGTCAGTTAAATATGCGTGAAAATGGGACTAATGCTGTAAATGCAATAAAGCAATATTTATAAAGCTGCAAATGAGAAAATAAAATGTGCCAGATTTGAACTCGGCGTACATAGGTATATTAAAAAATATTTATTTTAAAGCCAGATTATTTCTCTTGCCGCGTAGTGTAAACCAATCACAATATTTTATTTTAAAATAATTTTCTGTGGTTGGTTGATTTTCCAAAATCTGAAAGCAACTTAAAACGTTTATTTAGAAGATGTTTTTTTTAAACTTTTCTTATTATACATTTTCAATTCCACATTTGTGTTTTCATTTAAATATGTAATGGAATAATACTAAGGATCATATGAAATTATACATAGATTTACTATACCGGTCATTTTGACCGGTGAATGAAATTGCATTTATTTTCATTACATTTCTTTTTATTATATACGAAATAAGTATATTATTACTAAACTGTATTATATTTACTTAAAAAAAAAAAAAACTTAACCCTTACATGCCCAATGTACCTTAAAAGAGCCATCCATGAAAAAGCATTTTAAGTAGATTTTTGCGTTAAAAAAATCTAGTTAGGCTTCAGATTATTGTTAACCCTTTACTAGATGGCGTTACATATTACATATATCATAAAATTTAGTTTTATTATATACTAGCTGACCAGGCAAACGTTGTTTTGCCTTCAAATTTTAATTGAAATTAATTCTTTAAATCAAGAAATTTCTTTTACGCAAATAAATAATTAAAAAAATAAATTCACATTAGTAAATCATTTTAAAATTTGTAATTTCATGGGAAGCCCAACACCTCTTTGTCCTTCTCTCGCCTTTATTTGCTGAAGTATATAAAATGAATAGCTGAAAACAACTGCCATAACAACTGCGACGTCACCTATTACCGGTGTGTTAAAGAGCCGCTCATGCTCACCAGCCGCTATCTGGTCAGCTCTTATCACAACCGTAAATTCATCTGTCGGCATCTGGGGTAGGGCTGTTTTGAATAGACGGATGAGGCGGTTGTGTTCGTGTAAACTAGCTTGAAGATTAACATAGGTTTTTTGTAAATATTAACATAGGTTTTTTGTAAATATCTTCGAAACTAAATAACCGATTTAATAATCTTCTTATAAATATTAATTTTTTCACGCTTAAGGGGGGAAATCCCAATAAAATTTTAAGAAGGAAATCAGTTGAATGAAATATACCTGATCCATTTCACTTGTTAATTCTATGATGACTTGTATATACCTGAACTAATTCACTTGTTAAATTCTGTAATGATAGAAATTAAACCACATGTGATTACCATAGCAATAAAATATATTTTTTATGTTAAGTGTACCTGTTAAACATGAATTGTTACTTAAAACCATATCATAAAATTTATTGTTTACTTCTTTACCTTTTTTATTTATTCTAGGACTATGACGAACGCTAAAACAATTTTTGAACAACATTATTAAATAACCTTGCAAAAAGTCTTGAATGTGATAATTTATTTTAATGCTAATTTGTTTTTGGACTCGTACAACATTTGAAGGCTATATAGCTAATATAGAACCCTAGATATTTAATATTAATATTAATTTTGTATATGAGCTAAATAATCACTTTGTATGGGAGCTGCCACGCCCACTGGTATGATCCCGCCCAATTTTCCCATGACTATTCATAATATAATCAACGTGCACAAATGTCTAAGACTCTGGCTATTATAGAACTGTAGATATATGATATTAAATATTTACTTTGTATGGGAGCTGACACGCCCACTGGTCTGATCACGCCCATTTTTCCCATGACTATTCACATTAACAAATAATCAACGTGTACAAATTTCTAAGACTATGGCTATTATAGTACTGTAGATATATGATATTAAATATTTACTTTGTATTGGAGCTGCCACTCCCACTGGTCCGATCCCGCCCATTTTTTTCCTGATTATTCAAATCAGTAACATATGGGATACTGCAATGTTTCAAAACTCTTGCTATCACAATAGTCAAGATATATGATGTTATTCAATTTATGTGGGAGGGGCCACGCCCACTTGAAATATATATAGCCGAAAACCTAATTTGGACTATAACCTTTCAAATGAAACCGATTTGGGCCAAATCGGTTGGATAGTTTTAGAGTCTCTAGAGGACAAACATACAAACATTGTATTTTATATATATAGATTAAATTAGTATATTTTTATTAAATGGGATAATAGATTATTCAAGTTTAAGATCATTTGTTTTTTTGTTAAACAAAAAACCGTGCAATATTAATTTATTAACTAAAAATGTCTTCATCCTTAATTTAATGCCCACTTTCTCATAAATTTAAAACTTTAGATTTCCAGCTAAAGAGGTTTGGGCTCGGCAAAATTAATTTTTTTCGCAGTTTGGTAAAAAAAAGTACAGGAAACCAAAACTTTGGACATTGCTCTTATATTTTTTTTTAATTTTAAAATACTTTTTTTTATTCAAAGAACTGACCGGTTCCGTAAATCTAGGAATACCACATCAGTATATTCGACATGCGAGGGCTGGCAGAAAATTTTATTTTGTCAATACATACATACTAACAATATAGAATACAAATTTATACATTGTTTAGAACAAAGTTTTCAAAATAGTTAACTTTAAAAGTCGAAATCGGTCAAATTGACCGTATCCATATATCTAGTGTTAAAAATCACTGACCTTGAGCTCAAATATCTAAAGTTTTACTTCCATTGAACGTTCGTACCCCAATGTGGATATAATTTGTAATCTTTTACAATTTATGCTCACTGAGGTGTTCTATATCTCGTAACTTATATTATTACCATGGCAAATTTGCTTCTTGCTTACTCAAGGCATATTTAAAGTACAATCTATTTATAAAAAAGAAATACTTCACACAAAAATACTTAAAAAACCCAGTCAAATAACAAATGTCCATATTTTAATGATTTGCACACGCCATATTTTTTTCAGAAAAATGTTTCACAAATTTAATTAAAAATTAAAACAATGTACCTTTAATTAAATATTTTTTGACACTTCTGCGAA
Organism: Delia radicum; assembly: GCA_021234595.1. Taxonomy (NCBI): domain Eukaryota; kingdom Metazoa; phylum Arthropoda; class Insecta; order Diptera; family Anthomyiidae; genus Delia; species Delia radicum. The sequence continues at coordinate 174,523,036 of CM037851.1, read as the reverse complement.
TTTTCTTTTAATATGTATTTAAATTATTGAATTATTTTAACAATTGACTACAAATGTTTTCATAAAAATAAAAAGAATTTTACACACAAATTTAATAACGAGGCGTGTTACACGTGGCAATTGTCTATTGATACTGTTAAATAAAAACAAATTGCATGTTACAATATTAAAGAAGCTCAGAAAATGGAAATAACAAAAAAAAAATAATATTTTCGTAGAAGTAAGCACAGCATGTTGTCTTAATACTAAAAAAGGAATGAAAATAATAATACATACGAACAAGAAAAATATTAGTCGGAAACTATTATATCAACCACCCCATAGAGAAGATATATTTAATTCATAGTTAGCGTTATAGCGGTATATTTAACTAATAGTAATACTTAGAGAGAACCATTAAAATTGTTGTAATAAACTTATTAACATGCTTATGTAAAACAAACAACAAAAAATGGGTGAGGTGCATAAATTAAACTTAACACTATAGTAACCGAAAATTAGTAAACAAAAACGTTGCTTTAAATGATTTGAGCTTGCTAATGAATCATACATATTAAGTCTTATATCAAGCACTAATAGCATTAGCACTTAACCATTTACTGCTTGAAACGTCAGATCTTAATGAAAGTTGTATATTTTGATAGTAAATGGAAAATAATTGAACAACTATTTTAGCGTTTTGCGATATTTTCACTATTTACGATTTTATTAACAAAGAACCAAAAAGAGTTAAAATTTCGGATCACCCAATAACCAAAAATATAGCAAATACCCAGCAAAAAATTTCCACAAAGGTAAGCGGGTTTGTAATCAAGCATTTTGGGCAGAACGCATTCCTTACTAGATTACCTACTCGATTCTTTTAACAGGGCGCCAGGCTAAAAGATTGATCTCTTTTTCCAGTAGGGGGTCGAGGCGACTCTTGTCGCTTGAAAGGGGGGGTTTGAGGACCCTAGCGTCGTACTTAACTGGACACTGTAATCTCAGATACCATCTGCACAAGAAGGGTCAATCGGACACGGATTTGTGTAGGTTTTGCGAGATGGTGTCTGAGACCTCGGAGCATGTTCTCTGCGAATGTCCCAGGCTTTGTGATAGGAGACTTAGGTTTCTAGGTGATCGCTTCATTTCGCCTTCCGACATCACGAACATTTTGCCTAATAGGATAATTGGCTTTATAGGTAGCTTGAATCAGTAGGTAATCTTAGGCAGCACAAAAGACCTACATTGGTCGCGGTGCATAGTGCCTTCTGATCTAATCTAATCTTAACAGGGCGTGAGACTAAAATAATTGATTCTCTAGAATTTATTGTTTTTTTTACCGAAGAACCATTTACTTCATATTTTTAAGAACTACATACATTTTTAATAAAGAAATAGTTCCATTGTAAAACTACAAAGTACTTACACAAAAAAAAAAAGTAAATAAATAGTTCCCTAGAAAAAATAAGACGTACTTACATTAAAAAAAAAAGTAGTTCCATAAGTAAATTCAACTTTTACTCACACGTGATAAAGTGAAACATCGAATTGTTATGATAACATGGGTTTGTCATAATTTTGGAGCTATAAACCACGAAAATATAAATTTTTCAAAATAAAAGAACAATTCAAAATTGAAAACCAAAAATATGACTCACGCACAATCAACCTCGAAATTTTTTTTTACACTCACTCACGATAACGTCAGTAATTTCAACTTCCACTCACAATTTTCTGCTCACGTGCGCTTCCCTAATTTATACCTAACCGCAGTTTAACAAAATTTAGGCAACATGCAATTTCTGTTTTTAGTATTACTTTCCTGCAAATAAAAATTTGTTTCAACTAAAATATATAAGATAAATTCTTTAAAATTGTATAACTTCTTTTTTTAAAATGAGGAACTACTTCCAATAACGTCCTTTTATTAAGAAAAAGTATATGATTATTTCTTGAGTTCGAAAACTTGTACATATAAATTAATAACAATGTTATTTTCTTTTAAGTAAATAATTACTTTGTTATTAAGTTCATGCTTTCAGGTTTAAATTTAAAGAATTGATTACAATACTACTTGCTTTTTTGACTCTATCGTTGGAATGAGTTTGGTATTGCAGTTACTAAATTTGGCAATGAGATATGTAAGCAAATGTGGGCATCACCTTCTTTTTGGAATGTGTAATTTTTTCCTGGGTATATAAAAACCAAAATATGTGTGTTGGACAGCTTATAGTTAGTTTCTTTAATACAGCTTATAATTAGTTTCTTTAATAACAAGTTTGATATAATTTTTATTAAAATAAAAATTATGTTTTTTTCGACCTTTAATTGTGCAATGAAAATAAAAGTTATTTACTCTATATTTCTTTATTAGGATATTGTCCCAACAAATAATCTATAGAGTTTTTGTTTTAAAATTTATTAATTGACCACTTTCAGGAATGTGTTGACAGAACTATTTTCTTTAATAACATTTTAATTATTACTGCCTATAAATTGTAATTATTTAAAAATGATAAAAATTGCTTTTTTTTTAATCAACGTTTTTCAAATTTGTTTCTATTTTCTCGCCAAAAAAATAATCTTTTCTCCAAATTGACCATTGTTTTGGGCATATAAGCTATTGAATATTACAACAGAGATGTGGCCTCATTGCATTTATAAAAAAAAAAAATCTAAGTTACTTATATCAAGCACTGTCGTCATTCAAATTATTCGTTACATATATGTAACACCATGCAGTAAAGGGCTAAAATTTTTCAAAATGGGTTTAGGCAAATTTTTGTGACTTTTGTATTGCTTTTGGCTTTGAATTTTTTATAGCTTCTGCTTTAAGTTCCACCACCAGTTGTTTTTTACATTAATTTTACACAAAAAGCAATATTTTTTTTATTAAATGAAATTCACAAGCTCTTTTACTTTCTGGTTCAGGTCTATCAGAAATATCTGTGGGGAGTTATATTGTTACTCAATTTGGATCCATTTTTTTTTTTGGGGAAAATGCGGCTAATATAATTACAATTTAATTTTTAGGCATTAGTTTGGTTATTTATTTATTTTAAGGCCTGAATATTGAATGTCCAGTTAAAATTTAACAAACAGTTAAATGGAAAATTGATATGGAAAACAATAACAAATGTGTTAATTAAAGTCCCAGTTAGCAGCAAACGGGACGTTGTTAATATGGCATAAGGAAAGTTTCTCTTTATATATTTCTTTAATAACAACTTAGGCCTGCTTAAATTTAATATTTTCAAAAATTTGAAGCTTTAAAGGAAAATTTATATTGAGATTGATGATTACAACCTTTGTATGTTCAGAAAGAAAATATTTATATGGAGCTAAAAGACTGTTGGTGATTTTTTGGGGAAAATATCGCAAACATTTTATTTTCTCTTTTAATTTCTACTTTAAACGAATGTAGTTTTCTAGTGGAACAAAATATTGTATATATTTTTCTTATATCAAGAATTTATGTAGTTAATTAACTAATATTTTATAATCGAAATTGGTTCCGATTTCGTCACGCTATTTGGAAAACACCGGAGCTGAGCCGAACCAAATTTGGAATTTCACATTTCCAAATGGTAACATCTCGGGAACTATTTTAAATAACCCGCATACGGATGAGAAACAAAATGGAGAGCATTCAAAAAGTAGGAAACTTTGGGGAGCCATATTGCCGCCCCCCGCGTATCTGTTAGGTTCAAAATCAAAACTTAAGCTATATGTTATACACTAATGCTGGTTCCAAATTTCATTGCAATCGGACTACTAAGTAAGAAAAAATTTTGTGATTTATCCCACTGCGAAGAATTGCCATAGTACAATTTTGAAATAATGTCTAAAAAAACGCAAATATTTTTTTTAAATTCTCAAAAGTCGTGAAAGTCTGATAAATAAAATTGTGCATTACAGTTTTGATAGATAATTGCTTTAGCAATTAATAAATATTATAATTAAAAAAGTAATAAAAAGTTTCAGCATTTGAATTTAAATTTTGACTACCACCGCAAAATTTCGCGATAACAGAAAAAGCTCATTGAGACAGAAAAACCTTATTAAGACACAATTTCATCTTCAATTGCATTAAAAAAATAATAATAATAAATTTATCCTTCCTGCTATGGATGTGCCATTAATTTTTATTTTAAGCTTTAGGGAATAGGATTAAATTAATATATTGAATAAACTTTTTCTTCGACGAGTTTTAATGAAATTTTTTTCACTAAACCAATAAAGTTTTTTTTCAAAACTATTTCTTAAACTTCAGGAAAAAGCTTCATAGTTTTAATGACGCTTTTTTATTAACATTTTTTTTTATTAGGCGTGTGAAATTTTAATTACATTTTATGAAAAACTGCATTAATTTAATGAAAAAATTTCATACACAATTGCCAGTTACAATTCTTAGATCTAATGCAAAATTTCATTGTTTCCATTAATATAATTTGCTTAGTTTGTACACTGGACTGGCCATAGCGTTATATAGAAAAATTAAAAAATGTTAAATCCAATAGTTTTCTCACTGAAAAATATGAGGTTGGGGATAACAATAATTATGCATATTTAAATGTTTTTTTTTTTTAGTTCCATATACCTCCGGGTTGAGCCCAAAGTTTTATTATATTACATATTGATCACCCTTACTAAAAACTTTGTGCTATTAGCGACCAGCGAATGACAAAATTATTATAATGAGTACTCTTTAAGTATTAGTGTTAAAACATGTGTGAATAAGACATGTTTTAATTTAAACCATTCTCATACCCAACATATTCATACCAACTGTAAGTGAAACAACTACAAGTATGGATAGTTGATAAGTGATCGCATACTCAAGTAAAGTTGTGTTGAGTATGAACAAGTATAAGTATAAGTATACCCTTAGTATACTTAGAGTATTTATTAACCACTTACAAAAAAACTTAAGATGGCGATATCCCGAAAACTAAGCAAGATAGAGCACAACGGACTTTTGGTCCCCATAGTATTGTCGCCCATCTTCGCATGTATTTACCCCAAATGGATCCAAACTTTGAATCTAATAAATGGCATTTCCGAAAATTTAAAAATGCATATATCTCGCTAAATACTGCCTACACGACAAAAAAATCCAAAAGCATTTTTGGAGCTCTTGGCAAGTTTTCAAGATACTGGAATTAAGGGATAATCCGAAAAGATTAAACTTAACGCTTGAACAAGTGAAATCGTTTACAAATCGATGTGACATTTTTTGAATTGGATCCATCAATTTGGAAGGATCAAGAAGAATACTGCACCGCAAAACGAATATGCCAACACTTAACTGTTGTAAATGACCCGGCAGAAATAGCAATAAAACTTATTACAGATTTCAATCGGGCAATGACATACGACGAAGAGGATAAGCAGTATTTGCTTCAAGTTGTGGAGCACTACAGAAAAAACTTTTCATCCCACAAAAATCTTCATTAGTATAATAAAGGGTCCGCCATCTAACGTTTTTTTTTTCAACTAGTGCTTATTTCGTGAATGGTAACACTTAGCTCATGTGTGATTTGACAGATAATTAGTTTTATCCTCCCGCTGAATGAATATGGTCCGTATGTTCGTTATCTTGTGAAAAAAGTGAAAGAAGCTGTCATCCTCATCGATAAACGAAAGCGTGAAAAGCCAAAAGCAGTGAGTACACCCGAGAATATTGCTGCTGTGGCAGAAAGTGTGCGTGAAGCGCCATCAACATCAATTCACCGTTTTCCTCAACAATTGAACATTTCGGAGACATCATTGAGACGAATTTTGCATAAAGACCTTGGTATGACGCCATACAAAGTCCAATTGGTTCAGGAGTTCAAAAAAAAAAAAAGTTAATTTACGGACCCTTTTTTATCAGCAATAAAAAAAATTAAAAAATTCATCTATTTTTGGAACTTTGGTTTAGGGTATTAAGGGCAAGTTTATATGCAGTTTATCTGCAGACTATTGCGGCTCGTTGGAAAGGTAATTATTATAGGTATCGAAGAAATTCAGATGGGAACAAACAGTAAGATTGTGTTGTTATTCAAATATAAACAGGAACAAAAATAGTGATGAATGGGTAATGTAAAAAATGTTTGGGCTCAACCCGGAGGTACTCGGAACTAAAAAAAAAAAAATTTTAAATATGCATAATTATTTTTATCCCCAACTTCACATTTTTCAGTGCGAAAAATTGAACTTTTCAAAAAAATTTCCACTTTGGCCACTCTAGTGTACACTGAATCATAAAATAAAAAATTATAATAATTATTTTTCTGAAAATCACAATCACTCGAGTACTTTGAAAAGCGTTTAAAATTTATTAAAGGATTTTTTATACAATATGAAAGGTAATAAAATTTTGATTCAGAATTCATGGAGAAGTCCTGAAGAGCGCAATTATAAATACAAATTTAATGTTAACTTTTTTTAATATGAATATAAATTTTAGTACAAAATATTCCAAAAAAAATTAAAATTTTTAGCTACCTTAAAACGTAATTCGATTTCGATGAAATTTTTTATATATGTTAGTGTAATCCATACACAATGATCCTGTCTTGAAGAGCACACATCGAACTATGTCTAGTTTCTTCACACGATTTTGATGCACCCTAATGTATTGAATTATGTAAACAGTTTGTATTATTTTAGTAAATTTTTCGAGAGAACACCGAATTTACTATCACGGGTTTAAAATGTGTGGTTCCTAAATATATTTTTTAGTTCAGAGCAGGAGTTCTTAAAAATTTGTTTTTACAAATTGATATCAGAACAAAAAATACTCTTAATTCAAAATGGTTCATCATTCTAGTGTTAAAATTATCTAAAAAAATTAATGAAACAAATTCATAAGGTTCATTTTAAATCTGATTTTTAATGATTTTGTGCAATGAAGTAGAAATATAATTTGCTTGCCATATAGAGTCATACAAAAATTGACTGATACGAAAACGTTATAATTTATATGAAACTCGTTCATATGACAATGTACTAAAATAATATGTAGTGGGTAAAAATCAAAAATGTTCACTTTTTACGGTTTGTAATTAATTTTACATTAATATCTACTAATGAACAGATGGATATATCATAAAATGTTTGGAAATATTTCGGTCATTTCTTACTTAGTGGTCTGATTCACAAGTGACGTAATATCGAGTTTAAGTTTTGATGTTGAATATCTTAGACTCCCCGGAGACGGCAATATGACTCCCAAATTATGGCAATTTTTGCATTAAAAATTTTGAGTGCTCACCTTTTTTTTGTCTGTAATCAGATTTTTAAAAAATTAACATATTTGTTAACTGCTAGTACACTCAAAAAAAAATTTACCAAATATTAAGTAATTTGAACTACATTTTAAGAAATTCAGTAAAGATTTGGCTCCAAAGAAAATTTAACTAAAATTAAGTATGCACTTTTCTTAAAAAGAAGTAAAAACCATTTACTTCCTTTAGGTGAATTTGTATCAGGCACGTAGCTAGGGGGGGGGGGGGGGGGGGGGGCGGTCAAGGGGGCTGTATTTAAATTTGTCTAAATTTCCTGAACTTTAAACAAATTTTCATACAAAGATGTGTTGAATTTCAGCGCCACTTTTAAACCTCAAAACATGGGATTAAGCCGTTGAAAAATACTTTTATCATATTTTTTGCTCCTTTATCACCTATCCGAATTTTCGGAAAAGCATCTATAGGTGTCAGGCAATTTGTATAAGACATTTACCTTTTATTTTGTTTGCAACATCTTTTAAATTTCCAACGTTATTATAACGGTGGCAAGCAACGGTTAACTTTGCTAGTACTGTGCCGATTGTACTTTGTACAGAAATAAATAAAAAAAATTTCAAAAATGTGATTTTTCAAATTTTTTGCTGCCGTGACTGCATTTTAAGCCCGATTGGAAGAGATCAACCCAATAACTTAGTTATATGCTGGAGTATCTACAACCTCTTTCTTTACCTAACTAGTGGCGTCAAATTTTTGGAGTTAAAGGACCCAAAATAATTATTATAATTATTTTGGGAACCGAAAAAATAACTTAAATTTAAAGAATATTTTAAAAATTTTATCATGACTATTATGAGCAACGTATAAAGAACTCATTGCCGATAACTATTTTCATGCAATTTTTATATTTTTCATTGTGTAATAATTATGCGTAAGAAATATTTTTTTCTAATTTAATATTTTTGATAATCGAAATAAAAATTATGAGCAATTTTTAAATAAAGTAAATAAAATTTTAAAGTTCCTAGGAAATAAGTTTGATATAATTTTTATTAAAAATAAAAATTATGTTTTTTCTACCTTTAATTGTGTAATGAATATGAAAATTTTTCAAGTTCGAGGCCATACTCTATTTTTCTTTATTAGTATATTGTCTTAACAAATAATCTATTAAGTTTTTGTTTTCAAATTTATTAATTGACCACTTTCAGGAATGTGTTCATAGATCTATTTCGGGAATTTTAACTTCGAGTTCTCATTTAGTGAGATAACTAGGTTATATGAATATTTGATATTTGCATGTGATTGTCATTTCTTTCAAAACGTGTTCTGATGACAAAGACAAATTACGGTCTTAGTTGACTTCCTATTTACATCTTGTTTTTTAAATAAAACAAAACAAGTGTAAAAATATGTATTCACATCTGTCCTATGTTTCACATTCCCATGAAAGTGAAATAAATACGACTTTTTGGTGCTTTGACTTTCACATACACATTTTTACTTTCGATTTACTTTCCTGTAGAAAGTGAAACAAAAGCACTTTTTCTTTACAGAATATTTTCATAAGACTGCTTCATAAGTTAAAATTTAGCATTTTGACAGAGAACATAAATTTTCGATAATTTTTCGACATTTTTCGAATATTATTTAAAATTTTATACGTTTATGGGGATTATAAAGAACCGAATTTCATGTGTTTTTTAAATTCATTCGTATTTAAAAAGTAAGGAATGACAGGACATGGGCGATTGTATATCTACAAAAGATAGAGCTTGCACATATTAAACAAGTTTTCAATTTTTTTTTATCAATGGTGATAATCTTTATCTTCGAGCTAATATATTAGTTCTCATTTAGTGGGATAACTAAGTTATATGAGTGTTTGATGTTTGCAAGTGATTGTTTTCAAAACGTGTTCTGATGATGGGAACCTAGAAAATTACCGAAATAGATCTATCAACACATTCCTGAAAGTGATCAATTAATAAATTTGAAAACAAAAACTCTATAGATTATTTGTTAGGACAATATTCTAATAAAGAAATATAGAGTATAGCCACGAACTTGAATAATTTTCATATTCATTCCTAGGAAATTTTAAGAAATTTTATCTATTTGGTATGTTTGAGCCACACTTTGCAGGTATAATTCAAGAATTTATTTCATTTGTTTAGTGAAACTGGTTGCGCCTCAAATTGACATTTTTACAGAATATAAATCTTAGACGATAATATATGTTTAAATTTTTATAATTCTGTGGTCAAATCTGGATTCAAAAAATATGTGAAAATTGTCTTTTTTTTAAGTTAACCGTTTTTTTTTTTTTTAATTTATTTATTTATTTGTTTTTTTAGTACAACAAGATTGAATCTTATAATTATAGTACATGAATAAAATATCCCAATTGATTCACAATGATTAATATACATAATATAAAAAATGAAAAAAGATATAGAAATAAAAAAAAAAAATATGAAATATATAAAAAATATAATAAAATAAAACAAAAATAGAGAAAAAGACAAAAGTATTGAAAACAAAATTAGTAAAAATTATTAAAGAAAAACATTGAAAAATTTAAGTTATTCAAAAAAATTATAAAGTAGTTTTTTGAAGTGCGTTACGTTCTTGGCTTGTTGTATGTTTTGTGGTAATAAATTCCAAAGACGAGCAGAGTTTACATGAAATTTATATTCAGAAACAAGAGAATTTGATCAAAAATATATTTTGGCTTTTGTGTGTATATAATTTTATGAAGAAACAATAGAACTCTTATTTTTAGAAAATATCCAAAGAAACACCGTATATGTTCCTAGAAATTGATGATACTCTGCCAAATCTCATTAGATTGTAGACATATCGTACAATATTATTAAATACAATATTAAGCCGACGTTTGATTGTGTCGTCACAATTTGCGAAGAGTTCGCAGCTGTATAAAAGACCAGGAATAACGTAGGTCTTAGCTAGAAGCAATCTTACATTTAATGGAGTGAATGATTGTGTAGACCATAGTGTTCTATGCTTGGCATATGTTTGACCAACTAACGAGTTAATATGGTTAGTCCATGATAATGTGCTGTTGAATACGATGCCGCTGGGACAATTGAAATTTTAGCCGCTGAAATTTTCTGGTTGTTAATAAGGATTTCTTCATCAATTTCGGGTTGCATGGACCTGTTATGTTTAACGAAACATTTAGACTTATTAGGGTTTAAACAAAGACCATTTGCGATGGCCCAATGATGAAATTTATCCAGATCATAATTCAGTTTATCCATGTTCTCCTGAATTGATTCTACGGGGCTACTTAGGTATAGCTGTACGTCGTCTGCATACATATGTACTTTGCTGTACGCTAGTTGTTGGGGGAGATCGTTTGCATATAGTGAGAAAAGTAGCGGTCCCAAGATAGAACCCTGAGGTACGCCTCGAGTAAGAGGCAATGGTTCAGATGATAAATTATTCACACATACAGACTGTGTACGGTTTACAAAGTAAGTTAACATAAGTTCAGTTGAGCTTGATGCGAATTTGAAGTGCCGTCTGAGTTTCATACAAAGAGTTTCATGGTGGACTGTGTCGAAAGCCTTAGAGTGGTCAAGGAGTACTAGGAAGTTTAATTTGTTTTTATCTAGTTTACGTCTAATATTCTCGCCTACTTCGACAAGAGCAGTTATACAGCTGTGATCTGAACGAAAACCTATTGTGTTTCACACATTAAGCCATCTCCATGTATGTACTCACATATCTGAGAAGACAATAGCTTTTCAAAGACTTTTGAAAGGCAGCATAAAAACGCAATAGGTCGATATTCATTATTTGATTTCGGTGTTGGTATAATTTTTGCATGTTTCCACTTAGAAGGGAACGTGCTAGGCATTAAAATTATGTTAAAGATATGAGTCACTTACACAGTGCAACACGAAAAAAATAACCATATACGGACACCACTACGTGATAAAAGACTAAAAAAAAAAGACCCGTGTCTCCCAATTTTTCCCAAAGTCATCTCCTTTTTTGTTTATGGGCCGCCAAAGATTTGGGGCCTCGGTATCATTTTCGCAAAAAAGTGATCATTTTCTCAGGCTCATATCTTGCAAACCGTTCAGAATTTCGATTCACTCTCTATGACAAAGTTGTAGCTCTTGTCATAAAGAACAAAAATCAAAAAAACTTCACCTTCCAGATCAAAATCGCAAAAAACTTAAAAAAATCGATTTTTTTTTACTTTTTTTCTTGTGTTCAGGTCCATAGGTAGCAAACCGTTCAAAATTCAAGGAAACAATCAACTACAAAAATTTACCTAAGATCTCAATAAACAAATTTCTAGAACATATAAACTTCCTGGGAATTGGGTTTGCTACCTATGCAATTGAACAGGAGAAAAAAGGAAAAAAAATGAAATTAAAAAATTTTTCACTTTTGCGCGCTACCTAAACAGTGTTAAGAATCATTTCTAGGAAGTTTATATGTTCCAGAAATTTGTTTATTAAGATCTTAGGTAAATTTTTGTAGTTGATTGTTTCCTTGAATTTTGAACGGTTTGCTACCTGAGGACCTGAACACGGGAAAAAAGGTAAAAAAAAAAATCGATTTTTTTTAAGTTTTTTGCGATTTTGATCTGGAAGGTGAAGTTTTTTGATTTTATATGTTCGCAATTTTTGTTCTTTATGACAAGAGCTACAACTTTGCCATAGAGAGTAAAGAAATTCTGAACGGTTTGCAAGATATGAGCCTGAGAAAATGATCACTTTTTTGCGAAAATGATAAAGAGGCCCCAAATCTTTGGCGGCCCATAAACAAAAAAGGAGATAACTTTGGGAAAAATTGGGAGACACGGGTCTTTTTTTAGTCTTTTATCACGTAGTGGTGTCCGTATATGGTTATTTTGCCATGACTTAAAAAATTACACACAGTGTTATGGAATAAGAAGAGGTAGGAAAATCCTAAAGAACTTAGGGTGAATATTATCGTATCCAATTGCATTCTAATTGGTTAATACAAGAAAATTCAAAAAAAACGTTCATCTTCAGAAAAATTGTCCATATTGTTATTAAAGTTATAAAGATCACTGTCGGCTTGGAAGATTTGTAAAGGCAGAATTTAATTCGTTGACATCAGTCGAGCAGTTTTCGTTAATAACTTTTTTCCCAATGCCAATATCACGTATAGTTTTCCAGGTTTTTTTTTACGCCGAAGCAGTACCAAAGTGAATGGAATAATATTCTGATTTTGCTAATTTGATCTTCTGGTTAACACATTTTCTGGCAGTACTGTACTCATTCTTAAGCTCGAGTGTTTTAAATCACTTCCACCTAGCGTAGGCAATATCACTTAGATGAATTAATTGTCTGATATCCGTTGTAAGCCAAGGTTTACATTTTACTGATGGTATTTTGGTTTTAATGGAACAGTTTCATCGTATAGTTGAAGTATCATCAACAGAAAGTAAATAGTTTATATTATTCCAGTTAATTTGAAAGAAATTATTGTATTGTGAATTGTAGTCTATATTGTTGAAGTCACGATAAGTGATGGATTTTTGTTCGGGTTTTGTCCGCAAATCATATGATATAAAGATTAAGTCATGATGAGAAAAACATGAAGCAGAAAGTTGGTCTAAAGGAGCACCTTAGAGTTATCACCGACGAAAAACAAGTCGAGCAGAGTATTTGAAGTAGAAGTGTAGTGCGTTGGATGGGTTCGACTTGTTGGTTCGAGCCCTTATGTTGACATGTTATCGGTTAAGATAGGTTCCAATAACTTCTTTGAGAAATATACTTTTTCAAACAAGAGAAATTAAAATTGTCATATGCCAACCCATAATTTATAATTTTTACGAGTGTAGTAAGATTTTAATTATTTTTGTTTTTGGTGAACATAAAAAATATTTTGGAAATTTGAGTATATGATATATTTATCGACCGATCGGTCAGATGTTCAAAAATGCTAATGGATGCACTAATTTAGTAAATAAATACGACTTTGTATTTTCTCTTAAAGATAATAAAAAAGCAATAAAAAATATAAAAGTTTAGGGTTTTAGATAAAGGTGCCACACCATGTTAAAATTCGATTTTTGGTTTGAAATATCTCCGGCAGGGGCTCTGTAAGGTCATAAAATATATGAAAAATAAATATTTTGCATAAAAGAACAACCACAAAATTTGGACAGACAATTTCCAGCAAATAAAATTCGGGCGTCGAAGGGTTTGAAGGAAATGGAAATGCTTAACATCAACCAGATCTGACATGTTAGCATTTTTTTTTTTAAATTCACTAAAAAACAACGCTTTAATTTTTTTTTGCTATTGTTGTAATATAAAAAAAAAATTCTTAAACCGTAATAAATATTAACAACTTTTATTCTTTTACTTATATGTAACTATTACATACAGAAAATGTAACTATTTATTGTAGTGTTATAATTTTGAATAAGAAATACTTATGCGCTGACCTAACTAGTACCAGTAGCGAGGAAAAATATAAATTGGAGACAAATAATTATTTCTCAGAAAAAAAGTAGAACTCTAATTATTATTTTTAAGAAATATCACATAACATTCATAACTATTATGTCCTGGGTTAAAATTGATATAGAAATCAAATAATTTATTTAATACAACTTATTTTTACATGAAAACACTTTCAGAATAGTACCCAAACTTAATATGTAAAGGAAATATTATCTGCTTTTTAAGGAAAAAGTCGCAAAAATTAGATATTTTCTTATAAATTATTAATTTAAGCTAATGTAGTTTTTGAGTGGAACAAGGTATTGCGCAACTTTTTTTATTTAATCAAGAATATATTTGGTTAAACAATTAATATTTTTGGTAAAAAATTGGTGTCGATTTCGTCCAGTTATTTGCAAAAAAATGAACCTGAGTCGGACCAAATTCGGAATTTCACATAATCAAATGGAAATATCTCGGGAACAGTAGGAAATTACCTAGTAATCATCTTTTTTTTGGTATCTAGTAGTAGATTACAAAAATTTATTTTAATCTTTTTGAAATCGATTATAAAAAAAAAAAAAAAAAAAAAAAAAATGGCGAGCAATTAACATTTTTTTGCTAAAAGTAGTGATATTGCCGTCTTGGTGTCTGAGGTTCAAAATCAAAACTTAAGCTAGACATTACGTTGCTTCTGTTTATTCCAAATTTCATCGCGATCGGACTGCTAAGTAAGTAATGGCCGTATTATTTGCAACACATTTGCTGATGTATCCCAATGTGTAATGGTACTTTAAAAATTCTTTTTTCTTTGACAAATTTAAATATTTTGTAAACAGTTTAAAAGGGCTCCAAAAAGAATTATTTGTTCACTTTACAAAAATCTTTTAAATGTTGACTTAACATTTTTGACAACTCCTATCACAAATAGGGGGAAGTATATATGGATGGGCAGAGATGGTAACCGTGTGAATCTCCCCTAAAGAAAGAAGACCATTTCGGAGTAACTATTTTCATATAAAAGCTGTAAGTTACATATTTTGAGCCCTTTTTTTATTTATTTTCTAGCTCTTTTACTGGCTGCAGATTTGCAACAAATCGTTAACTTTTAAAACAATATAACAAAAAGGAACATAAAAATTGATCGATTTTATTACCAATGTGTAATGGTACTGAAACCCAATTTTGGCCTAGAAAACCTAATCCATATTAACTAATAAATAATAGCTTATTACAAAACATAAATCATTGTAAAAATAAGATTGAATTGATTGATTGATTGAAACATAGTTTTCGAATGACACAGACACATCTCGTTCAATGAGAATATTTGTTTATAATGATTCGAAACCTATATTTTGAAATACGCATCTGCGTTAATCATTATATTTTCTAATTACTTACGCATTCAATTACAAATTATATGTAATTGTAATTGAAAAAACTCAATTACAATTACATGTAATTCTAATTTAGCTGAAGCAAAATTTCAATTACAAAAAATAAAATATATTTGTAATTGAGAAAATATCAATGACAAATTACATGTAATGACAGTATAGGTTCGATTGTACTACCAAAGGGTAGTAAAACCCTGTATTCGGTTTGGCCAGTTTGGCTACCGATTTTTTTTTATGGACCTCAAAACATTTTGAAAATCAGTGCACCATTCAAAAAAAGGTCTCCTCAGTTTTTGGTCTACAGCTAATTCAGACTTGATGATATTGCTTAACTATATTTGACAATAATGTAGTGAAAATCATTTTTTCCTGCATTTTTTTGAAATAATATAAGAGAAAATTATTTTTTTTTGCTTGTTTCAGCATAACTTACAGTAACAATATAAGACAAAGTTGTAGCCATTGTAAATATGAACAACTTTTGTGAACATATCAATACAATCTGAATGTGTCTAGGCATCCGAAATAGCATACAAAGACCAATTATAAATAGTAGTTTTTGACTAGACTACACTTTTATTTTTTTTTTTTGAATGGTGCACTGATTTTCAAAAGCTTTTGAGGTCCATAAAAAAAATTGGTAACCAAACTGGCCAAACCGAGTACAGGGTTTTACTAACCTTTAGTAGAACAATCGAACCTACACTGTCGAGTTCGTGAATTTTTCCAAAAATATTCATTTGTTGCACTGTGTTACATGTACTTGTGCTTGAAAATGTGAATTACAATTAAATTTAATTACAAAAAAATTGATTTTAAGAAGTAATTACAATAAAAATGTAACATTCAATTACAATTATTATCCATTACACATTATAACAGCATTCAATAACAATGAAAATAATAATAAAAAAATAATAATAAAAAAAAAGAATAATAAAACAATATAAAATTTACCCTAAAATCGAAAACAAGGTTACTGACCTTTTTTATATATTTCAGTTACGCTGATGTTAATGACGTACTCAGTTGTTTCACTTATGGGCCAGATTTTCTTAGCAAATTTGCATTAAAGTTTAGCATGTTTTAATATCTTACAATATATTTTACCATACGTTATTAGACGGGCAATATATAATTGGATTGACAGAATTAAATTAATATATGGTATTAAACGAAACAGTGTATTGACGCATGTAAAATATAAATTTTTTAAAAAAATTTACGCTGCCATTGCTTTAACGCCTACTTTTAATGTCTGATATTTTTGGATTTTTGTCTTTACTAGACAAATAATTAAAAAGAACTTTAAAACTTTCTCTCTAGGGTTGCTTTATAATTAGTTAAAAATGTATAAGAATTTCTTGAAATGTTATTAATTTATATAAGAAGGTTTTTTTTTAAGACATATGTCAAACTTTTTTTTACATTATGTACTTTTTATGTAAAATGAAAAGATCGGACCAAGAAACTTCAGATATTGTATAAACATTAATATTTAGAAAATTACTTAATTTTCTTTTTTTAATGTAAAAAATTATCTATATTCTTTCAGCAGACAAAAAATTTTAAAAATTGATTCCCTAGTCTTATCATATAAGAGTTTTGAAAAATTATCTAAAAACACCAATATTTTTAAAAAATTTTCAAAAATCACGAAAATCCGATAGATCAAATTGCGTATTACGGTTGGATTGATATTTGATTGATATTAAAAAAAAAAAACAATTAACCCATTAAGTATATAGAAAGCTTCAAAGTTTGAAATTAAATTGCGAATGCCACTGATTGAATGCACTATTAGAGAATGAAAACTTCAGAAAAAGCTTATTAAGGTAATATTACATCTTCCAACCGAATTTCATCAAAAAATTCTCTAGGGATCGATGAGTAGTATAAAATAGGTTAGGTTGTGGAAAATTGACGTTTACGTTTTGAAATAAATAACATCGTACTCAAAATATTAATATCAACTCGAAATTCAAAATATCCAAAGGAAATTGTGGAATTAATACGAAAAAAACGAAAACAGCGGAGTCGATGGCAAACGTCAAGGTCTCCGCTTGAAAAGCGAAAACTTAATCAAATAACCCACGACAATAACCTAAGAATAAAAAGATTTTAAAATCAGCAATTCACCAAAAACATATCAAATTTAACAAACGAAAAAAATACGGATTACTCGTTATGGAAGTGCACTAAAAATCTAAAAAACACCACAACACATGCAGCACCTATAAAAAACTGTAATAACAAATGGGCAAAAACTGACATTCAGAAAGCAAAGTTATTTGCCGATCACCTACAAAATACATTCTCAACAGATAGTTTATCTGATTATAACGAATTAAATGTAAATGATACTATTGAAATTAATGAAATAGAAATACCAAAAGTCACTCTTTCTGAAGTTGATTTTGTGTTAAAAAAAGATCTGAAATTAAAAAAGTCACCTGGCTTTGATTTAATAACCACAGAAGTATTACAGCACCTTCCTTTAAATATAACTTTTAAATTAACGCAAATAATAAATGCATCATTTCGTGTACATCATGTTCCGAGTTATTGGAAAATAGCTCAAATTAATATGATCCCTAAACCCGGTAAACCAGAAAATGAAATTACATCATACAGGCCAATATCTTTGTTACCAATGTTATCAAAAGTATACGAAAAATTAATTATTAAACGTTTAAAAACAATCATCGAAGCTAAAAACATTATTCCAAACCATCAATTTGGATTTAGAAACAATCATTCAACAATCGACCAAGTGCATAGAATAACCAACGTCATTGAAAAAGCATTAGAAGAAAGGAAAATCTCTTCGGCCGTTTTCCTAGATGTGTCACAAGCTTTCGATAAAGTCTGGCATAATGGATTACTTCAAAAACTTAAACAAATATTTCCAACAAGTTTCTATAACTTACTGCAATCATATTTACAAAACAGATATATTAGAATCAAACATGTAAATGAATATTCTAATCTTAGAAAGATAAATGCAGGTATCCCTCAGGGCAGTATTTTAAGCCAACTTTTGTACCTGATTTTTACAAGTGATTTACCAACTCATCCACATTGTGTAACGGCTACCTTTGCAGACGATACAGCAATTCTATCGATTGGAAAAACAATAACAAAGTCTTCCCAAAACCTTCAATCTGGTGTAAATAAATTGATTTCATGGTCCAAAAAATGGCGAATTAAACTTAATAACACAAAGTCTATATATGTAGATTTTACAAACAAAAAAATAAATGGTATACCTATATATATTGATAACAACGAAATTCCCCGTTCTAATAAGGCCAAATACCTGGGTATGACCTTAGATTCGAAACTAAAATGGAATGAACACGTAAAAACAAAAAGAGAAGAGTTAAAAATAAGGTTTCATAAACTAAATTGGCTTATATATATAATCAAATTTTAAAACCCATCTGGACATATGGCATTCAACTCTGGGGTTGTGCTTCAAAAGGTGTTGTAAACATAATTCAACAGATCCAAAATAAAATATTGAAAATGCAGTTAACGCTGCTTGGTATGTACGCAATGCTGACCTCCATCGAGATCTCAAAATTAAAACAGTATCCGAGGTAATTTCTGATATAGCAACCACACATGCAGAGAGACTACGAACTCATGTAAATCCAGAAGCACATAACCTGATTTACACTGCTAATTTAGAAAGAAGATTAAAACGTGCAAAACCCCCTGATTTAGCAATCATCAACGCTTAGTTTAAGAAAAACTTCTCTTATTTTAGACAAACTGCTTGTTAGCTCTAAGCTAGTTGCAGTAAATGTTTGTATTTTTATGAAAATTATTTTAGTATAATTTTTTTTTAAAAAATAAACATTACAAAAAAAAAAAAAAAAACTCGAAATTCACAATTTAAAATATCAAAGTCCAAAAATTTTAGTGTGATATTAAAATATTTGATTGTTAGATTTGAATTGGGATTTCAATAATCAATAATATTATGCCCCAGCATTCATTGTAACAAATTTATTTTCACTGGATTGAATCGTATCAAATTATATCAAACTCAATGTAATATAATAAATTTTTAGGTTCAAATTGTATTTCTTTTAGATATAGACATATATCAAATTTGATACATTTCTTTATTGCATCAAATAAATTATTTTTAATCGGGTGTACACACACATACCTGCAAAATGGTTTTATGAGTGTTCGGATCAGATTTAATAACAGTGTTAAAGTCAGTAGTTGCGATAATGTTTCGGCAGACTAATTTTTTTTTAGCAAATTGTCAAAACTGAAAATTTCTATATTTTCATTTTTATTTTTATCACTTTCATCATTTTCCGTGAATGTATATTCCGTTTTTTCGATCTCTACCTAGAAGAGGAAACTCTTCTCTGAACACATCGGTAGTTTTATTTGACTTAATGGTTCAGAAATGTAATTAATTACATATTTGTTCAATTATTTTACTGTAATTACAGTTACAAATAACATGCAATTTAAAATTTTCAATTACAATTACAATTACAAGTAATTAGTAATTGCATTTTTTTCCGCAAATCATATGATATAAAGATTAAGTCATGATGAGAAAAACATGAAGCAGAAAGTTGGTCTAAAGGAGCACCTTAGAGTTATCACCGACGAAAAACAAGTCGAGCAGAGTATTTGAAGTAGAAGTGTAGTGCGTTGGATGGGTTCGACTTGTTGGTTCGAGCCCTTATGTTGACATGTTATCGGTTAAGATAGGTTCCAATAACTTCTTTGAGAAATATACTTTTTCAAACAAGAGAAATTAAAATTGTCATATGCCAACCCATAATTTATAATTTTTACGAGTGTAGTAAGATTTTAATTATTTTTGTTTTTGGTGAACATAAAAAATATTTTGGAAATTTGAGTATATGATATATTTATCGACCGATCGGTCAGATGTTCAAAAATGCTAATGGATGCACTAATTTAGTAAATAAATACGACTTTGTATTTTCTCTTAAAGATAATAAAAAAGCAATAAAAATATAAAAGTTTAGGGTTTTAGATAAAGGTGCCACACCATGTTAAAATTCGATTTTTGGTTTGAAATATCTCCGGCAGGGGCTCTGTAAGGTCATAAAATATATGAAAAATAAATATTTTGCATAAAAGAACAACCACAAAATTTGGACAGACAATTTCCAGCAAATAAAATTCGGGCGTCGAAGGGTTTGAAGGAAATGGAAATGCTTAACATCAACCAGATCTGACATGTTAGCATTTTTTTTTTTAAATTCACTAAAAAACAACGCTTTAATTTTTTTTTGCTATTGTTGTAATATAAAAAAAAAATTCTTAAACCGTAATAAATATTAACAACTTTTATTCTTTTACTTATATGTAACTATTACATACAGAAAATGTAACTATTTATTGTAGTGTTATAATTTTGAATAAGAAATACTTATGCGCTGACCTAACTAGTACCAGTAGCGAGGAAAAATATAAATTGGAGACAAATAATTATTTCTCAGAAAAAAAGTAGAACTCTAATTATTATTTTTAAGAAATATCACATAACATTCATAACTATTATGTCCTGGGTTAAAATTGATATAGAAATCAAATAATTTATTTAATACAACTTATTTTTACATGAAAACACTTTCAGAATAGTACCCAAACTTAATATGTAAAGGAAATATTATCTGCTTTTTAAGGAAAAAGTCGCAAAAATTAGATATTTTCTTATAAATTATTAATTTAAGCTAATGTAGTTTTTGAGTGGAACAAGGTATTGCGCAACTTTTTTTATTTAATCAAGAATATATTTGGTTAAACAATTAATATTTTTGGTAAAAAATTGGTGTCGATTTCGTCCAGTTATTTGCAAAAAAATGAACCTGAGTCGGACCAAATTCGGAATTTCACATAATCAAATGGAAATATCTCGGGAACAGTAGGAAATTACCTAGTAATCATCTTTTTTTTGGTATCTAGTAGTAGATTACAAAAAATTTATTTTAATCTTTTTGAAATCGATTATAAAAAAAAAAAAAAAAAAAAAAAAAAAATGGCGAGCAATTAACATTTTTTTGCTAAAGTAGTGATATTGCCGTCTTGGTGTCTGAGGTTCAAAATCAAAACTTAAGCTAGACATTACGTTGCTTCTGTTTATTCCAAATTTCATCGCGATCGGACTGCTAAGTAAGTAATGGCCGTATTATTTGCAACACATTTGCTGATGTATCCCAATGTGTAATGGTACTTTAAAAATTCTTTTTTCTTTGACAAATTTAAATATTTTGTAAACAGTTTAAAAGGGCTCCAAAAAGAATTATTTGTTCACTTTACAAAAATCTTTTAAATGTTGACTTAACATTTTTGACAACTCCTATCACAAATAGGGGGAAGTATATATGGATGGGCAGAGATGGTAACCGTGTGAATCTCCCCTAAAGAAAGAAGACCATTTCGGAGTAACTATTTTCATATAAAAGCTGTAAGTTACATATTTTGAGCCCTTTTTTTATTTATTTTCTAGCTCTTTTACTGGCTGCAGATTTGCAACAAATCGTTAACTTTTAAAACAATATAACAAAAAGGAACATAAAAATTGATCGATTTTATTACCAATGTGTAATGGTACTGAAACCCAATTTTGGCCTAGAAAACCTAATCCATATTAACTAATAAATAATAGCTTATTACAAAACATAAATCATTGTAAAAATAAGATTGAATTGATTGATTGATTGAAACATAGTTTTCGAATGACACAGACACATCTCGTTCAATGAGAATATTTGTTTATAATGATTCGAAACCTATATTTTGAAATACGCATCTGCGTTAATCATTATATTTTCTAATTACTTACGCATTCAATTACAAATTATATGTAATTGTAATTGAAAAAACTCAATTACAATTACATGTAATTCTAATTTAGCTGAAGCAAAATTTCAATTACAAAAAATAAAATATATTTGTAATTGAGAAAATATCAATGACAAATTACATGTAATGACAGTATAGGTTCGATTGTACTACCAAAGGGTAGTAAAACCCTGTATTCGGTTTGGCCAGTTTGGCTACCGATTTTTTTTTATGGACCTCAAAACATTTTGAAAATCAGTGCACCATTCAAAAAAAGGTCTCCTCAGTTTTTGGTCTACAGCTAATTCAGACTTGATGATATTGCTTAACTATATCTGACAATAATGTAGTGAAAATCATTTTTTCCTGCATTTTTTTGAAATAATATAAGAGAAAATTATTTTTTTTTGCTTGTTTCAGCATAACTTACAGGGACTGATAATTTTTCACTAACAATATAAGACAAAGTTGTAGCCATTGTAAATATGAACAACTTTTGTGAACATATCAATACAATCTGAATGTGTCTAGGCATCCGAAATAGCATACAAAGACCAATTTGTACCTTATAAATAGTAGTTTTTGACTAGACTACACTTTTATTTTTTTTTTTTGAATGGTGCACTGATTTTCAAAAGCTTTTGAGGTCCATAAAAAAAATTGGTAACCAAACTGGCCAAACCGAGTACAGGGTTTTACTAACCTTTAGTAGAACAATCGAACCTACACTGTCGAGTTCGTGAATTTTTCCAAAAATATTCATTTGTTGCACTGTGTTACATGTACTTGTGCTTGAAAATGTGAATTACAATTAAATTTAATTACAAAAAATTGATTTTAAGAAGTAATTACAATAAAAATGTAACATTCAATTACAATTATTATCCATTACACATTATAACAGCATTCAATAACAATGAAAATAATAATAAAAAAATAATAATAAAAAAAAAGAATAATAAAACAATATAAAATTTACCCTAAAATCGAAAACAAGGTTACTGACCTTTTTTATATATTTCAGTTACGCTGATGTTAATGACGTACTCAGTTGTTTCACTTATGGGCCAGATTTTCTTAGCAAATTTGCATTAAAGTTTAGCATGTTTTAATATCTTACAATATATTTTACCATACGTTATTAGACGGGCAATATATAATTGGATTGACAGAATTAAATTAATATATGGTATTAAACGAAACAGTGTATTGACGCATGTAAAATATAAATTTTTTAAAAAAATTTACGCTGCCATTGCTTTAACGCCTACTTTTAATGTCTGATATTTTTGGATTTTTGTCTTTACTAGACAAATAATTAAAAAGAACTTTAAAACTTTCTCTCTAGGGTTGCTTTATAATTAGTTAAAAATGTATAAGAATTTCTTGAAATGTTATTAATTTATATAAGAAGGTTTTTTTTAAGACATATGTCAAACTTTTTTTTACATTATGTACTTTTTATGTAAAATGAAAGATCGGACCAAGAAACTTCAGATATTGTATAAACATTAATATTTAGAAAATTACTTAATTTTCTTTTTTTAATGTAAAAAATTATCTATATTCTTTCAGCAGACAAAAAATTTTAAAAATTGATTCCCTAGTCTTATCATATAAGAGTTTTGAAAAATTATCTAAAAACACCAATATTTTTAAAAAATTTTCAAAAATCACGAAAATCCGATAGATCAAATTGCGTATTACGGTTGGATTGATATTTGATTGATATTAAAAAAAAAAAACAATTAACCCATTAAGTATATAGAAAGCTTCAAAGTTTGAAATTAAATTGCGAATGCCACTGATTGAATGCACTATTAGAGAATGAAAACTTCAGAAAAAGCTTATTAAGGTAATATTACATCTTCCAACCGAATTTCATCAAAAAATTCTCTAGGGATCGATGAGTAGTATAAAATAGGTTAGGTTGTGGAAAATTGACGTTTACGTTTTGAAATAAATAACATCGTACTCAAAATATTAATATCAACTCGAAATTCAAAATATCCAAAGGAAATTGTGGAATTAATACGAAAAAAACGAAAACAGCGGAGTCGATGGCAAACGTCAAGGTCTCCGCTTGAAAAGCGAAAACTTAATCAAATAACCCACGACAATAACCTAAGAATAAAAAGATTTTAAAATCAGCAATTCACCAAAAACATATCAAATTTAACAAACGAAAAAAATACGGATTACTCGTTATGGAAGTGCACTAAAAATCTAAAAAACACCACAACACATGCAGCACCTATAAAAAACTGTAATAACAAATGGGCAAAAACTGACATTCAGAAAGCAAAGTTATTTGCCGATCACCTACAAAATACATTCTCAACAGATAGTTTATCTGATTATAACGAATTAAATGTAAATGATACTATTGAAATTAATGAAATAGAAATACCAAAAGTCACTCTTTCTGAAGTTGATTTTGTGTTAAAAAAAGATCTGAAATTAAAAAAGTCACCTGGCTTTGATTTAATAACCACAGAAGTATTACAGCACCTTCCTTTAAATATAACTTTTAAATTAACGCAAATAATAAATGCATCATTTCGTGTACATCATGTTCCGAGTTATTGGAAAATAGCTCAAATTAATATGATCCCTAAACCCGGTAAACCAGAAAATGAAATTACATCATACAGGCCAATATCTTTGTTACCAATGTTATCAAAAGTATACGAAAAATTAATTATTAAACGTTTAAAAACAATCATCGAAGCTAAAAACATTATTCCAAACCATCAATTTGGATTTAGAAACAATCATTCAACAATCGACCAAGTGCATAGAATAACCAACGTCATTGAAAAAGCATTAGAAGAAAGGAAAATCTCTTCGGCCGTTTTCCTAGATGTGTCACAAGCTTTCGATAAAGTCTGGCATAATGGATTACTTCAAAAACTTAAACAAATATTTCCAACAAGTTTCTATAACTTACTGCAATCATATTTACAAAACAGATATATTAGAATCAAACATGTAAATGAATATTCTAATCTTAGAAAGATAAATGCAGGTATCCCTCAGGGCAGTATTTTAAGCCAACTTTTGTACCTGATTTTTACAAGTGATTTACCAACTCATCCACATTGTGTAACGGCTACCTTTGCAGACGATACAGCAATTCTATCGATTGGAAAAACAATAACAAAGTCTTCCCAAAACCTTCAATCTGGTGTAAATAAATTGATTTCATGGTCCAAAAAATGGCGAATTAAACTTAATAACACAAAGTCTATATATGTAGATTTTACAAACAAAAAATAAATGGTATACCTATATATATTGATAACAACGAAATTCCCCGTTCTAATAAGGCCAAATACCTGGGTATGACCTTAGATTCGAAACTAAAATGGAATGAACACGTAAAAACAAAAAGAGAAGAGTTAAAAATAAGGTTTCATAAACTAAATTGGCTTATATATATAATCAAATTTTAAAACCCATCTGGACATATGGCATTCAACTCTGGGGTTGTGCTTCAAAAGGTGTTGTAAACATAATTCAACAGATCCAAAATAAAATATTGAAAATGCAGTTAACGCTGCTTGGTATGTACGCAATGCTGACCTCCATCGAGATCTCAAAATTAAAACAGTATCCGAGGTAATTTCTGATATAGCAACCACACATGCAGAGAGACTACGAACTCATGTAAATCCAGAAGCACATAACCTGATTTACACTGCTAATTTAGAAAGAAGATTAAAACGTGCAAAACCCCCTGATTTAGCAAATCATCAACGCTTAGTTTAAGAAAAACTTCTCTTATTTTAGACAAACTGCTTGTTAGCTCTAAGCTAGTTGCAGTAAATGTTTGTATTTTTATGAAAATTATTTTAGTATAATTTTTTTTTAAAAAATAAACATTACAAAAAAAAAAAAAAAACTCGAAATTCACAATTTAAAATATCAAAGTCCAAAAATTTTAGTGTGATATTAAAATATTTGATTGTTAGATTTGAATTGGGATTTCAATAATCAATAATATTATGCCCCAGCATTCATTGTAACAAATTTATTTTCACTGGATTGAATCGTATCAAATTATATCAAACTCAATGTAATATAATAAATTTTTAGGTTCAAATTGTATTTCTTTTAGATATAGACATATATCAAATTTGATACATTTCTTTATTGCATCAAATAAATTATTTTTAATCGGGTGTACACACACATACCTGCAAAATGGTTTTATGAGTGTTCGGATCAGATTTAATAACAGTGTTAAAGTCAGTAGTTGCGATAATGTTTCGGCAGACTAATTTTTTTTTAGCAAATTGTCAAAACTGAAAATTTCTATATTTTCATTTTTATTTTTATCACTTTCATCATTTTCCGTGAATGTATATTCCGTTTTTTTCGATCTCTACCTAGAAGAGGAAACTCTTCTCTGAACACATCGGTAGTTTTATTTGACTTAATGGTTCAGAAATGTAATTAATTACATATTTGTTCAATTATTTTACTGTAATTACAGTTACAAATAACATGCAATTTAAAATTTTCAATTACAATTACAATTACAAGTAATTAGTAATTGCATTTTTTTCAATTACATTTAATTGTAATTGATTTTTTTTATATGATAATTAAAAGTAATTTCAATTGAAAAAAAAGCAATTACTAATTTCATGTACTTTAATTGTAATTGAAATGTAATTGAAATCGCCCAAGTCTGCTTTTAAACTTGGCACACTACGCAAAGCTTGAGTGGAAGTTAAATATGTATAACGTCATTGCAAATGAGAGTTGTTGCCATAAAATGGTATATTAACCCTTCACAAATATAGTCTCATAAAAAGAAAATAAAAATAACGTTTAATTTTTTCAAACGCGATTTAAATCTTTTTTAACTAAAAACAATCGTAATATTTAAAAAATTCGCTATATTTTACTCAAATTGATTTATGGACTTCCATATATTGTAGAAATGTTAATCTCCATAATAATAAACATAATCAAGGCGTTTAGAGCTGTACTGAAATTGAAAATGCATGATGTACATTTGACTGGTTGACCGGAGTTACACAAAATTGTGCACTCATGTAAGTGTTACCTAAATAGGCTTCAGTTCCAAAAATAGATTTAATTTCTTTTAAAGGAGCTGCGTTAGGGTGGAACGTTTTAGCAACATATTGTTTAAAATATCTTAAGTTTTGTATATTTCGCGCAATTTTTATAATCGCTACACTTTTTTAATCTGCATGCAAAAGCTTACAAAAAAGATAAAACACAATTTGGAAAATCTTTTATAAATTTGAAGATATTAGACATTGAAATATATATTTTCCTATTCTGATCCAGTTCTTTGTTGTGGAAATGGGCTAATTTTATTACAAATTAATTTTTTATGCATTAGCTTGGTAAACAAATATATTTTGAATGACGAAAGAAAGCTTCTTTTAACATCAATCCCCAAAAAAGTTTTAGGTCTGCTTAAATTTAATATTTTGAATTTTTAAAGGCAAAGAAATTTTTATTTTAATTATGTTTTTTGTTACTCCAAAAATATTCAAATCGCGTTTAAGCTTGCTAATATTTTTTTTAAACAAACTTTTTTTTTAATTTAAACACAAGCACAACGTGACACTTGAAAAAAATAAATGTTTGTTTTTATTGCCTGTAAATTTATCAATTTATCATGTGGTCGTGTAATATATCTCATGGCTCTAACTTTGTTTACAGTAAACAAAATGTTTTTTATTGTAAGGGAAAGTTTCTTATTGTGGCCTGTTCCCTAAACAGGACCTTTCGCTTTTTCGTGGTGTTGCATAAATATGTCCAAACTGTCATCAAGTTTAATTTCCGCTATCACAGTTTGAAACACTTTCCACTATAATGAACACGATTTACTTGGTTCGTTGAAAAAAAACGAAATATAAATTGTAATTTTTCGTAAACATAAAAGGATAATAACAAAAAGTTTTAAGTAATTCTTCAAGTCGGATTTTTGTAAATGGTAAGGATTTTATTCATAATTTTTAAAAATCTAATTGATTACATTAAGAAATATAAAATAGGCAATATTTCATTTTTATAATATTCTCTGAAGTGGACCTTTGATAATTTTCTTATTTTTTTATTTTCTAATAATAAAATAATAATTTTAAATTTCAAATATAAGTATTTTAGTTGATTTATTTTATTTTATTTGATCATAGAATAAGAACCCTCAAAAAAGTATCTAAAGGTATACAAATTTTCTTTGTCGACTTTACATAATTTTCTAACAATTTGATATGCTTTTAGAGAGTTTTTTAATTTGGGTACACTTAAGGGTACATGTGTGAACTTTCTGAGTTGTTTTGAAAATTATTATATGTTTTTTTAATTAGTGGACAAAAAAAATAAAAGAAATGTGTAGGGCCTCATTAGGGAACATTCCTGTACATTATTAAACTAATATTGGCAAAGCTTATGAGCCGGAGTCGTCTCACTAGAAGCATGATATGTATATGGGGCATTTTAAAGATTTCCGACACTTTGGGGCAAAATATTTTAAAAATTTTTATATGACATAAATAAACTTTTGTGTATGTGTTAGCCGACGTTTAAGAATGCTTAATCCATACACGTTAATAATTCATCTGTAACGGCGCAAAACAAATGGCGATTTAAAAATATAAACTGTCCACAAATTTACTTCAATTCCTTATAAGTTTTTGATGTTTGTACCCCGCTCGCTATTGGTGCAATCTGTACAAAACTACACCAATTTTTAAGACTGCTCTCAAAACTCAATTCCTCCAAATGTCATATGGATAAAACTGCGAAAGTTTAAAAATTGGGAAATTTTAGTTTCACTTGTAAACCACCATTTAACTTTTCTCCAAGCACCCAGGTAGAAATTGCGAACCGTACCACAAAAAAAGTACTGGTAAGCCACTAATATTTTTCGCAAACCTACCGTGTTTAAAACTACTTTTTGCACCCTTACTAGGGTGAATAGGAACCTGTGGACCTCTATGTGTTTTATGTGGAGGAACAAGAAAAAAATTAATTAGTGGTTTTAATAACGTGTGATAGTCTATATTATTTGACTTATTTTTTAGAAATAACATAGAAGAAAACTTTATTTGATAAAAGAAAGATTGTTTTACAATAAAAAAAATGTAATCAAGGTTTATTTTTGATAAAAAAAAAATATTTTACATAAAAAATCTATTTCAAGGTTTAACAAAAATAAAAACAATTTAAATATAAAAAAAGGCA
Organism: Delia radicum; assembly: GCA_021234595.1. Lineage (NCBI taxonomy): Eukaryota > Metazoa > Arthropoda > Insecta > Diptera > Anthomyiidae > Delia > Delia radicum. Next base: position 174,493,879 of record CM037851.1, on the reverse strand, counting down.
TAGAAAAATTAATCAAAACATTTGTTATATATGGAACGATTGATTGAATAATCGTTACAATTCGGCTTGAAGCAATTTTTCAATATTTATATAATATATAATATATTTAAAGGAGAATCCCATATGAAAATGTTATCTATGTAGAACAGGGGTGCCCACGGCCTATGCGCTTGGTGCTCAATTGTTTTTGTAAAAACACTTAGCTATAGGCTGTGTGTTTTAATACACATATAGAGCGCTCAGCACTAGCAATACGAAATACACAAACAACTTTGTCTTATTAGTTTTTTTGTCGTTCTTCACTTTATACACGCAAGCGCAAAGCAACAACACTTTCGTATGCTTTGCTGGTAAACATTGAAATATTTTTTTCTTTTTTCTTTGTATGTATTGGTTTTTACAACAAAAAATGTTGAATAAAAATTAGTTTTTCTTTAAATGTATTGGTGTTTGCTCTTCCATAAGAAACTTTTGGGCACTCCTGATGTAGAACAAATGAAAAAGGAAAACCCAAAATATATACATACATATATTGTGTTCTCATACATTTTATGGGGAATCACAGAATAAGGCATTTATCATACACCCAAAAAAAAAAGTTTGTAATGCCAGCAACTTGTTTGCTGGGAGAATCCTAGCAGAAAAAGATGCTAACATCAGCAATAAAGTTGCTAAAGCTGCCTGAGCTAAGCAACTTTTTTGCTAAGGTTAGCAACTTTTTCTACAAGAATCTTCCCAGCAAACAAGTTGCTGAATTACAATTTTTTTTTTTTGGGTGTAGGATTTAAAAACATATATGAACAGGGGAAAACCAGAGTAAAATTCTAATTTTATATCATTAACCGTAGACACTTTGTATAAAACAAGACAAAAAATTACATTTATCATACAATTTGTATGTAGGTACCCTACCCACCCTATGGAAAGTGTTTTTTCCACACACATAAGGGTTAAAAAAGCACTGGTAACGTTTGAAAAGCACTGGTAACGTTTCTTTAATTCAAGTTAAATTCAAGTGTAATTCAAGTCATATAGTATTCTAATTTGAAGCTTTGATTTACGCTTGATTTACACTGTAATTCAATAGCATACTCCAGGAAAATGGATAATTGAATTACAGTCGAACATTTCAGAGTATATGAAGAAATGCAGTTTATTTCAAGTTCAAACAACACTTTAAAAATCGTTGTATTCAAGCCTTATCTTCAAGCTTTAACCAAGCCTTTTAAAATACGATACAAATTATGTTTGGTGCAATTTATTAGCAATAATAAACTTATTTTTCCATTATAATAAATATTTAAATTCGAAATTTTAATTTTATATTAATAATCTGAGGCGCGGGTAACTATGTTTGTTATTTCTTCTTCTTTTTGTGTGCTTTGTCCTTGTTTTCAAGCTGCGTTTTTCTAAGCTAGGAAGAAAAAAAGATTGTTATACAAAGTTTGGACTAAAAAAAAGATGCATCATTATAAAAATCCAAAGAAATAAATTCTGATTATTTTTAAATCTCCATGAGAAAATTGTTTTCATGTTTGTATATTGTTTTAATATTAACAAAAAGGAGCATCTTGAGATTGCGAAAATGTTCGCTGATGACCCGGTTATTAGGGTCAGTGACAGGATACTGCCTGTGCAGGTATTTGTAAGGCACTTTCTTGTTGTGATTTTCGACAGGAGCACGTGGTTGAATGGATCTTGGGTACCGGAGGTTGGTGCACAGGTCTGGTTCACGGATGGCTCGAAACAGTCGAACATGGATACGGGGACGGGTGTCGTCGGACCCGGAGGGATATTTGCCCATGGGCAAATATCCCTCCGGGTCTTCGCTATCTGTATCTTTGTGAAAGAGTGTCTGCGGAGGAGGACCGTGGAGCCACGATCTACATTCTATCTGACAGCCAGGCGGCACTTGGTGACTTGAGGGTTCAAGATGTGTCGTCTGATCTGGTTAAGGATCGATACATTCCTCTCTAAATCGTCTAGGATTTAACAACTCCTTGACACTGGGCTGGGTTCCAGGCCATCAGGGCAACGAACGGGCTGACTGTTTAGCCATCTGTGGAGCTCGTCGACAATTTATTGGCCCGGAACCCTTCTGTGGTTACCCAATGGGTATTTTAGAGAGAGGCTCAGAAGATGGAGGGAGTCGGAGTTTGGGGCCTATTGGGCCAGACCGCCTGGGCAGCGACAGGCGAGGCTGTTTATATCTCCCTCTGGGGAAAGATCGCTGAAACTCTTGCCTATGACGAGGGGCGAACTAAGGACCGTAACGGGTTACCTCACAGGACACTGTGGCCTTAGGTATCAATTGTACAAGATGGGACGATCCTCTACGGATACGTGTAGATTTTGTGAATTGGAACCCGAGACCTCTGAGCATGTTGAACTGGATTTTTACTGGAAATACACTTAAAATAAAAATTCAACCCAAAGTGTTTGGCATTCTAAAGAAAAATAGTGTGTAAAAAACATACTATTTTTGCCGAATAGTAAAGCTATTCGGTATTCTGCCGAATAGTAAAAACATGCCCAATATACCCAATAACGAATATGTTGAACCATGTTCAACTGGAGGTTTTTTGGTCTTTTCTTTTCTTATTTTTTTTTTTTTTCTCTTAAATTTTTGCAATATATTTTTGTCCAACACTGTCTCAAACATGTTAGAACATGTTTCGAACCGTTTTGTTCCCCTTGAACTATCGCTTTGAGTGTAAACTTTCTATATAGTTTTCTCAATAATTTTATATATATTTCATCGTTTTTTTTTATATATTTAAGTGATTTAACGGAACTGAACTCCATATTTTAAAATTGTAAAATAGTTTGTATTTTTAGTCTTAGAATAAACGCCAATAAAGCAAGAAGCTTTAATTTTGTTAAACAAAAAAAAAAAGGGAGACCCCGGCATTTTTTTCTTTAATCGACTCATACCCCCATTTTAGAAATAATTGGAAAGGGTGAAGATACCCAGCCCAACATTTGGTCCTTCGAAAAAGTCCTAGAATAGGCTAGGACAGGAAAAAGTAGTGACGTGGAGTCTACTTAAATCTAGTGAAGAATTGTCAGTTGACTCACCCCGCAGCAGCTACAACTTCAACAACTTGTAAAACATCAACAGACAAAGGGTCTGTAACTTTGCATCACCACAAGGACGTGGTACAACAACATCACAGCAGCACATCATCAACGATTGGCATCATCTCATCACCAACCCCGGCGGTAAGACAGGCAAATCAAGGCGGCAAAACAACATAACCTCACAACCCATACCGGCAAACTTCAAGAGGAAGACAGTATTTTGGGGTAAGGCAAGGAATTGACAGGTATGTTTTGTGTATTTTAGTGATTTTGTGCGACAATAAACGTTTTCCGCGCGACAAAACCATCCACTGATTAAAGTGGCCACTGGCCACACATACACACACACACATTTAAAGGGGTCATCTTTTGTGGTCATCTTTTTGTTGTTAACAAACAACCACAATTAATCACCACTACCCGGCATCATTTTCACCGCCACAAGGGTACATACGACAAAATAACCCACTCGGTATATTCACAAATGACCACTAGTTCTTCCTGGTCAATAATTTATTTAATGGAAATAAATTTTAAGTCACCACCACTTAAATTGGTCACAAAAAACATTTGTTGCATATAGCACTACACAATTGGTGTATATCCCACAACGGATGCAGCCAACAATCACTCGATTTTATTTTTTTTTCAATAATTTCTTTTGAATAAACAAATTTTAATTTTAACAAATAATGCACAAAACAGAGAAAAAGTGAAGAAGAACAAGAGAAAATATGATATTTTGACAGCCCATTCATATTTTACCACTACCCAACACTACTCATTCGCATACAAAAGCTAAAGTCTATGAAACCTTGTTGAGGATAATGTAATAGATTAAAGCAGCGAATTGGGTAAAATACAACCGGGCGCAGTAGGAAAAACCTAAAAGGAGGAAAAAAGAAAAAGAACAAGCAACAAGTTCATCGTGTTCTTTAAGAAATCGGCAACATCGTGTGATAAAAAGTGTAAAAGTGGAAAATTTAAATTGAGAAATTAAAAGACAATTGTAAAAGGGAAAATTAAAAATTTAAATAGTGAGGTGAAAGTGGCAAAGAGGGAAGAAACCTTAAGTACCGTAAATTAAAAAAAAAAAAAAAAAAAGGAAAAAGTAATAAAAACTGAATATAGTGAAAAAAAAAAAAAAAAAATTCCGCCATTTTGCAAAAACGGATTAAAAATTTTAATACCCTCAAGGTTATTTTGCAAAAAGAAAAAACAAGTGTAACAAGTGTGTGTGACGTCGAAGAAAGCCCAACATTTGAAAAGCCAAACATTCCACAAGAAGTAAAAACCAACGGGTAATAATTATCAGAGGTTCCCAACGAGTTAAAATAAAACAGAGGTGAGAAATTATATTTTTATATAGAATTAAAGACTGGTGGGGTTTATTAAAGGAAAAAATTGGAAATTTTTCAAAAATTAGCAATAGAGAGGCGCGGGTTGTGTATTTTTACAATTAGAACGTCCCGTAAAATTATTTCATACGAAGGTTTATGAAAAAGCCTCAAACTTAATACAATTAATGCTTGCAGAGATTTCGAAAAGGAAACTTAGTGTGTCCCGTGAAAAACAAGCTTGGGGATACGGTTGCAAAAATTAGAGTGTCCCGTAAAGGGGAAAAGAAAAAGGAACATTTTTTTTACATAAATTTCTCTAAAATTTATCGGCGCTGGCGAAAATTTTTTCGAAAATTAGAGTGGACGAATTTTTCAATTTTCGAATCTTCACAAATTGTGGTGTAAAAAATTCCTTGGTGCATAACCTTATCAAAAAATTAGAGTGGTACGAAAAATTATTTCGTAAATAATCTTCAAAATTACAGTGGTGCAAAATCTCTTGTGAAATTACATAAATAGAATTTCCTGAAGAAATTTATCCCCGCAAAATCTTTTGCAGAATTTTCAAAAATTAGAGTGGTGCGAATCTATAAATTAAAAAATAAGTTGGTTGAGAAAAATTGTTGACAGATTAGGGTGGACCGATTATACAATTTTGACGAATACGAAATATTTCAAATATTAAATAATTTCTTGGAAAAATTTATTCGAAAAATTTGCAAAATGTTTTGAAAATTTGAGTGGCGCAAAAATTTAAATTTACACAAATAAAATTTTATTAGCATAATAAATACTGTACGATACACAGCAACAATTAAAATAATTTCAAGCGGAAATTTTACAAGATTATTGCGGTTTAACATACAGATAAACCGAGCAGAAAAGGAAATCCTCAGGGTGGATTTGGGCAATAGGGTCGTTTTTTCGGCATAGGTAGGCAACAATGGCAGCATCGAAGAAGAAATGCAAATCCGACTTAAAACAGTTAACAGCGTTCTGCACGAACTTCGATAAGACGTTTAAAGAAGACATTACGTTAGAATTACTCGAGGTCAAAAGGGCAGAATTAGAAAGAAGATGGAAGAAACTTATAGAGTCCTATGACAAGTTTATAGAACAAGAAGATGAAGGAGAGGATAGTAAAGATGATTTGTCATTGCGTTATGAAGAGGCCTATGAGTTGTATCAGGCAGTAAAGGCAACAATCTTACGCAGTTTAAAAAGAGTTGAACCCGTTCAAAGCGAACCAGCTGTTCAAAGGTCATCATTTAAGCTCCCGGCTTGTGAGATACAGTGCTTTGAAGGGGGGTATTCGAAATGGCCAGCGTTCAGGGACATTTTTCAAGCAGTGGTGGGAAAGGAATCATCACTGGCACCATCTCAAAAACTAACCTATTTAAAAACAAAATTAAGAGGCGAAGCTCTCAACATTATTAAAGATTTTGACGCAGTAGATGAAAATTTTAGTTTGGCATGGGAGGCCTTAACAAATAGGTTTGAAAACAAAAGACTGTTAGTAAACGATCAAATGAAAAAGGTTTACGCGATACAAACTTCTCAAACGGAAAATTTAAAATCTATAAGATATGTTAAAAACACAGTGGCCGATTGCTTAGCGATTTTAAAAACCTTCAAGGTTGAAGTGGCACACAATGATCCCTTCTTACTTCATCTAGTAACTGCAAAACTTCCTGAAGAAACGCTACGGGCCTGGGAGGCTACACTGGAAAACCACAAAGAATTACCCTCATGGTGTCAACTTAGCAATTTTCTCACATCTAGAATAGAATTTTTAGAAACAGTGAGCGAAGTAAGAAAACCCTTAGGTAGGGAGAGTCATCAGTCAAAATCCCAATTATTTTACATTCAGGCTGAAACTGATAAACAAACTTATAGTTGCAAGAAGTGCAAACAACATCATCCACTGAAAAGCTGTGGTCAATTTAAAGCTCTCTCCCCAAATGAGCGTCTTAAATTTGTTTTTGACAATAAATATTGTGTCAATTGCCTATCAACTACCCATTTTAAGACAAAATGTCAAAGTAAATATACTTGTAGCGTATGTAAGCAAAGGCATCACACTTTGTTGCATCTTGAAAACCGCGGAAACACGGGAAACTATAAAAATTCAAAGCCCCATGCAAATCCAACTCCTCAAAATAATGAAAAGCCTTCAGGTTCAGGTACTCAACCTCAAATCAAAACTTATACGACTCAAGTTGATAGTACAGCTTTCTCAAATGAAAATATTTTAGAAAATTTTCAATCTCATTTTGTTCAGACCGAGGGAACTACAGTTTTGCCCACAGTGCTAGCGCAAATTGAACATGCAGGTGAATTATTTACCATTCGAGCTCTTATAGATACCGGTTCAGAAAAAAGTTTCATAACTACAAATCTGCAACAAAAGTTTGCCGTGCCTCTTGAAACCAAAAACTCGAAAATTTCTGGACTAGGTGGAGCGGTGGTAGGAAAATCAAAAGGCAGATGTAATATAATCGTAAAATCAAGAATATCAGACTTCAGATTAAAAGTCAATGCTGTGGTAGTACCAACGCTTTCAAACTTTTTGCCCTCACGGTCATTTAAACTCAAAAACCTTGACGAGATCAAGGATTTAACCCTGGCTGACCCGTTTTTCTATAAACAAGCCAAAGTTGATATGATTATTGGTAGTAATTATTTACCCTCTATAAATCTTGAAGGGGTACGATTAAATGTGCTGGGCGCATTGGAGGCAAGAGAGTCTCATTTTGGTTGGTACTTATTAGGGCCAGAACCCACTACCGATATAAATTCATTTTCAACTACAGTTTCAGATTCGGATGATTTTATTCTTCACGAACAAATGAAAAAGTTCTGGGAACTTGAAGAGGTAGAAAAACATAACCCGGTAAACGCGGCCGATAATTATTGCGAAAATTTTTACCAAACAACAACTACAAGACAATCAGATGGTCGTTATGTTGTACGACTACCTTTTAAGGAAGAATTTCCAAACGAAATTTTTTTAGGTCCCTCAAGGAACATGGCTCTAGGGCAGTACCATAGGATGGAAAAAACGCTAGATAAAACGCCAGACTTGAAGGAACAATATCGTCAGGTTCTCCGAGAATATATCGACTTGGATCATATGGAACCCGTTTTACATAGTGATGCAATTGGTGAAAAACAATTCTCGTTTTTTCTCCCCCATCATGCGGTCATTCGACCCGAAAGTAAATCAACAAAAGTACGCGTAGTTTTCAACGCATCAAAGAAAACAAATAGTGGATTCTCTCTGAATGACGTGCTTCATCAAGGCCCAACTTTGCAAACCGATCTAATGCAAATGGTTCTGAACTGGCGAAACTATGAATATGTATTTACTGGCGACATTCAGAAAATGTACCGCCAGATTTTAGTGCATGAAGCAGATCGTTCATTCCAAAGAATTTTGTTTCGAGACAAAACTGACAGTTACGTAAATTCCTTTCAATTAAAACCTGTCACATTTGGGGTAAATTGTGCGCCTTTTTTAGCGATTCGAACGCTTCTACAGTTGAGCGAAGATTGTAAAAGTTTATACCCAAAAGCATCATTGATTTTGAAAAACGAAATTTACGTAGACGATATTTTATCGGGCGGTTCTACTCTTGAGGAGGCCAAAATAAAACTCGACCAACTAAATAAATCATTGAATTCCGCTGGCTTCCCCTTGAAGAAAATTACGGCTAACAACGGTTATTTATTGCAACATTTGGCCCGGGAAGATCTTCTTGACGAAGAATTTTTAAAGTTAGATGACTCCAGCACAATAAAAACCTTGGGGATTCGCTGGAATGCGATGTCTGACTTTTTCTATTATGTTGTAGAACCGACCCAAATATTACCCTCCGTCACAAAGAGACAGATTTTATCGGTTATAGCAAAACTGTTTGACCCTCTTGGTTGGTTAGGCCCAATTGTTGTGGTGGCCAAACTTTTAATGCAAGAATTGTGGGAAACAAAAATAGATTGGGATGAGGGTGTCCCACAGATTATTCTAATGAGGTGGAATGCATTTCTCAAAAATTTACCACAGATTTCTACTCTGAAAATCCCTAGATGGGTACATTTTTCGCCAGCATATCAGATTCAGATTCACGGATTTTGTGATGCATCGGAGAAAGCGTACTGCGCGTCAGTTTATATGCGAACTACTACTCCGGAGGGAAAAATAAGCAGCAATTTGCTCGTGGCAAAAACAAAGGTTGCACCTCTCAAAAAGACCACAATCCCTAAACTTGAACTATGTGGCGCTGTGTTACTTTCGAGATTAGTGAAAAGCTTAACGGCAAACCCAAAGTTCCCCTATGAGCTCCTTTTGTGGACAGATTCCTCGATAGTCCTTGGATGGCTACAAAAAGAGCCTCAAACCCTTAAAACCTTCGTTGCAAATCGTGTAACGAAAATTCTCAGCATCACCAGTACCAATCACTGGAAGCATGTCAAAACTGACGACAACCCCGCGGACTTAGGAACCCGTGGTTGCTCCCCTCAGGAACTCGTAGATAGTAATTTATGGTGGCATGGGCCCACCTGGCTTCAACAACCTGATGAATATTGGCCAAAACCACGCACTTTTGATCCCACAGATTTGGAAACCAAAAAGATTTCGAGTTTTCATTTAATGCAGCCCCAAATCAATGATAAAGCTAAGAAGAACTCTGACGCTCAAGAGGAGACAAATTATGAAGACCTTTTGGAAAGGTTTTCATCGCTGGCACGAGCTTTAAGAGTCATTAGTTATCAATTTCGTTTTATCAACCGAGGTTTAAAACGCCCGTATAAAACCGATGCGTTCATCACCACAGAAGAGATACGTTTTGTAAAAAATCGACTTATATTAATAGCCCAAAAGAACCATTTCTACAAAGAGTATGAATGTTGCCAGCAAAAACAACCTCTTAACCGGAAAAGTCGAATACTTACGTTAAATCCGTTTAGTGACAAAGAAGGTTTACTGCGTGTCGGTGGTAGGCTTAATAACTCCGGATTAAGTTATGATGAACGCCATCCCATAATCATCCCGGATAAATCCCGTTTCGCCACATTGTTTGTAGAATATACTCATCGAATCCTACTACATGCGGAGCATCACATTATGCTTCGCGCTATAAGGCAAGGGTTTTACATCCCTCGACTTAAAAATTTAGTCCGCAAATGTGTTAGAAATTGCAAGGCCTGCACGATGTATAAACACAAATTTCAACATCAGATAATGGCCGCACTCCCACCAGAACGTGTTCGCTTCTCGCTACCATTTACGTATACCGGTGTTGATTTCGCCGGTCCATTTTCCATCAAGTCCTCTATTTTACGCAACGCCAAACTTTTAAAAGGATACGTAGCGGTATTTGTATGTTTCTCCACTAAAGCAGTTCACCTGGAAGTCTGCTCAGATCTCTCAACCGCTGCGTTTCTGGCCTGCTTTTCGCGATTCACAGGACGTAGGGGTCTCCCAAAGACCATGTTTTCGGATAATGGGAGAAATTTCCTTGGGGCCAGCGTGGCTTTACTTAAAAGTCATAATGAATTTTTGAAAACTGCCGAACGAGCCCTTGTTGAAAGGTACGGTTCCCATGGGTTTGCTTGGTCATTCATCCCGCCTTATGCACCCCACATGGGTGGCCTCTGGGAGGCCGCCGTGAAAAGCATGAAGTCGCACTTAAAAAAGGTTGTTGCTAACCTCACTTTTACATATGAAGAATTTGCTACTTTGCTTATTCGAATTGAAGCGGTATTGAATTCTCGCCCATTATCACCGTTGACCGAAAACCCATCCGAATTACTTCCCTTGACCCCAGGTCATCTCCTTCGAGGTGCGCCAATTATAGCCCCGCCCGAACCCCCTGACAATCATCAACTAGAAAACTTAAATTTTATAAAACGTTGGGTGCGGTTAAAAGCGCTTCAACATATTTTTGCGCGCCGCTGGAAAAGTGAATATCTCACCGAGCTTCAGCGACGCTTTAAGTGGAAAACCGAACAACATAATGTGAAGGTAAACGACTTTGTACTAGTCAAAGATGATATGCTACCCCCCACTGAGTGGCGAACGGGACGTATCACGAAGGTTATCCATGGTAAAGATAGCAAAGTCCGAGTCGCAGAAGTACAGACTCAAATTGGTAATATTACGCGTGCAATCGTGAAACTTTGCGTACTACCAGTCTCTAACTCCCCACCAGATCTTAAGCCAAACCCCCCCCCATTAATCCACCTGATTCAAAACCCTAAAGCCAGTTCCAAGACAACTATGAGAAAACGGTCGCTTCACAAAATCTCTAATCTCACAATGCATATTTCTCTTTTCTTTTCTCCCTCTAGCCAACATCATGACCCGGTGCAATTTATGCCTCATGAGCCATGCCATCCGGCATTGTCCAATTTTTGTGGCCATGGACATACCAAAACGTCGGGCCTATTTAAATAAATGGGGCTATTGCCTAAATTGTATGGCGAAGTCGCACTCGCGCCCAAAATGCCATTCCACCATACGTTGCGCAATTTGCGGCGCAAACCATCACTCTATGTTACACCGGGTGCGTCCTCATGACGGCCCGAATGAAAGTTTCGAAGTTGCAGAACCAGAAGAGGTTGGAGAACCTAAACCCATCGAAGCTGATCCCCAAGAGATGCCACCTTCACCACGGGAGCTAGTGTTGCTTGAGTTGCCCGTACACCCACCTCATTGGGCTAGCACTCTCCCCCCCCCTCATCCGTGTGAACCTTATTCTTAAGGGGGACCCGATGTGGGTCACGTTTGTGCTCGACGACGAAGCTGAATCGTCATTTTTGCTCCGCAGTGTGGCAAACTTATTTCCGGGCTTCTCCCCAGAGGAGCACCATGCTGTCGAATACGGTGTATTCCACGTATGTCCCACGTATGCCCCCCGGGCGCATTATGAGCCAATCGCTCGCTGGCGACTACCATTACGTGACGACGCTATCATCGTGCCACCCGCCATCAACGACCCGCAACTGGTTAACCATTTTAAATCGGTGAAGCCTCTAGCTCACCCGGGATTTGCCACGTGCCGTACGATCGACGGAATCATCGGTCATCGGACGCTGGCAAATATAATAAGACCAGAGGTGATCAAGAAAAACCCCAATTTGCCAAGAATACCACGATCCATCTTTGGCTGGAGCATCAGCGGCATCTGGAACGGCTGTTCCTGCCATCCTACTGGCGCGGGAGGATGTTGAACCATGTTCAACTGGAGGTTTTTTGGTCTTTTCTTTTCTTATTTTTTTTTTTTTTCTCTTAAATTTTTGCAATATATTTTTGTCCAACACTGTCTCAAACATGTTAGAACATGTTTCGAACCGTTTTGTTCCCCTTGAACTATCGCTTTGAGTGTAAACTTTCTATATAGTTTTCTCAATAATTTTATATATATTTCATCGTTTTTTTTATATATTTAAGTGATTTAACGGAACTGAACTCCATCTTTTAAAATTGTAAAATAGTTTGTATTTTTAGTCTTAGAATAAACGCCAATAAAGCAAGAAGCTTTAATTTTGTTAAACAAAAAAAAAAAGGGAGACCCCGGCATTTTTTTCTTTAATCGACTCATACCCCCATTTTAGAAATAATTGGAAAGGGTGAAGATACCCAGCCCAACAGAATAGTAACCGAATATTCCTGAGATCTCTAGTATTAATCCGTTTACTTTGTATTGATTGATTGGTATGATATATTCTAACGATATTGACTCGAAAAATCAATATTTTTTAAGATTTGAATCGCGATTCAAAAAACGATTTAGTTTTGTTTAATATACACAATGTTTTTATTAACTAAATTTTGTTTAATGCATTACTAATTTTTAATTTAATTTTTTAATGACGTCGAACTTATCACTTTTTCTTATAAAAAAAAAATTTAATAAATTTGTATTTTTGTATAATTTCGAACCATTGGCACCAGCGTGTGGTGTCACCGTTTAGTCGTAGGGAAAGGATTTAATTTTTATGTTTCTATGTGCTTTCCCACTTTTCCACACTGGAAACGTTGGAAAGCACTTTCATTTTGTTTTTTTTGTGCGTTGGGAAAGTACTTGATTATTTTATTTGGGTGTTATTATTTGGGCGTTGGGAAAGCACTTTTGCAATTATTCATACAAACAATTACAGTGAGTTTCCAGTGCTGGCCTCTTTATATTTTTTTACCTGGGTTACCATAGTTTTAATGTATGGTCTACCTATCCCAGTCCAACGTTTCTCTCAATTCAAATAAAATAAGAGGCTTCGAATGTCAGTTTATCCAGGTGTAGAACATTTTTTAAATAGCTCATATATGTTTAATACTTAAAAAAATAAGAACAAAAACATTATTTTTTCTAATTATGGATAAAATAACGTTTATACTAGTAATTTAAAATAGTTATATGAATTCCTTTTTATTTTGTAAAAAAAAAATAGCTTAAAAGATAACATAATTTAGTAATAGGTACTACAACTAGTTGTACAAGTACGAGAGGAGTAACTTAAACAGGTAAAATTATCTTGTGTAAGCATTACAAGTAATACTCCATTTTTAGTATTTCATGAAGGAGATGGAAAAAGAATAAAAAAAAAAAAAACAGCATTATGTACACATGTACATATTAAGCAAAGGCGGTAGTCGGATTATTTTTCAGTAAAAATATTATATATGAGATTTTAGTGATTAAAACAAACTAAACTTTTATCAAATCAAAGTCTTTCTAGTTTATTCACTGCATTTTATTTATCAAAACTAAGCATTGCCCTCAGACAATAGATTCTTATTGACTCATTTCACACATAACATAATCGAACCCATTCAATTTTAACCAAACTTGGTATTTAAGGTAAGTGTCATAAAAATATGGCATCGCCCAAGATTTGGGTTAGCGGTTGTTTAAATATCGCGTTTAAAAAAGTAAGTCGTACATAATCGTAAATTTCTTTGTAATGATTAAAGCTATGTGATTCACTGATACATCATTTCAAAAGTACTGTTGCTATGCTTGTGATACATATTTCACAGTCAAGTTTTAGAGTTTTCTTTTCCATGTCAGTCAAGGAACCCATTTGTTATCTTGTTTAATTCATGCTTTGATATTTTTAATATTTTTAATATTTTACAATAGAAAGGTACAAAAAACAACTTAGGTAAGCTTCAAAATCATATAAAGTGGAGAACGAAAGTGAAATATTTTTATGTAAAATAGTAATTATCATCAACAAAGAAAACCTTGTAATTTTACAAATGAAATTATTAATGTAATTTATACTTTGCCTGCAGTTGTTTATAAAAAAAATTGCAAAGTTGACTTCGATATTCTTACAATAACTAATTTTTTGCGTATAGAAATTGAAGAATTTTTTGTAAAAATATAAATTTTTTGTCCTCAATTTTTTTCAAGGTCCATTTTGAAACAATCTAATAAACCAATTGGTTTTTAAAAGCTAATTGATAAAAAAAAGTTCACTTTTACTCTTAAGAAAGTTATAAGTGAAAATGTGTGCCGTGAAATATTCGTCCTCTCTTCTAAGTATGAAAAATAAGTCTGACTAATTGTTAGTGTCCGACCAAAGACTTCGGCCAGAAAATGCTGGAAATATTTAACAAATTAAAAAAAGTGATTTTGGGTAGAAAATTATAAGAAAAATCCGTAGTTAAGCAATGAATTCAATATGCGGCAGAGAAAGTTCGAACAAATTTACAGCTAAACTGTGTCTTTTTCCTTAAATTCTGTACTCAATATCGAATTAAAACGGCGCAGACAAAAAGATTCTCATAGAGTTTATTTTGTCTGTTGTATGTAATGTCTCGGTTTGAGTTAAGCTAATTATTTGGGCGATGCAATGAAACAAATGTATTGTCTATCTTGAAACTTATCAAACTTTTTGAAAAGCAACAAATAAAATATAATATATGACAACAAAATATATAATATGACAATATCATTTGAAAGTTTTGGACTTGAAGTAGAACAATATTCAAACTAAATATATGAAAATGTAGAAAGTCCGAAAAAACAATTTTTGTATTTTTAAAACAAAAATTAAAACATTTTTGGAGAAATATAATGCTCACATAGCAAAAATTCCGACAAAGCTGAATATTGATACAGACCTTGGGTGCAAATAAAAATACAAATTAGAAAAAAATACTAAAAGTCCCATCAAACCCATGCCTGCGAAAAAAGTTATTCCAGATCAAATTTTCGTTTTTTTTGAATTTTTCTCGTTTTATAATAAACGTCATATTATATATTCAAATTTTAGAATCGCGACCATTTCTGAGATAATGGTGACTCTTAAAAAAAAATATATATAACAACAATTTTGTAGATGATTTTATGATCTACAATTTTGGTCTGACTTTTTTTACCGTTTAGGAGAAAAATCCAAAAACAGATAATTTTGACATTTGACCTTGAATAACCTTTTTCGCTGGCAATGCCATGCCATGGGGTATCTTGGTATGTTTTTGTAATGGTGTAGCCAAGGTCTGTTCGCATATTCAACTCTGTCTGAATTTTTGTTATGTCTATTTTGACCTGACTTTTTTTTTGCACTTTTGCGCATGGAAAACTAAATTTAAGGACCTCACATTTTAAATTCATATTTTTAATAGAAAATAAAAATGTTAAGCTTTCATTGATATTTTTTCTTCGACATCTGTTGTAAATGTAGATGCATGCCTTCTATTTCCCAAGGATTTTTTGAATTGCGAGAAATGATGGACGGGGTAAGGTACTGTTGCCGAACTATATGAAGATAGTAGGAAGTGCCAATAAGATTGTAAGCATATATTTTTTCAATAATTAAATAAGCTCATTTTTAGATATGGGCATTTGAACTTACGACTATCAAAAATGACCTTTGACCCTTTCATGAAAATAAAAAATATGCATAAAGAGTATATTTTTAACTAGAAAATAAGGCCAACACGAATTTGATATCTTGCACAGTTTAAAAGTTATAATCAATTTTGTAACGATACTTTAGTCAAATTTGATCGTTTTTTGCTATTTTCATGACGTCATGTATCCGAAACCGAAAGGTTACGGACTCTGAAATTTATGTTTCGACGACTTGTCGTCGATTATAACAGTTATGGTGTGATTTCACTCACATGTGGTCTCCTGTGTAACATGCATATCGATCTTATTATGAGTTGCAAAAAATATTGAAATTTGTCGTAGATTACTAATTATCAATATATATATTTCGGAACAAATTTATTTATTTGTGAACTTCACTGATTCCCAACTTGAAATTTTAATATGTTGTAAGTACACTCAGGAACTTCTGCTGAAATTTGTGTAGTTGTTTGAGTTGTAATACAGTAATATTTATTTCTAAGTATAAAAACGGTAATTTGTTGAAGAAATCAAGCTACGACATTCATTTTATACAGTACTTTTTTTTTTATACAAAAAAAAATAAAACAAATAAAAGTTTATTTATTTTTTACTGCATATGAGGTTCATTTTGACAACAATTGTGGTAAATTTATTGAACATTAAAAAACAAATGACAATGTTAGTTAAATTTACTGAAATGTAAGTCGTCATTTCTTTAAGTGAAATTTCATTTGTTTTTAACTACATTTGCAGTGGCCAAATTGCAAAATTAGTTTCATAAAAATTAATTATGGGTTTTTGAGATATTCGAGAGTTATGGCAATTTTAGCAATTTCATTATACTTTTCGCGAAATAATTATCTCTGTGCAACTCTATTTAAAGAAGATTAGTTTTTTAAAATGACATAAAATTTTTAAGCTTGGTGTTAACGCGTTCAAAAGTTATGATAATTAAACCATTGTATATTTCTTACACATTTGTTAAAAAACCCCAACTCTGAGCAACGATTAAACGCGAACTATAAAGAATTTTGGAAATAGAAGAATTCCGTAAACTCCACAATTTACTAGGAGAATGCTTTTACCATGTTTACTAAAATCAGAAGAGGTAAAGTATAAAATGTCATCATATTTAAAAAGTCCCTAAACAAAAATAAAAATTATTTGTAAAAAAAAAATTAGCTTTGTAAGAACATACAAAACGTAAAATGTTAAATGTTTGAATATAAATTAATAGTAAAAGATGTACTTTCTTCATAATCTTATCGAAAAATTTTGCTCCGATGAGCGGTGAAAAATGTGTATTATCTGTTGTGGACTCCAAAATAACATTACTGGCTAAACATTTTTATGTAGAGATATTCGTCAAAAGTTATAAAGATATAAAAATATGATAGCAATTTCCTGAACAGTCGTTTACTTGGATGTAGAATAAGAAAGGAATTATTATTATAACATGATTAAAAGAAAGCATGACAGATGGTTGCAGTTATACAAACATATATGTACATACAAGTAACATATATTAAACCCAACGAAAATTGTTTATTTTGTAAAATTTCCATTACCGGTAAGCTTTGGTCGCATCAATTTTAAATTCGTTGCTATTCATATTTTCACTTTCATCTCCAATACGCACAGAAGCTATTCCATAATACGCTAGTGATATGAAGAAAACATATGTTTTTTTGTTAACGATACTTTCTATATTACGCTTTAGTGCGTTTGACAAGATAATTATTGTTTTTTTAATTAAAATATGAAAATATTTAAAATTGTTTTGATTATTTATTTAATTTCAGCAATATAAAATCAACTCTGGAAGAGTAACAAGATAAAGCTTGTAACAAAAAATTTTGTTTTCTTGTCTACCAAGTTTATAATAAAAAAAATGTAATTAACCTTTGTCAGTGTAATTGTAGGGTTTTTTTCTGCAGAAGCGGTAAAGCTTTCGCCACTTTTTTTATCGCTGTCCTTTTTGAACGATAATTTTTTTTAACTCTTTTTTACCCAAAAACACACATTTATTAAGGTACAAATACACCATACAATATTCTTGGGCAAATTGTGCAAATAGTTACCAGTCTGTATGTGATATTCGACGGTAGTAAAATATATTGAAATAAATCAAAAAGGGTTTTAATTTTTATTGCTCAATCAAGAACTGTGAAAAATATTTTATATCGAACAAAACAGTAGTGCCATATTTTGTGCTTAAGTATTGTACATATTATTTCGCTGTGAAGGGCAAAATGAAAATAATATTTGCAAAAATATTGCAAGGTGTGTGGGTATATTTAGCTTTATTTTGTGTATTTAAAACACTAATAAAAAAATCGGCATACCTATAGGGAAAATTTGGCAAGCTATTGACTAATTTTTTTCAGCTGTAAATATAACGGTTTTGGGGAAAATCTTATATTTTTCAAGAGTTTAAAAGGCCGATACTTCGTTACCGGTAGTTTTATATATCGGAATTATTAGGATGGAAAATCAATTATTTTTGAAGGAATTTTTTTTTAATGTTTACCCTGTTGATCCAGATGCTATAAATGAAAAATACGTAAACATTCCTGTGGTTGAAGCCGATATTGGTTTTTACAGCAGTAACCAATACAATCGTGATACTAATTACAATTTTTCTTTTAATTGTGTAAATAATTTCGCTATCATAAATACCCAGCCAGAAATTGCCAATGGTCTGAAAAATCAAGCACTGGCAGAGGACTTTTTGCCAATGATCCAACAAATAAAGTGCTGGCAAAGCACTGATTTACAACGCTCTGCCAGCGTTAGTAAAAAGTGCTTTGCCAGTGCTTAATTAACAAAATTAACAATAGTAAAAACAATAAAAGCACTGGCACAGCTCTGGCTTAGAACGCTCTGCCAACGTTCGTAAAAAGTGCTTTGCCAGTACTTGATTTGCAAAATTTACAACCGTAAAAATAAAAAAGCACTGGCACAGTACTGACTTAGAACGCTTTCCCAACATTGGCAAAAAGCGCATTGCCAGTACTTATTTAGAAAATTTACAACCGTTAACTTAATAAAAACAGTGCCACATCCCTTGTTCACAACAAGTGTGGAAAAATACAAAACTAAATTGCAATTTATGATTTGAAATTAAGAATATAATAAGAGTATAGTCAGCACAAAGTATAGATTTTGTACTAAAATTTTACTTAAGAAATTTATTTTCAAATTTCTTTCTTGAGTAAAATTGTAGTAAAAAATCGTGATAAGTTATCACATAAATAATTTGATAAAAAAAATATTCAATTATTTTGTAATTAACTTAGCTGAAGCAAGCCTATTGTTATTTCTGTTCAAATTACCAAAATCATTCAATAAAAAATTTGCTAACGTTTCAAAAAAGCAACGGCCAAGCCCTGCCCGGTGTTATCATTTTGGGGTTGGCAAGGCACTTATTATATTATTAAAAAAAAACTTTATTGGTTGTTCTACCAATGCTTTGCCAACGTTTTAAAATGATGGTTTTGGTACTGGCAAAGCGCTCATTACCAGTGCTTTGCCAACGTTTTAAAAAAGTAACGGCCAAGCCCTGCCCGGTGTTATCATTTTGGGGTTGGCAAAGCACTTAAATCTTCAGATATCCAACGCTCTGCCAACGCTCATACCACCGTTGAAAGCACTGGGCCAATGCTTTGCCGTTCGTATTTTTCTGGCTGGGTAGCTGTATGTCAATAAAATCAAACGCTGTTGGAGTTGACGAAGTTCATCCAAGATTTTTCAAAATTCTTCTTCCAAATATATTGCCTTTCGTAACTCATATTTTCAACACGGTAATTACTACTAGTTGCTATCCGACAAACTGGATTTTAGCTATCTTGCCCTTTATGCCTAAATTACATGAGAAAATCATTCATAACTAGACGTCTCTTTTCGTAAGTGATCAAAAGCTGTTAACTGACCAACAATCAGGATTTCGCAAAAAACACAGCTGCATGACTGCACTCGTAGATGTTGCTGAAGATATAAGATGCGAATTAGATAAACGGAAAACAAATTTTCTAGTACTCGTAGATCATTCGAAAGCTTTCGATACAGTCGATCATAATCTTCTCTGTTTTAAACTTCGTAATATGTTCAAGTTCTCTACAACCGCTACAACCACTACACAGCTGATATCAACATACCTCACCGGCCGGCATCAGTATGTTGAAAGTAGTAATAAAAAGTCAACTTTACTACCTGCGATAAGAGGCGTACTGCAAGGGTCAATCGTTGGTCCTCTATTATTCTCGATTTATGCTAATGATCTTCCGAATCAACTGCATCACTGTAAGGTAAGATTGTATACTGACGATGTTAAAATCTATACCATTTGTAATTTGTCTGAGATTGAACAATATGTTGTAATGTAACATTGAATGATGATTTGCAACGCATATATGTATGGGCTACCGCAAATGGTTTAAGTATCAACCCTAATAAATCAAAATACTTTGTTATTGAAAAAAGAAATTCTACAGTCAACAACAATATACCTTATTTATAACTAAATGGTAATCGTATAGAAAGGTTTAATTCAGCAAAAAATCTTGGTATTTTTTTTAATAGAAACTTGACATGGTCTAACCATATTAATTATGCCATTGGTCGTAAGAAGTCCATGCTAAGAACGCTCTGGTCCACACAGTATTGAACACCTGTTAAGGTAAGAACACTTTTAGCTAAAACCTACTTAATGCCTATTTTGATGTATCAATGCGAATTATTTGCCAAATGTGATTCCAGAAGCCAACAAAAACTTAAGTCAGTGTTTAACGGTGTTATACGTTATGTTTATGGTGTGAAAAGATTTGATTCTATTTCTTCTTTCACAACTAAATTATATGGTATCCAGTTTGTAGATCTACATAAAACTAGACTACTAATATTAATGCACAAAATCGTTTTTACTTAACAACCACAACATCTGTATAACCGCCTTACCTTGTGTAGATCGAATAGAGGAAAACAAATTATATTATTCAGACACCACAGTTTAATATAAACTTGGCAATTTTTCACTAATGCAATTCGTCTTTGGAATCGACTCCCACAAAACAAACAAATAATAAGTCACGCACAGAACTTTAGAAAAAAAGTTTTTATACATTTTTCCAATTAAATAATTTAAATTATTAAATAATTTAAATTATTAAATTAAATTATTAAATTAATTGATTATTTTTTTTCCTGATTTTTAGTTCTTTTTTTCAATTATTATTATAATCATGCCATTTTGTCACTTTTATTTATTTATTTATTTATTTATTTATTTATTAATTTTTCTACTTTCTAATGCAATTCTATATTTAAGAAATATTGTAAACACTGTATTTTGCTAATGAAACGTTCTATACTGCAATAAGAGGTTCTTAGTCTTGTGTATAGAATTGAATAAAGACATATATATATATTATACCCTTTCAAATTGATTGTTTTTGTAATTTCAAGTTTCAGATTTCTACCATAAAGGAATTGCATAGGTCACTAAACGTTATTTATACAATGATTTAATAAAAATCCAAAAGCTATATTCAGTATATAAACCCATACCGAGACAAAAATATTTTGAATATTAGATTTTTAGCCCTTTTTAGCGGATGCCTGCAACAAATTAAAGGTGCCTGGCTCCAACGGAGACATTTTCGCTTTTTAACCGGTACCTGTTGGAGTTTTTAAAAATTACGTTTTCGTTGGCTGAGCAATTTACTAACCAAATTTTAAGGTTATTTATTCAGCGGCTTTGGCCGGCCCTTTAGGGGAATGCACCCACCTAAATAAACTCCTTTAAAACGGTTAAGGTAGAGAATTTTTCTCTTACTTAACCGCTATTTTAACCAAGCTCCTGGACATATGTTTTATATTCAAAAATTTCTCGCCAAATGGCTTGGAACGTAGACTTTTACTATAATTGCCACTCGTCAAAGGAATTTCCAAAAATCTAGTTTGTGCTTACCCAATTTGAAGTTCCTTCAGAGGTTTGCCCAGGCCGCCAAGGGAGGAGATTTTTTCCACCTGTTAGCCCCTCTTTTACCGAGCCAATACATATAACAAATTTCAGCTTTTTTTTTGCACAAAGGGAGTTGGGCAGGCCGCCAAGGTTGAGACTTTTTCCTTTTGACCCCTCCCAGTAGGAATTTCCAAAAATCCAGTGATAGCGGAAGTCTACCTTGCTAAATTTCTAGTTGCTAGCTCCAGCGGTATAGGCTGATGTTGAGCCAGTCTGTGAGTGAGTGAGTTAGTGAACAGGTGAGTGAGTAACGACATTCTTTTTTATATAGAGACTCAATATTTATAAAAATCGATACAACTCTTTGTTTTAAATGAACTTATGTCTGACACGTGAAAAATCTATAACAACGCATAGTGGTCGATCCCATTGGCCAAAAATAAAAAAATCAAAGTCAGAAATGTGTCACCAAGTGTGGCATCACTGCTTCTTAACAAAACGGGGTTTTAAAATTTATAGTTGTTTCTGTTTTATTCCATCTGTACCCTTTAAGAACAGCTTCAAAATAGAGAGTTAGTAAGCAGCTGGTTTTTGCAGTGTGAAAAAGTGTAAAATTAAGTGCAACTTAAAATTAATTGAATGAATATTGTTGTAAATTTGTTGTAGAATTAATTTTTTTTCATTGTCATTGTTAGTGTTCGTTCGTCCATATATGTAAATTTTAACTGGAGTTTTAGTTGTGAAGTCTCCAATGGGATTTTTTTGGTTTACTAGTTAATATTTCAAGATTCTAAAATTGGTAATATCAGATGCACATTTTTGCCCGTCTTTGTGTTATCCCCCTCAGACCCAACCCGCCTCGTTGTTTTTATGTCCAAATATGAATTTTTGTGTGATGTTTGTTAATTTATGTTCGCGTTGCTCTGTCATTGTTATGCATGTAAGGAAACGTGTTTGTTTTTTTGTTTTTCACCGACTTTTAATTTAATTTTTTCTTAATTTGATCCTTGCTATAAATTGTTTTTGCAATAGGCACATGGTATAATTGCAAACTTTCGCGTTCATATATTTTTGATATTTAGTGCTCAGATAGAGCTGCAAATGGTAAAATAGCTCGAAAACTGAAGGATATCGTGAAAAGCTATATAAAAAATGAGGGCTACACATTTGAATAAAGTCATTTAGAAATACGATTAAATAATAATTTCAAAAAATTTCAGAATTTGGCAAAAATGCAATCGTACAAAAACAAGAGTTCAAAATACATATTCAGATTGTCTTGCCCAAAATGAGTCGATTTTATTAAATTCAGAAATATCTGACTTGAATCAAGATCGAGGACGTCATAGATATTTTTTGATTTGTAGATTATTAAATTTTCAAGTGCCATTTTTCAAAATTATATAGATTTTTGTTGAAGTTATGCTAATGTAAACTTAAAAAATGGAAAAATTTTGCTTTTCTTCATCCATTAAAAAAAAATTAGATCAAAATTTCAAAATATGGTCACAGTAAGTACTAGAAAATTGAATAATCTGCAAGTAAAAAAAAAAAATTCATCAAAATCGGTTCAGTAGTTTTTGCTGTACAACTGCAGCCGATTTTGTTCTTTAAAATAAGCATCCCACAATTGGTTGGCAACCCTGGCGATTCTAGTTGACCAAAATTTGAGTTATAAAATTTTAAAAATACACCGATAGTTTATTTTTTCAATAAAAAAACAGAATTAAAAAATATTGCGTATTTATTTTGTATAGCAGTTTAAAAATTGTTAATATTAAGGCTGTTTTTTAGTAACAACCCCCTTAACCTTTTTATAATTTTTTATTACATATTATTTCATATTTAATTAGTCAATATTTTCTTTTTTAAAACTAATCTTGTAAAAAAGTTGTTAACAAATGAATTAAAAACTAGTTTTGTACATTTTTTCTAAATTTTTGCTTACGTGGGGAGAATGTGGGTGCTATGGTACGGTAAGGGGTGGGTATGAGTCATCAACCACTCCCATTTTATCATTAAATAGTGCTGACATATTAATAAAGCCGTGGCCGAAGTTTCACGATGATACCTATACTGGAAGTATTTTTGGCCGCCGACTCCATACAGCACCGACCACTGTGCAACGTAAAGAATTAATATAACGTATACGTCTTTCAAAATGCAAACTTTTTTCATGTCTATCCACTACACCGTTTAAAGCTTAAGTGTAACATTTGGTTGCATGAGCGGTGATAAATAGCTCCAGAAATCATGTAAAGTTACGATTTAATTACTCTTTTAAATATAGGATGTTCCATATGTGCTCCATTGAAGAAAGATCTTCTTCTACCCTTTGTACAAATAATTTTGAATTTCAGACATGTTTCCATGCCAAAAATCAACATCTTATCCCATAGACAAGAGACAGGATCTGTAAAAAATACCTGCTCATTAATTTTCTGTCTTCAACCACATGTCAAAATTTAGGCGTAATTACTGGGTGAACCCGGCGATACATTCTTCTTAGGTTTAAGAGAGATGCAGTTTCCCAAAACAATCGAAAAACAAAAATTTTTGCTGGGAAGTAAAGTATGTACAGATTTTTCTTTTCATAAAGGAAAGTATATTTCCATTCTTACTATGTGCAAGCACATGTGAATACATTACATGTAATGTGTGTACAATGAAATACACATAGTCAGTCAGGTAAGTTAAGTTTCTTCCTATTTTTACTAGTACAATGTCAAAAACACTCATCATAAAACATTATGATTCACAATTTCATATGACTGCATATATTCACACATGATTATACCTTCGTATTGTAAAAGATATCATAAAGATTATAGTATATAAAATCTTTGTATTTATTACGGTGGCAACTAAATTGCAAACTCCGAATTTTATGTTTGGTCGACTGAAATTTATTTATAATAACTTAAAAAAATATGGACTAAACCAATTTAGGTTAATAGATTAATTAAACGATTTTTTTTAAAAAATTGAAATGTTAATTATTAAAAACTAAATGTTAAAACTAAAGGTCGAAAAAAAATGTTTTCAAAAAACATTTTTTTATGCCAAATTCAAAAAGCATTTTTCACTTTATGGTTAACCAGTAAAAACTTATTAAGTATTCGAATTTCTGTCTTTACTCAAATGCAATATTTATTGATTAACGACGCTTTAACGGGCCGCGATATATCGGAAACGTTTGTATTTTTATTATTTTTTTACAAAATTGATACCTTAATTACTTTTTAGCAGTTCACGATATCATGTACCTTAAATCTTAGTTGGTATTTGTGTGTGATGCAAAAATTATTTTTAAAAGTAAAAAAGAGAGTTTTCCGTCCACTCTAACGCCTATTTTTCATATAATCGAATGTCTAGTTGAAAATTCTGGTAAATACATACCTTTTTGCTCAGTCGAAAAAGGGTTCCTAAAATAGCGTTTTTAGCCACCATGTGCGCATGTTGAAGGAGCTGAAATTTTAAAAAATAATTACGCGATTTTTTTTACTGATGCGAAAACCGTAAAAAAGTGATGATATCCCAAAATAAAATTTTCGCGACGAACTCTGATGAATTTAGCTGATATCTCAAATTAAAGAAAATTTTATCAAGATTTCAAAAACAAAAAATAATACTCTTAGAGAGAAATATCGAATTCTAGCTATAGAAGTCCTTATTAGGTTTTGGACAATGACTATTGTGATTATTCAACTTTAACGACTTATTACTATGTGTTCATTTAAGATATTTCGCCATTGACGTGCATTCTACTGGTTCTCCGGTTAGACTTAATAACACCAAGTTTTACCAGAAAACTGATGGTTAATCAACAAAAAGGTTAAAAAAAAAATTATTCAAACTTACAAAGCAAACTCAGATCGCACTCTTACAGCAATTACTAACACATTGAAGATTTTACGACCCCTTGCCTAAACTCAATTTGAAGTTGTATTTTCAAATTTCTACCTAGAATATTTTTTTTTCTATCAAGTTTTTTCTATCAAGTTTAAAAATGTCTAAAAATAGATTTGTATGAAAACATGTAGCATATAACGAAGTTTTTTGAAAAGCAATTAAGCCAAGGGTTTGTACAAGCTTGTCTAGCAGCAGCACGCAACTGAGTTCCGGCTCTAGCTTGTCGGCAATCGGGGGATTCATTAGCTACTATAGCTTGCAGGCTATTGATACATATACTATGAAGGTTATTTTAATTGTGTGCGTGATTTAGGGAGGAGGGGAAATAAAATAGATAGAGGGAAAAAGGAACCAAAAGGACCAGTAACACCTTTTATCAACCGGATATGTGTTGATGTTGACACATATTACCCCTCCCAACCTTGATCATGTAAAGAAAGCTTAAATTATTGTACATGATCCCATATGTTTACCCTATCCGAACAACTTGCGAGAAATTTGAACACTTAAGTTTATAGTTTCATAGTTAATTTAAACATTTTATTTAAAAATAAATTAATAAAAACCATAACTAATGTTTTTATATTCTAAATAAAACTCTTTAAAAATAAATATTAAAAAGTGAGATTCAATGGAAAATTTTAGCACAATTAAAAATTCAAAAAAAAAAAAAAAAAAAAATTTAATGTAAATTAATCAAGCAATAATTAACCAAAATTTAAAAAAAAAAAATCAATCATCAATCGACGAAAAAGTATCTGATTAATTCAATAAAAAAAGATAATCAAAATATAATGACGATGTGTGAAGAGATCAAAAAAAAAAATTGCTGAAACAAAATGTAAAGGTATCCGTTCGGATACCAGGGTGTAAAAATTATATAAATTAAAAATATAATATAAAATAAATAATAAATAATCAAAAAAAAATATAAACGCGAACTTGTGCAAATTTAAATCATAGTTAAAATAATGTTGGTCAACCGTTTCAATAAAAATATCAACAGTAACAGAAAAACTATAAATCCGAAAAATTGTAAAAGAAGTGCAAAAATATGTAGTATTTTAGTCCTGACTATATTTGAACCCGCGTTCTTCCTAAAAATGTGAATTTGCGATACCCGTTTATTAGGCTATATTCAATTTTTCCTAATTTAAGAAAAAAAAATTTGTTTTAACAAATGATAATAAAAATAACAACCGCAATATTTTTTTTTATATTAAGAGCAACAAAAAACTATTTAAAAAATTAAAAAAAATGTTTTTTCTTCACTAAGATTTGATACCACGACTTCGGAAAAAAACTATATGTTTAAAAATTTTAAAGAAACAAAGATTTAATTCATTTAACTTATGTACTCATTAAATGACGCGGCGAATTCATAAATAAAAACAAACTGTTAATCTTAATATGTTTTTTTTTTTACAAATAATTAAATGTAATAGAAGCAAATGATGTTTATTGTTAATTATTTTTTTATTTATAAAGTTACCACTTTCTTTATAAAAAATAATTTTAATTTTAATTATTAATTCATTTGCTTTAATTACTTTTAGTAAATCACTAGTAAAATACACAAAAACTTCTGATCACCATGTTCTTAATAGTATTTTAACAGAAAGTTTAGTCTATGTAAACAAAATGTTTACAAAAAGCTTTACCTCTGCTAGGAAATGTAAAAAAATATATAATTACGTTTTTACTCTGTTATCAAAATTTAATAGAGATTAAAATGTGTGAAAATAGTGATTAAAAGCTTTTATTCATATTAAAGAAAAGAAATAGAGAAAAAAAATATTAAAATTACTCACATTCACCAGAATCCTGCTAGATGATGATGAAGTTTGATGTTATTTGGAGGTTTGAGATGGTGGCTGTTTTCTAATCTATTTTTTGTATTCAATTTCATTAATTGTCTATATTTTAATAATTGTTTATAAGTTTATTTTAACTTTATATCAACTTTTCAAATGTTATCGCAAATAGGATAAAAAAAAATAATCGATAACACGAAAACGATATTAAAAATTGAAAAAGAAAACCATATGCTAAATTTTTATACTATTTTTAACTTTTTGTTTTGATCTCAATTTTTAAATAATGGCACTTTTGACTTTACGAGAGTATTTGCTTTTTTTCCGCGTGCAGATTATTTTTTTAGCAAGATAAGATAAGTATTAATATGTATTTTTGTATAAAATGATAAATTTAATATTAAATAGCATTAAAAATGGCATTTAAAAAATCTAAAAATTGTGAAAATTCACTTAAATCAGGGGTGGAAAATCCTCTTTCAGACTCGTGTTTTTTTTTAAAATACTGAATGAGCCCCCAAAATCTAAAATTATATAGATATTAATTTTGATTCTGGTGTGTAAAAAAGTAAAGTAGAACGATATGGAAAGTGTGAAATTGGAACACTTAACACAGAGAACAATTCTCTAAAAATAAATCATTCGGGATCCCTCCCAAGCCTACATCAGAGCAAAATTTGTTTCCGTTTTGCGCTATTTCGCTTAGTATTCGAGATACTAGCCAGGATGTGAAATTAAAAATTTTGAAAATAACCAGTATCTCCAAAACTGAACGATACATAATGTTTGTTTCTGGTCCGGGAAAGATATTTAATGGAACGCAGAACGAGTGGAATCGGAACACTAATCAAATTTGTTTTATAGAAACGTATTCCCAGGTTAAGTATTGCAAAAAAGTTTTCTGATTTGCGATGTCTCGCTTAATTTTCCAGATACTAGCAATATTATAAAATAGCTTTTTTGTAATTAGCCGGTATCTCCGAAACTAAAGCAGATAAGGCAAAACGGATAAAAATTTAACCCCCCAGGAATATAAATACACCTTGATAAAATAGGCAAGGTCCGGGATAGGTCCCAAGGAATTAATTGTTTTTTACTTATAATACAAATAGATACTCCTAACAAAATAACAAACTTTGTTCTCAGTTCAAAACAATTTCGTTACCTGTAATCAATTTTCCAATTTCACCCCACTCCGTATCGTTCTCCGTGTTCAGTCTTCCAATTCCACTTATTCTCCGTTACATTAAATTTCGTTCCCAATATTATTTCATATTCATATATTTATTACACATCATTTCGAATTCAAAAAGTGTCATTTCGATTTCAAAATTGTCAATACAATGACATTTTTCTTGTGCAATCCTGTTGTTCGGTTTCATTTATGAGGATATTCTTTGAAATAAATGCTGTTTTTTAACAATTGTAATTAGCATTTTATACAAAATATTTCATTATTATTAAATGGTAATTAACTTTTATTTATCTGCTAATGGTAATTAAGAATTGTAACGCTTGGTAAGTCCCATATTAAAGCCATATTTGAATATACGATTTTTTTATTATTAAAAATAATTAAGTTAAAAAAAGAAAATTAAAAACAAAAAACATTTTAAAATATTTTTATTTTTTTTATTGTTTAACCTTTTTTTAATTTTTGAAAGAAAGAAATAAATATATACAAAAAGTCTTTGTATAAATATATATTTTTTATACTTCAATTCTGGAGGCTCTAGTTTTTAAAACTTCTGGTTCTGATGAGATCTTTAGCCATATTGAAATACATGTATCAAACTAGCTAATATATTTAATTTGTTTTACTTTTGTAAATATACGGAGGATAAAAGCTCGTTATAAGTGTAAATAACATAATAATAATCTCAATGTATTTAAAAGCAAAAAAAAAAAAAAGAAAAATGCAAAAAAATAAGATTTGGCCCAAAGTAAAACTAAATATTTTTATATGAATAGAACATTTTTGATTTTCAAAGTTTAGTAACGTCATGATGCTTGTTAGGAAAATACCATAGCCACGTGTTTGAGTGCTAAGAAGACACGAATGGAGCAAATTGTATGAGTAATGGGTTTTTGTTTAAGCTCTGCTTATTCTGCAGGCTCTAGCTTTTCTAAAATTTCGGGTTCTGATGCGATCATTAGATAAATCGAAATAAATGTATCAACCTAGCTAATATATTTAATTTGCTTTTTGTAAATATACGGAGGTGGAAAGCTCGTTATTAGTGTAAATTACAAAAAAATAATCTCGATATACATAAAAACCAAAAAAAAAAGAAAACTGTAAAAAATAAAATGTTTCCGGTCTCTTCGCTTATATGTTAACCCATTAATGCCTGACCCCCGATTCCATTGTCCAATATCGATGAAATTTCACACATTCTTTACTTAAGGTTTTGGAAATTATTTGATATAATTTTCTTTTCGATTTCCCATAATTGGGACTTATGAATTAACCACTGATATAAAATAATTCCTCTGTGGTTTTTTAATTAAATTATTTTGTTATGCTCTTTCATGTAAAACTCTTCATTTTTACTTGAAAATAATCGATATTTCAAGCAAGGGTACTTCATAAAACTGTAAAATACGTATTTTAATGGTCATGTAATTAAATCATACCTGTAGCCAAAGTGGGAGTGGTAATACCCAGCTACAAATTTTTTGCACTTTAATGAATACCTAACACTATTAGCCAACAATAAAGTTTTCCGATGTGTCGCTTCTCCAATTTTTCAGAGGCAATTTCAATTCTTTCTTTCAATTTTTCAGAATATGTAAATTTGCAGACAATTGAACAGACAATTACCAACCCCCAATTTTACACCAACATTTTCCTAAAGTATTTTAATCCTTTCTCCACCTACCTGTAAAAATCAATTTGATGCAACTCTTACGTGGCTTTAGCTATATTTTTTTTAAGATGGCTCCTTTTTGGGTATTTAAATACCCATTAGGCAGGAATAGGTTAATTCCAGTAAAGAATGCCGCTTACATACTAGCAGGTTTAAAAGGGAGTAAGCCAAAAAGATTCCATTACAAACTCGCTTACATATGCCATGATTTTTATATGGCGAATTCCCACTTGGAAGCATTACTTTTGGGCAAAATAAGCGCGGTTTTTAGAGCTTATGAAAGGCTATGATTTAATGGCTTTCAGTAAAATCATATTTCATGTCTAGATTATTACGATTAAAAGTAATAATATGAATATTATATAATTTATTTACTAAAATTCTACAGATATTAATGTGTTGTTGTTAAAATTTTGGATATATTTACATAATAATTTAATTTTTTTTCCTTACCATGTGCTAGCTCTTCAGAAACAGTTAAATGTCTAATTAGTTTTTACAACATACTAGAAAACACTAAACACAAATGGAAATCTTTCGGGAAAACTGGTACAGATTATTTATAATACGCGATATGAAACTTTCTGCATGACAACCTTCATTCTTGTAAGTGAGTAAGAGTAAGCTGCTTACAACCTTCCTCTTTGTAAGGGAAAACTATAAGCTCAAGACTTTTTTGTTTGTTTTTTTTACGAAAATTATATGATTCTTTTGCCGCCTCTTAGTATGAGGTAACAGGAGGCACTGACATCAGAGCATTTGCTTTCTTCCAAAAACATAAACAAATTTTACTGGGAATAAGTCTAATATCAATAAAAAAGTCGCACATAATTTTGATTGCGGTTTCCGTACTATTTTGAAGAATTTTTTAAAACTTTACCTCTAATCGCTCAAATTTATATGTTGCTTTTCTGGAAAGAAAAGATAGCAAATTTCTGATATTAAAAACAAAAACGTATTAATTCTCAGCATACTTCCATTTTTACAAAGACGAAAAAATCTTGATTGGATTAGTATTTTCTTTTTCAAAGAGTACATCTTGAATGAACATTTTTGTTTACAGTTTTGTCAGTTTTTTGTTTTTATATACATCGAGATTATTTTTATGTTATTTTTAATTTATAACGAGCTTCCAACCTCCGTATATTTACAAAAATAAAGCAAATCAAACATATTTGCTAGATTGATGCTAGTATTTCGATCTTGCTAAAGATCTCATCAGAACCCGAAGTTTTAGAAAAGTTAATAGGCAGAATATTAACAAAAAACCTATTAATCATTAATTTTTCTTCATTATTGTCTTCTTAGTAAGCAAGCACGTGGTTAGGGGTTTTTATTAATTAAAAGTTTTCTTATATGTTTTTATCGATATCAATGAATCGCGTTTATTACGCCGGTCTTTCTTATATTTATAAACATGCTGTAAAAAAATGTGTAAACAAAATCATTATACGGCAACCCTAATTTTAATATACTGTGTTGTTATATCACCTTCCTATCAAAAGTTATAGGCTAATTGATGTTTATTTAACCCGTTATTGCCCAGGCGGTAATTTTACTTACCAGCACTTTAATCAAGTATAAAACTCTACGTATTTAAAAAAACCTAAATTTTCATTGGTGAATAATTTAACTTACCATATTTTAAGAAAACAATTTGAAGGATATTAATTTTTTGTTATCTTTCGCGTTTGGGAAGGATATTCGCCAAGCTCAAAAAAAGAATACATTTTAAAGCAACTGGGAAAATTATAAAAAAAATGTATGTTGATTAAAAATGTTTCTAAGACCTCATTATGAGCTCTTTTATTATAAAAACAATTTAATTTAATTTACGACTACTAAAAGTTGAAAATACAGTCGAATATCCTAGTGTTGAGTTTACTTACAATTGGGCCGAAACATTACAATTGGGCCGAAACAAATTAGACAAAATTTAATAAAATCGTTTACTATTGCACAATGTACGCGTTATTAAACGTTATATGCTTAGCACTTGTTTTTTACTCGCTATGGCTGATTCAATGACAAGTCCGTTGGATTAGGAGCTGATACTGCTAAAAATTTCTTTACATCGTACCATCTTTTGTATTTACTAAGCACAGAAAATTTTTTTCCAACAGGTAATTTGCAACTTTTATCAACTAATAAAATTTCAAGTTATTTTTTCTTTAAATTACTGCACTTGTATTTAACAGAAACTGTTCGAAGCAACAGAATTGGTAACACCCAATTGCCTGAAAAAATGGCCAAGCGTGATGACACGAATGAAGTATTGGCCATACGGTGGAGAGACAATGCATTTGTTACTGTTATTAGAAATCATGGTATAATGGATCCAAAAACAAACGCCATACGTTATGATCGCGCAACCAACACTCATATTACCGTTAAAGTTTCTGGTGCTCTTACGCAGTATATCAAGTATATGGGGGGATTAGATTTACATAACACCGCGTTGGCTAATTATCGGATTGCTGTACGATCCAAAAAATGGTGGTGGCCACTGTTTATAAATTTGCTTGGCAATATGATGGTTAATGCATGGAAACTGCATGCCGTGGTATCAACAATTAAACGATCAAAACCAACATCGCAGCAACAATTTCGTGCAGCTGTTGTTAATGAACTTCTTACATGTGCAGAATCGCCCACAATCGAACAATCTTCAATGTATACATCAAATTTAAAACAAAAATTGCCAATTAAAGGTCGAAAAAAACATAATTTTTATTTTTCAATAAAAATTATATCAAACTTGTTATTAAAGACAAAGTACAGTATAGTTTACTCCCCCTGTTTTGTTTATGAACGAAACAAAAAATAAAAAGCAGGAAAAAATAAAAACGTGTATTGAATATCCACCAGAGGTGGACCTTGCACATAACAAACAAGTTTTCAATTTAGTTTTTGATCAATTGTTATAATCTTTAACTTCAAGCTCGTATATTAGTTCTCATGTAGTGAGTAAACTAGTTTATATGAATGTTTGATGTTTGGCATGGGACTGTTACCGCTTTCAAAACGTTTTCTGATGATGGGAATCTAGAAAATTCCCGAAATAGATCTATCAACACATTTCTGAAAGGGTCAAATAGTAAATTTGAAAACAAAAAACTCTACAGATTATTTTTTAGGACAATATCCTAATAAAGAAATATAGAGTATGGGCTCGAACTTGAATAATTTTCATTTTAATAAATATGTATTTTCACTTTAAATCAAATTGTTGTATTATTTCAAAAACACTAAACGCATCGGCCCACTGGTAACTAAACTTACCATCTCATAGCTCACAAACCAGTTGTTCTATTTTCTTGTAATTTAAAATATATTTTTGCTACACCCAAAAACTACCATATACAAAGTTTCAACGAAATTGGTTAACGTTTTCGGGTAGCGGGAAATAATGGGTTAAAGCTACGTTGGTAACAAATGGGTTAAAGTATTCTTTAGTGGAATTCAGACGTGATGGCGAAAAACTACAAACGCAGTTGAACCATATGTAGTCCCTAGTTTTACGGATATATTGATGTGTTCATGTGTTAGAAAAAAAATGGAATTTGTTGCAGGGTGCAATGTAGTGAACTACACATCAACTAGTCACAAAAAACCCTACTCCCCCTTTCCATCCTTTCATTTCCTTTTTTGCATATATCAATATAATGTACTGCAACAGCACGAAAAAGCAATTCTTTTACTCTCTATGTCTGATATATACATATGTACAATCAAGGAAAAAAATTACTTATTCTTTCCTTTCAGAGGAAATATTTATATAACAAATTGATAATATTATTCTATACCATTTATTTAACCGAACATCCATTTAATATTTGAAAAACCCAAATATATTTTATTAAAACCAAAAAAAAAACAACAAAAAAAAATATTTAATAATTTTCCTTTATTACAATAACACTTGTTACAATAATGTAACAAACTCAACTAAAAAATAACAGTTTAATGCCCACACTATTGTGGTTAGATAATATTCATTCAAATTTTTAATCCACAAAACTAACATGCGGGTTGTGACTTTTAGTATCTGTTTGTCCTTCCATTTGTTTCTAACTCTGACTAGCTGCACTGCTTTCACACAAATACAGTAAGCTGCTCTTTGACTTCTCTCCATTCCAAACTAAACATACTATACACTCAAATTGCGACAGGAAAACCATCAGTTAACACGTAAACATCATTATGTCATTAGTTTGTAAATGACTAGAATCTAGTGTAGGGTTTTTAACTCGGGAATTCCCGGGAATTTAATCAATTTATCACTTCCCGATTCCAGGGAATTTTGATCGGAATTCATGCGAATTTAGAACAACACTAAAAGAACAATATTTGCTTAAATAAAAATTTGTAAAAAGCAAAACAAAGACATTTCTCTTCTTTTTAAATACATAAATCACATAAGGATAAAGATTTTATTCCACTATATAAAATCAAACGTTTTAAAAAAGTCATATTAAGGGTTGTTTTTAAGGTAACCATACACTAGCATCATTATTTCACAACTTACCGATTTTGTTCTTTATTCCATTACCATAGGTTAAAGAACAAAATCGAGAAATTGCTCAATAATATTGCTCGAGTATGGGTACTTTAAGTAAAATAAATGTTTGCAAATGTTCCTGAATTAACTTTTTTCTAAGAAAAATAAGCTTTCACTATTAAAATAATAATAAATATTTCTTTTATAAATCCCGGGAATTCCCGGGAATATGCGAACAAAAATTCCCGATTCCCGGGAGTTTAGAAATGTTGGTAATTTGAAAACACTACTTTAGTGTCATGTCACTTAATCCTTATGTTAGTTGAATTTTCATGAACTTTTAGTATAATATAATTGCTTCTCTACATTAAATAAACATATTTTTAGTAACATTGTGTTTAGGGTACACTCACAGAAATAAGTCTGAAAAACTTAATGAAAAGTAGTTAAAAATTGCGTTGCAGAAAAAAGTAGTAAAATCAGCAGTATGTATTTGCCAAATATTAATAAAATAGTTAGATTTTTAGTTGATTGCACGAAAGCGGACTTGCAGCGTCATATATGCGTAAAAAATTGCATTATAAATAGTAAAACAAAAAGACAACTCTACCTTTATAAGATAAATGAAATACAGAGTTGCTTCTGTCTTTAATTCGTCTTTATTATTTCGTTTATTTGTATGTACACTAAAAATTCCGTAAAGTTAGCAAAAAAAGTTAGTTGAGTCAGCAAAATTTGTTGGTAGGATCGTTGCAAAAAAATTGCTAATATCTGCAAAAGTGTTTTGTTGCAAATCAGTGAGCTGATTATATCCCATTATTTTTAACCCATTATCCTTTGAATACAAGTATCTGAAACTGTCACTTATTGTTTTTTGCGTCTTTTGCCTGTATCTTCAATTTTCAAATTTATCAAAATATAACGCATTTAGTAAATTTTTTAAATTAGTTTACGTAATTTATTTATTGTTTTATTTATATTCCCGATCCAAAAAAAAAACTTTACATCTCAAATACAAAATTAGATCTCATTTTATGTAGATAGATATTTTTTCTTATCCAAGTTTATCTCAAAATTGGGGTGTCGATTAATATTCGATTAGATCCCTCAAATGTATTACCGGATTAAGTTAGATCAAAATTTATCTCAAAATTGGGCGTCCCAATATATCTTATTTAAGAGCCTGTCAAATTCCAAAATTACCCTTACGACTAATTTAGATCTACTTCGATAAATAACAAACCCTTTGAAATATTGCCATTGTTTTTTTTAATGAAATTAGAATTAACAATTTTGTTTAAAACGAAAATTTGTTGTCTAAGAGACTATAAATAAAATTTGAATTATTTACAAATTTCAAGCATATATTTCGTGTTTTTAGTCCGATTTATGAAGATCAAATATATGTAATTTAATAACTTTTACTTTAAATATATTTGTATTAGTATCCCAGTAAAATAATAATACTGAGAAGCAGCAAAAGAAACGAATAATTTTCGTATAAACAAACAAAAATGTTGAGCTTACTGTTTTCCCTAGCAAGGACGTAGGTTATAAGCAGCTTATCCTAGACCCTTACAAGGATGCAGGTTGTAGTGTAGAAAGTTTCATATCGTGGATTATAAACGGTCTGTACCAGTTTTTCCGACTAATTTCCGATTGTGTTTGGTGTTTTCGAGTATGTAATAAAAAATAATTAGTCATTTAACTGTTTCTAAAGAGCTACCACGTGGAGCGGTAAAAAAAATAAAATGATTATATTATGTGTCAATAATTTGAAGAAAAATTATTATCTGTAGAATTTTATGTAAAATAAATTATGTATGTATATTAATATTATTACTTTTAGTCGTAATAATGTAGACATGAAATATGATTTTACTGCAAGCTTTTTATAAGAGCTAAAATCCGCACTTATTTTGCCCAAAAGTAATACTTCCAAGTGGGAATTCGGCATATAAAAATCATAGCATATGTAAGCAGGTTTGTAAGGGATTCTTTTTGGCTTACTAACTTACAAACCTGTTTGCATGTAAGCAGCGTTTTTTACTGGGATGTATCTTATTGTATGTAGTTATATATAATTGTATGCAGGCCCGTAGCTAGGAATTAGTTTCGGGGGGGGGGGGGGGTCTTTTCGATTTTTTATTTTGATTATATATATATATTTTTTTTTTTTGTACACTAGAGTAACAGCTTTTTTTTTTTTGTTTGCTAAATTTTTACCTACACGTAATGGGTAATCATGTATTAATAATAGAAATCGCTTTCTCAGGTCATTTTGAAACAAAAACCTCCCGCATAAAGTGCATTTTTTCATTTTTTACTTATTGTGTTCATTATTTTGCATATGCATTGTTATTGTCTAATTACGTTAAATTTTTAGCTAAATATTAATTTTTAGTTTAATTAAATAAAAAAAGGATTATGCGGAAAACTTTTTGAAAACCGCGAAAAATAAAATTGCGTTACTTTATATTTGTATGTGCTAATATACGTCTAGGGTAGCTAAAACTTGATAAATGTAACAAAAAAGGAAAAAAGTTTCAACTTCTAATAACCCGATTAAAATGAATGTGATGCTTTATATAATCATTCGAAATTTAATATGAGTCTAAATACAGTTTTATCCGAGAAATGGGCGTAATAACTATATAAGTTTGCATCAGTTTAGTTTTAATTTGATAATATCAGATTAAATAACATCCGAATAATGACGTGATACAATTTAATACGATTTATACAGCGGTATAAATTTATATCTGAACTAATACTGATATATACAAAAAAAGCTATAGTTGTCTAAGACTTTTGATTTTAAAACTTCATAAAAATCCGAAATATCTATTAATCCTTTTAGACTTTAGACACTTGCAAAAGGTTTACAACTTTATAATTTGTAACAAATTCCTTTCCCTTTGGACATTTTATTATATTCAAAAAATTCTCTTGAAATTACCAAAAAACATAAGTTGTTTTGAGAAAAAAAAATTGAAAATGAAGATATAATGAAAATGAACATTTTATGGTATTTAGTAACTTACACCATTGAATAACACACACAGAAAAAAACGTTGAAACTGAATTTAGAGTTTAACATGGAAAAAAATCTAAGACTAAATTAGGAACTCATAATGTTACAAGTTCTTTTTTTAGGGTTAAGACCCAGAAAGAAATCAATTTAAAAGACAAAAATTGGGGTAAATTTTGTGTATAAAGTTATAGACAAAATTATACAATTAATTGTACTATTGTATTGATGTAATACATATATACATCCAAAACTTGATTGACAAATTTTCTAGTGTAACTCTGCATGGGGTAATATACAATTTTATCTTAAATACAATTGTGTTTTTTAAATATGATATAATATCAAAATATATATTATTTTGCAATGTATAGGTATATAAATATAAAGTAATTATTAATTGGATTAGTTTTAGCGTATTCTAAATGCAATATACGATTATACGCAACTATATATGACATCATATTAAATTTTTTCTACGAAACTAATTTTATATATGAATTTATATAATTATGTCCGATCAAATGCACTGGCAGACAAAATCTTATAAGTGTATATAAAATAATGTATTATTTTATGCAAACGTTTTAACTCGGGAAATTAAAGATTTATAACCGTCCAAAAAACAAATTAAAAGGCAAATATTCTATACAAATTGTATGACACTTACAAGGAAACTTTTCTTTAAAATTAATGAAATTCGGATATGAAAAACGTATTTATTTTTAAATTTGGTGGTGAAATTTAACACATCTTTGTATGAAAACATGTCTAAAGTTTAGTTAATTTAGTTTAGTTAATTTATTTTCAAATTATAACGAGCTTTCAACCTCCGTATATATACAAAAATAAAGCAAATCAAACATATTAGCTAGGTTGATACTAGTATTTCGATCTGGCTAAAGATCTCATCAGAACCCGAAGTTTTAGAAAAGTTAGAGCCTCCATAATAGGCAGAACTTTAACAAAAAACCTATTAATAATCAATTTTGCTCCATTCTTGTCTTCTTAGTTGTTACTACAATTGCATCAACACGACCGAATTCAGTTAAACTTTTACTGAATCAACAAATATTTTAATTCCGACTCAATTTTAGTTTTTTCTGTGTAAACATATTTAATTTTTAGTTTGCATTGTCTCAAACAATTTTTTGATTATATTTTAAGTCAAAGACTTCGAAATCTCATATGAAATGATTTTATTTATTGCTTTTTGTTGAAAATCAACTAAAACAATGATAGCCGTCCATTTGCAGGCTATGTTTTCTAATAAAATTTTAAGATTCGAACCATATAAAACTACTTCCTATTTGATCCAAGTCAAAAATAAATATTTTTATATTAAACTTATCAATAACATTGTTACTTTTTAACGAATTGTATTAAGTTTTTAAATTTGTCAAATCATTTCGGGGGGGGGGGGGGGGTGCTCTAGCCCCCAAGCCCACCCCCCTAGCTACGTGCCTGATTGTATGAAATATAATATAA
The DNA here is from genome assembly GCA_021234595.1 of Delia radicum. Taxonomy (NCBI): domain Eukaryota; kingdom Metazoa; phylum Arthropoda; class Insecta; order Diptera; family Anthomyiidae; genus Delia; species Delia radicum. The sequence continues at coordinate 174,455,012 of CM037851.1, read as the reverse complement.
TTAGATGTATTTATATCGGGATAAAACTCGTATAGAATTGGATATTTTTTTATTAAATTGTATTTAATTAAATATAAGTAAAGCAAAAGTGATCAAATTTAATAGAACCACTTTTCGGATCAAATTATATCCTCTTATATATAATTTTTTATAACTCTTTTTACACCGGTATGTCGTAATAGAAAATATTTGTGATATTGGACCATATATAATCAAATCTCAAACTATATTGTTAATCTCAATGTGTTATATAAATACATCCGAAAATGCATTATCCATATGGCACCTTATATAAGCATATCTTATATCACATACAAAATTATAAGACCATGCATAACACCATATATAATCACATATTATAATTCACTTTAAGATGAAAAAACATAAGAACATATAGCATTTTTTTACTCGGGTTTTTTTAATATTCAGAATATTTATTATCACGCATGTGTAGTATACAAAAGAAAAATATAATTAACGAAATCAAGCATGGTAGCATTTTTTGTAATTTTTATAATGGTTGCTATTATTTATATATCTTTTTTTTTTTGACAACTTCGTCCATACAAGCTGTGACATTTACATCTCGTCTTTTTACTTGTTCTCCACGCTATAAATGTGTTTATCAGCACGATGTTGGTAGCAGCATAAATTAGTTAAGCAATAGTTCAAATTTAGTTTTTTGATAAAGAGTTTAACTAATATTTTACCTAAAAACGCGATATCAGCAAAAAAAAATTATCAAAGTTATTTAAATTTTTTAAAATAAAAGTTTAACAAAATTTTTAACTAACTTTATTTTTTGAGTGTATTTTGGGATGCTATCTGTCAACGACTGAAGCGTAATCTAAAAAAATTAAAGTGATAGAAAAATAAGTGAACATGTGAAATTTAAATAAATAAGCACTCGTTTTTATAACGCTTTCAGTATTAATTAGGGTTGTCACTCGAATAAACAATATTCGATTAATAGAAAGAACAAAAAGAAAATTCAAACGAACAATTAAAAAAATAAATTTCGAACAACGAATTATTCGAATAAATCTTGACGACTAATCAAATAAAACGAATAATTTAAAAAATACTTGTTTTAAAAAAACTTTTTACATTATTGACCAGTTTTGCAAAAAATATATAAAAAATAGTAATGAACAAAATAAAATGAAATGAAATAACTGAAATTTTTAAACTTTTATTAATTGTTTTCCGAGGTATAAACTCTTTAATAATTGGTGAAGATATATGATTTGATCTTGTAACACGCAGAAAATTATTTAGTTGGAAATCGGTTGAAAATATATAAAATGAGTTGTGCAATAAGAAATTTTACACCGATTATAGAATTTTGTTAAGTGGAACAGTAAAAATTGTATTCCATTCAATAATTGTAATACAACCAAATTTATGCTGCACTATTTAATTAATTGGTAGTCCAACCAATACTGAACTAAAAAAATTATATTGGTAATGATCTGTAGACCCAACCGTTACATTAAATAACAATTAGTACTTATAACTACCAGTGTATTATGAACAGAGATGTTCAATATTTACTTCTTAATAAAGTGTCAATAAAAATATTGTTTTTTTTTTACATAAAACAAAAATAAATGCAAAGACTCTAATCAACACGGGACAAAACAAACAAAATTAAAAAAATTGGATGAGTATATTAAGTAGGCCGGGTCGATTTGAATGGAGGAAAAAAAAAATCGCTCAACGTTCAAGGAAAATCGTATTCTAGGGATCAGAATAAGAAACTTTGCCGAAGGAACCATACCTCTAAAACGAATTCTGATCTCCCGACATTTGACCCGTAGGGTAAAATTTTGAAAATTCCCACTTTGACCCATTTAGAGTGCCCCAATGAAATCCAACCCAATCGAATATAATTTATACATTCATCTGCTAAAGCGTCTTCCGGAGAAGAAATAGAGACCCTAATCCTGGAAAAACTTCTCCTACTTTCTGAAATATCTCTATTCCGAGATTTGTACATTTTTCTATAAAAACACGGCTAAAAAGGCCCTCTTTCAACTTAAATTTTAACCCCTTAACGGTCACCTATAATTATGATTTAAGCTTTGATCTGCTAGCGTGGCTCCCGAAGAAGAACTAGCTCCCATAATCTTGAAGAGATTCCTCCTACTTTCTGAAATATTAAAGTGGACTTTTTCAAAATTGGACCCTACGGGTCAAAAGTCGGGACATCAGAATTCGTTTTAAAGGTATGGTTCCTTCGGCAAAGTTTCTTATTTTGATCCCTAGAATACGATTTTCCTTGAACGTTGAGCGATTTTTAAATCGACCCGCCCTAATATTCAGGTTCGTTCAGGTTAGTACGAGTATAAAAATAAATAAAATTCAAATATTCTTACAAAAATTTTAGTCTCCTAATTTTCAGCTCAAACAACCTGTGTATAAAACACAAATGATATTAAGAAGATATTAAAAGGAATGCACGAAGATACTTAATATACATATGGAATCCCATTATGAAAGGTATTTCGAAAGAAAATAAGAGCATTTGCATATGAAAATTTTAAAGGCTGAATATTTAGCATGGTACAATATCCCAAATTACCTCTCCTTTGGAAAAATATTTCTTATTGGAAAAATATTTCAGCTAACAAATTAGTTAGTTGTGTTATTTTGGGTTAAGAAGCTGCACCACTAACCACTATTTGAAATGGATCTATCAAATATTAACAAAAGCACAAATTGTAATACAGCCAAAAACTTGTAGCTTTTAAAAACTTCTGTTTTATTATTAAATTTTTTTGTAGAATTTGATAAGTAAATAAAAAAAGTTTTCAGAAATTACTACTGGTTTTAGGATGTAGTTAGATTAAATATATACGTTAGTTTAGCTTTAGTTAAACCTATAATTTTGTTTTCCAGATGTGGTTTATATTATTTTTAATTAAGGTTTAACTCAGCCTGGTAGGCCAGTGAAACTAATGAATAAATTTGTCAAACAAAAACAGCTATGATATATTATTATATAAGCTATTACATATTTTTAGGGTAATTGTAACCGAAAATAACATTTTTTGTCAAAATCAATGTGGTATCATCATGTAATATGACATTTCTTAAACTAGAACTAAAAAAGAGTATTCCCAGATAAAATTTAGTTTAATCTTATTTTAGGATTAACTTAACAGGCCAATAACCTAAGTTTAATTGACATCCCAAAAACTAGGCCTTAATCTCTTGAATCTTTATACTCGATTTCCTCTTAAATCCCTCACATTGTGTATAGTTGTCTTATATTCAAACGGAGCTATCTGCAGTGTATTTAAATTGCAGATAGCTCCGTTTGGATATAAGACAACGATATTACTTTCAAAGACAGCAGTCTCCGACTAGCACTCAACGAGTACAGTCAACTATTCTCTGTGAATTGTTTAAGCACATCGCGATCAGTGCATTTTATTAAAAAAAAAATATAATAAATAAATAAACAAACAAAAATCATTTGTTATATATTTATTTCAACTGTGCTCAATTACAAAGTGAAACATTTTGTTTTACGTGTATTAAGTATCCACAATGGACCCCGCCCCACCCCCCCCCCTCCCAGGGGATAACCGGTTTGCTCTTCTTGCTGACCGGAGTCCCCAAAGTAAAAGAAAAAAAGAAATAGAGGAGAATCCCCAGTTGATTTTCCCACTCTCCCTTCACCACCAAAAACCTACAATCCCAAATACATTGTTATTGCTTCATGTGACGAAAAAAAACCTTTAACAGAATATTCGTGTTTTGCTATTCACAGAGCACTACACCTTATTAGTAAAGACATCATATCAATTTCCCAATTAAGAGATGGCAATTTGCTCTTATTAGTCAAAGATAATTTAACGGCAAAAAATTTCTTTCTACTAATGAACTTTTTGGTGTATGTCCAATTGTTTGCATTTTACATGATCAACTAAATTTCAATAAAGGTACTATTTTTGCACCTTTCCTTGCAAAAATTTCCTCAGAAGAAATCATAAAAGAACTGAGTCCCCAGGGAGTAAATGATATTTACAAATATGAAAAATTAGTAGACGGCAAAAAAACTACCTCAGGAGTAATTCTCTTAACAAACCCAATGAGATGTAAAAGTTGCCAATTGCTTGGGCACACAAAGAAACGGTGTAGAAGCTCTCCTTCGTGTGTCAACTGCAACCTTCCCCCTCATTCCCCAACTGTCTGTACTCGTACATTTTGTGCAAATTGTGCTGAAGCCCACTCTGCATCATCAAACCAGTGAAAAAATTCATCCAACAAAAAGAGATTCTCAAAATAAAAATAAAAAACAAATGCTCAATGCGTGATGCCATTGCAATTCACAAAGAAAAATCAAATACAATATCATTATCCACTTCTTACTCCGCAGTTACCGCCAATAACACCATTTCAACCCCCAATAACACAATTTCTACCGCCATTAAATTAATTTCTAATACCAATAATACAATCTCTACCGCCAAAAATACAATTTCTACCTCCAACAATACAAAAACAGCAACAATAATTCTACTTTCAAACTCTAGTACATTAAAAACTAAAAAAATTATAGAAAACACTCCCACATTACACTCAAACCCCATAAAAAATCTTACTCCTGAGTTTAATAAAACAATCGAAATAATCATGCACAAACCCAAAATAAACGAACAAAAAGACACAAACAAAAATTTAGGAACAAAAAATGAACAAACCGATCCAACAACAATCAAACCAACATTCTCTGGTAACTTAGCTACCAACAAAAATCTCTTTTTATCCCCACAAAAATCTATTTCTCTTTCAGACTACAGTTCTGACTCAGAAACTCCCGTAAAACAAATAGAATTTATGGCATCTGACGATGACATGTCAGAGTAATTATCTTTAAAAAAATAATTACGTATAAAAACAACAATCAGCAAAAATACAAAATAAATAAACTCTTTTCTCTTTTTTATTTTTTTTATTTTTATTTTCTTTTTTCATGGTAATAAATATATTACAGTGGAATATACGAGGATTTACCAACAATTACACTAGTCTACAAATTTTAATCTCGGAACATAAACCTGATATCATATGTTTGCAAGAAACAAAATGTGGGAATGATTTCACTCCATTTATCCCCAGGGATTATTTTGGTTACTTTCATAACCCTAATTTAACTTCTAAACAAGGCACAGCCATACTTATCAAAAAACACATACCGCACAATGTAATAAATACCAATCCATTACTCAACTTAGTAGGTCTACAAATAAAATCTAACATTTCGTTTGCCATTTTTTCCTTTTATTCACCACAAGCAGACACGATACCCATATCCGACCTAAGTAACACCATTGATAACATTAACTCACCAATTATAATGACTGGTGACTTTAATGCTTGGATCCCTCTCTGGGGTTCCACAAACTCCAATAGCAAAGGCACAACGATTGAAAATTTTTTAGTTAACTCAAATCTCTCAGTTCTTAACGATGGTTCACCCACACATTTTAGTACCCATAATACGTTCTCACATATAGATCTTACAATTTCATCTCTTTCTTTTGTACCAATGTGTAGATGGCAAGTTATAGACGATCTCCATAATAGTGATCACTATCCCATTATGACTCAAATAACAGCCAATACCCTCCACATTAATACAAAACTTTCAAAATTTAACATCAAAAAAGCCAATTGGGACATTTACCAAAACAAAATTTTTCAATTTAATCAACATTTCAGTACTTCCCCCAATGTTAACAAGGAGGCAGCCTCCATAAGGAAAATAATTAAACTTTCTGCAAACGAAAGTATTCCTATATCGTCAAATAGAAATAGAACAAAAACCGTTCCCTGGTGGTCCAATGAACTTCAAATACTTAGAAATAAAAAACAGGAATCTTGGAGACAATTTCGTCGAAATATGTCTACAGTTAACCTCGTAGCTTACAAAAAAAATAATTCAATTTTTAATAGGGCAAAAAAATTAGCAAAAATTAATTCATTTAAAGAATTCACTAACAACCTAAATCCATCTGCATCCTCAGCAACTCTGTGGCAAAATATAAGAAAATTAACAGGGAACTATATTCCCCAAACCATTTCTTCTATTTCATTTAATAATAACATTATAACTTCAGCCAACGAAATATCAGAAATTTTCGCTAAATATTGGTCAGATAATTCCAAAGACTCGAATTTTTCCAATTGCTTCAAATCAGAAAAATCACAAACACTAGCTTCTCTAGCTATAACACCGTGTCCAATCCGATCAAGTGGACATAGAGTCACCTTTCAATATTCATGAATTAACACGCTGCCTACAAACCTCTAAAGGTAAAACCCCAGGTCTGGATAAAATATCCTACCCTATGATCAATATGGTCCCAGAATTCTTCAAATATCGTATACTTAACCTTTTTAATAAAATCTTTGATACGGGGATAATTCCCCAATTTTTTAAAACAGCCTCAGTAATCACTATACACAAAAGCAACAAACCAATAGACAATGTCGATTCATATCGACCTATCTCTCTCCTCCCCTGCATTGCTAAATTGCTAGAAAAAATGATTTCTAAGCGACTAATGTTTTTCATCAAAAAACACAAACTCTTGCCACATAACCAAACCGGCTTCAAATCCGGTCTAAGCACCACCGATGCCCTTTTGTATCTGGATCATATTATATGCAAAAATCGATCTACTAAAAAACATACGTCTATACTGTCAATCGATTTTAATAAAGCATTTGACAGAGTAGGAATTCACATCGTACTTCAAAAACTAGCAAAGTGGTCATTAGGTCCAAAAATGTTTAATTTTATCAAATCTTTCCTTACAAACAGAAAATTTTCCGTTTGTGTCAACGGCACCTTTTCAAATGTTTTTCCTCTGGATAACGGCATTCCTCAAGGGTCACCCTTGTCAGTAACTCTATTCATAATTGCCTTCGATGACTTAAGTCGTATCTTAAACATAGATAAAAGAGTCGATCATTGCATTTATGCTGACGATCTCTATGTTATATCTAATGAACAAGAAAATGACAAAATTGCACAAGTTTTTCAAGAAATTTTAATTAAAATTAACAACTGGTCAATAACTTCAGGTGCAGACATATCGTTTGAGAAAACGAATCATCTGCATATATGTAAAAAACGGAACTGTAACGAAATTAACATAATTCTTAACAACTTTTCTATTCAAAATGTAAACAATTGTAAAATTTTAGGTCTTAATATTGACTGTAAATATAACTTTAAGAATCATTGTAATTATTTAAAAAGATATTTAACCAGTAGACTAAACATTATTAAGTACTTATCACCAAGTAAAAGTCAAATGCATACAAACAGTCTGCTAAGATTAGTAAACTCGGTTATGTTATCCAAAATTGATTATGGTTTAGTCATCTATAATAAGACTTCCAAGACAACATTTAAAATTGTAGAAACTATTTTAAAACGCTGCCATTAGAACTAGTCTGAGGGCATTTCGTACGACCCCGATCAAGAACATTCAAGCAGAAGGTGGTTTTGAACCTCTTCGTGTGCACGCCAATAGGCTCTTGCACCGCCTTCTGCACAAAATTAGCTGCTCCAACTCTTCACTGCTCTACAAACACATAAGCTTGTTAAAAAAGAGGAAAACAATGCCAAAATATCCATCAACCCTTTGCAATATCGTTAAAATTGCAAAAAAGAATAACATAAGTGATTACTCTCCACCGTTGGAACTCCATCCTCCGTGGTTGCTAGAATCCAATAACTTTTTGAAAAACCTCCAAAACTTTAACAAAACCAGCACATCACCTATAGTCTTTAAATCATTATTTAATAAAATATACAGCGAATATAACAACAATGGCTGGGACTTCCTCTTCACAGACGGTTCAAAAACTACAAAACATGTTGGTTTTGCCATAACTGATGGAGCTGGAAGCACACAAAAAAGGGAATATTACCACATGAAGCAACTATATTTGAAGCTGAAGCAATAGCAATATTGGAAGCACTAAAGCTATGTAAAAATTCACATAGAAAACACATTATCTGCACAGATAGCCGTTCGGTATTTGATGCAGCTTTAAATCAAAATAATAAAAATGAATTAGTGGTTTCTATACAACAACAAGTAATAAAACTTAAAAACATTGTTAAGCTACTTTGGATTCCTAGCCACATTGGTATCACAGGCAATGAGGCAGCAGACCTTGCCGCAAAATCGGTCTACCTTCAACCCACATACTTGTCTATACCTAAATCCAAACAATTTTAAGAAGATGTGTCACCTTAAAACTTAATAGATCTTTAGATCGCAAATGGAATAATTACAACCATCCGTACAAAATCATCAATCCAACTAAACAACCCACATTTTTACCAACGTCAACCAACTGCCTACAAAATAAATGTTTCACTAGACTTCGTCTAACACATACCCGTCTCACCCACCAATATTTGATGAACAAAACTGATCAACCAGTATGCACATTCTGCAACTCGTCAACTTTAACCGTTTTTCACATCTTAGTAGACTGCCCAGCCCTCGAGAACTTACGTGTATCTATTTGCAATTCTTCTAATATTGTAGATTTATTAAAATTACCAACTTAAGATAACATTAACAAAGTCTTTGATTTTGTAAAAAAAATTTCTTTACATAACCAAATTTAATTTTTGAAATCCTTAATCAAAACCAAACATGTACATATGTAAATATCTGTATATAAAAATAAATTTAATTAATAATCACAAAGCCGATAGCCATTGCTGCTAGTGCTTTTTTAGCTTTAAATTTATTGTAATTTTTAATTATAATAAGTATGAAAATAAATAATAAAATAAATAAATACTTTCAAAGAATTTTATTTTTAAAAAGTAATAGCTTTAAAAAAACTTTATAAAGTACTTTTATAAATAATTTTTAATAAATAAAATCCCTTAATTAAAAATTTGCGGTAATAAAATAGTGGATTTAGAAAAGCTGAAAAATATATCTGAATTATTTCAGTAATTTAGAAAAGCTGAAAAATCTACCCTTTATTTATTTGTGCTTCAAATCATTTTCAATCGGCCCACTACTTTTATTTTAATTGGAATTTTGTTCTAAATGGTCATATATTTATTTATTAGCTTATACAAATAGTAGTGACTTTAATAATCAGTTAAAAAAAAATCTATGAAGGTAAAGTATCTTTAAAAACCTTTCGCAAGAGGTTGCTGTTATCATTTTTTACTGGAATACAAAGAAGAGATAAAGCTGATGCACAAAAGTGCTTAATAATGTAAAGCTCATCATATATTTTAATTTGTTACTCATTTAAGAACTCAAACAGACTTTTATCAAGTCCGGCCAAATAAGAATTTAACTAAAAATGTGACATAATTATGATTAGGTATTAGTAAAGTGACCATATTTTTTTTACCTGAATGCAGGACATCGAATAATTCTGATGTGTTCGGTCATATGAACTGAAAATGCATAGATAATATAATATTTAATTTATCCGTAGTGTATGGAATTATTTATTTTACGTTACACTGCAAAAAAATGGTTAATACATTGTTATATTTTTCAGATGCACAAATTTGTTTCAAAATTTTAGGTGACGATTTCAAATATGTGAGGAACTTTTGGCAAGATTTTTTAATATTAACTTTAATAATTAAGCCTTTAGCACTGATACCCTTAATTGAGTTATATCTTCGGTCCACAACTTGTTCATCAAAGAAAATACACGTTCAACCGGCGCATTTGTACCAATCAAACATAAAATATATTCAACTATAATCATAAAATTTTCATGGTTAAGGTAATTGTTTTTAAAATGTTTAAATACTTCCCACCCAACGATTTTCCGGTACAAATATTTTGTTGATTCCATTCATCAATTTTCTGCGATGTTACGTATTTAGATAGGAGTGAGTATTCATCGAATACTTCCGTATCTTTATTGCAAACGATATGTTCTTTTTCGATCAATAGACGTATGGTCACGTTAGGTATTAGTGAGGTCAGCCTTTTTATCCTAGACTATTGAAAGGCATCTATCTCCTCTATTATAACTAAAAAAATAAGGAAGATAAAGAAAAGCCCTAAAGCTAAATAAAGGGGCACCCAACTGAAGAAGCAAATTTAAATATGGGTAATTCCATGTCAAATAAACAAAAGGGTGAACCTTAACTCCTCTGAATTTTTTGATTTTTCTTAAGAATACAGCATATCACAGAAATAAATCAAATACGAAGTCTGGGGCCACTGACACATATATATCCGAAATTTTGAGTTCTTAAAAATCGGAAAAAAGTATAAAAATGTAAAAAGTTGTACCTAATTAGTTGTCAGGGCTTCGAGGTCACATTTTAACCATCGCAATTCTGAAACCCACACACAGAGAAATATTTTACTATTTGCAACTGAAACTCTATTACTACAACTTAAATTCAGTTATTATGAATTTCAGTCTGTTTGTATAACTGAACATTAGTTCGGTTATTTCAACTAAATTTAGTTGCTACACCCAAAATTTTCAGAAATCTAAAGTTAATATCGTTGTACTAACTGAATTTTGAAGTTATTACCCTTAAAATACACTTCTTAATTCGGTTTGCACTTAATTTCTCTTTGTGCACCTGGGTCGGTGTTGTAGATTTTCAATTAGTGATAACTTTACGGTTTATGGCCAAAACAAAAAGTGCTTTTGACTCAGCCACAAAGTTTTTTTATTATCAGAAACTGTGAAATTATTCAAAGTTCGAATATTCTTTCAAATTATATTTTTTAGTTTTTGAATTTTTCTACGTCATTTCTCACCCAAGTGACTGGTTTCACAATAGTTTTTTTTCATCACTTTTTATTATAATAATTGCCTTTATGTAGTACATAAAGCATAATTATTTTTTTTCAATGTTGCTTTTGATAATTGTTTATTTAAAATACACGTGACAAATTTATTTAGAATTGTAGAGCGAAGTAGATTGGCCCGTATAAAAATGTTCGAAATTTGTTTGCTTATGCTTCACTGGTGTATATTGGTAACCCATTAATGACTGACCCCCGATTCCATTCTCCAATATCGATGGAATTTTCCTCGTTCAATATTGAATATCTTAGAAGTTATGTGGTATATTTTTTCCATAATTGGGACTTATGAACCACTGATATACAATAATTCCTCCATGATTTTTGAATACAGCATATATATTATGATATTAAATGTAAACCTCTCCATTTTAACTTGAAATTACTCGATATTTCAAGCAAAAGTATTTCATGAAACGGTAAAGTGCGCATTTTAATGGTCATGTCACGAAATCCTACATGTAGCCCAGGTAAGTGGCTCTAAACAAGTAAGTTTTTTCTGTACTAGAAAGAACTCCTAAGTTTATTAGCTAACAAGAAAGTTTTCTGATATATAACTTCCCCATTTTTTCAGAGGCATTTCCGTGCAATTTTTCCGACTATGTAAATTTGAGGACTTTTGAACCGCTAACTACCCCCGAGGAAGGCTGTGAAATTTTACAAAAACATTCTCCTAAATTAGCTTCAACCTTTCCCTACTTGCCTGCGAAAATCAATTTGATGCACCTCTTTAATGGATTTAGCCATATTTTGTTAAGATGGCTCTTTTTTGGGTATTTAAATACTAGGGTATTCAGTTTACTCGGGTTTGCTTTTGTTCGAGTAATCGAGTTACTGGATTTTGAGGTTTTTAACTTACTCGAGTAGGTGAGTAAGAGTTTAAAATTGCTCGAATAACTCGAGTAATTCGAACAATTTTAATACTTTAATTTTATTTTCCAAAAACTCACATTTTTGTAAGTTTTTATATTTTATTAGTACTAATATAACATATATATAAAAATTAACAAATTAATTAAAAATTTTAGTAAAAAGTATATCTAAAAGAGAAAAATATTTGCTAAGATCATTTATTATTGCGACAGTTTTGTCTCAGTACACTCAAAGCAAAAGCGTTATTATATCAATGAAATTCTTTATAAATATGTTGAAATCTTCATTGATTTTCTTTCAATATAACTGGTTCATAAATATGTATTAAACTGTTTTATAAAAATATTTGTAAGGTAATCCGTTTTGTAATTTCACTCAGACTTGACACAGTTTTGTTATATTAGTGTGTTAGTACTAAACGAAAAAATAGTCCATTTTGTCCTATCATTTTGGGATTTTGAGATATGTAATTTTTCTAAAAAAATTATAAAGAAGTTTAGTTTAGTTTAGTTTAGTTTAGTTTAGTTTTATTAGTAGTATTTAAAATACTTTAAATTGACATTTTATATTAATTTAACAAAATATTATTATTATATACTCTGATTAGAATTAACATTTTTTATAAAGTTTACAGTTTTTCTTCTAAAAAGATTTATATTTGTTTCATTCTTAACGTCACTAGACATCATATTATAAAGTTTCAATCCTTTGTAAAATAACGATTTCTGCATTGCATTTGTATCTGCTCGCTGTGGACTAAAATCTAAGCCATTTCGAAGGTTGTGAGGTTGTACCTCTCCAACATATCTTATTTGTTCAATCAAGTAATAGGGTGAACTTCCCATTTTCATTTTTTGGATAAAAAATATTGTATTTAGTTGCAGCCTTTGCTGAATGTTTAACCATTTCAGTGTTTCTAACATATATCTTTTTGAAGTAAACCGATTGCATTTTAAAATTGAGAGCATAGCCTTATTTTGTAGTTTTTGTAGCCTATTTATTTGTTGGTCTGAACAGCAGGTAAATAAAATGGTTGACCCATATTCAAAATGTGGTTTTATCATAGTGTTATAGATGTTTATTGCGGTTAATATTGTCATTTTATTTCTTATACGTTTAAAAACCCCAATTTTCTTGCCAATTTTTCTTCATGTATATTCGACATGATCTTTGAAGTTTAGATCTTTGTCTATTAAGAAACCCAAATATTTTATATTATTTACTTTTTCGATTATTACAATATTTCTTGAAACAACTTTCATGAATATTTAAGAAGATTTTATCATATTAATGAAAACTTCATTACTTCTATATGTAAATTTTAATATGTGGAAATTTTGCGCAGGACCGCTATGAATTTACATATAGGGCTTCTAAAATTGAGGCCCTATGCTAATTATAGGAACGACGGGAATATATATATATATATAAAATTGGCTTGTTACAACGACATAAAAGGGACCAACAAACAGTTTTTAGTAAATGACATTTAAAAATTCCTTTTTGAAAATATAGTATTTATATGTAGTTTCTTTAGATCAAATGGCAACTAAATTAAAAAAAAAAAATAATTTTTTACAGTTATATTAGTTTTTTTGTTTTTATATACATCGTATATTTACAAAAATAAAGCAAATCAAACATATTAGCTAGGTTGATACTAGTATTTCGATCTGGCTAAAGATATCATCAGAACCCGAAGTTTTAGAAAAGCTAGAGCCTATATAATAAGCAGAACTTTAACAAAAAACCTATTAATAATCAATTTTGCTTCATTCTTGTCTTCTTAGTAATCAACCACGTGGTTAGATCTTTTCCTAACAAGCATCATGACGTTACTAATCTTTGAAGACCAAAAATGTTCTATTCAAATAATGTTTGATCCTACTTTTAACCCTTAAATCCGCACCAATAACCTTAAACACCCCCAGTCTTAGAACTTGGTTCTTTAAAAAATATTCAAGTTTCTTCGATATCGGAGTTTTTCGCATTAAGTTCTTCGTTTTTCGTAATATAATTTCTTTAACAGTGCTCACTTAATATAAAAATACACTTAACATTTAAATATTCACTATAACAGTCACATTATTTTATACAAAATATTAAAAAAATATAAAATAGTTGATATTTTTAAATTACTTTAAGTTACTCGATTAATCGACCAAAATTGTTCGAGTTATTCTTTACTCGAAATTGGCCACTTCGAATTACTCGAACAATTGTTCGACACCATTTTATCGATTAATCGAGTAACGGTTAATCGATTGAATACCCTATTAAATACCAAATAGGCAGGAATGGGTACAGGAAACGGTACTTGCTATAGTTTTTTGTTATTATTGGTTTTTTTATCTCTTCTTCATTAACCCATTATGAAATGTTGCAGTAAATGTATTTTTTATTTAAATGTGTGTAAAATTTTCTGAAGAACCCACCCGGATGAATCTTAGTATACTACACACAGAAAATAATTAAGCTATTTTTCAACTGGAATTCGATTACTATGACTCAAATTCGGTTATGACAGTTGGCATAACTAGCTATTTGTTTTCACAACAAATATCGGTTAATTCAACAGAATTTTGGTTGCAACGGCCAACATTTTCAGAAATATAATGTTAATATCGTTGTACTAACTGAATTTATAAGTTGTTATCATTAATATACACTTTTCAATTCGGTTGGCACTTTATTTCTCTGTGTGTACGTATTTAAAAAGCTCTGGTATTGTCAAGGTTAAATTGCCTTTGATTAGATAGACAACATGATTTTCAACGGTAACCTTTCTTGACCTATAAGCGCGGAGGCTATATCTTTGAAAGCGACCTTTTTAAGAAAAAAAATAAAGGTTTTAAAGCTATGTTTTTTCTCTGCAGTTTTGAAAAATTTCAAAGTGGAGGTATTTTTGGATCGAGATATATAAATCATTTTGAAAACGTATATAATTTACATTTAACACATTTTAATATGATGTATAAGATTAAGACCAAACTATATTGCTGCTTTTTAAATGTGGTTTATTGTCCATATATCGTCACCTTAAATTCAAAATGCAGTGACTACACTTAGAAAATTATCTAAATTTTAATTTATTTATACACCATGAATTTGATATACTTATATATCGTGATGCAAACCACGGCAAAACTTTATGCCTACTAAACATTTTGGACTGGGATAAAAATGACGGTAAATTTTGCAGAAACCAGTACTGGTAATGCACTTTTTGAGTGGTACTGGAATATTCAGAAAAACAGTGTTGGCCCGATTTTAATCATTTATATCTCTTTTTAAAAAAAGGTAAAACAAGTTTTTAATTTTCTAATTAAGGGGTACTACAAAAAAAAAATTAAAAGAAAGTATAAGAAATGTCTTTAATACGTCAAAAATCTCAAAAAAACCCAAATGCGGTTTGCGTAAATAATTAAAACAAAAGTTTTTTTTTAACACATTTTGCCAAATAAATCTTAATAGAGAACAAAATTGAAAAAAATAAAAATTTATGTTTTTTCCAATACCACGAAAAGGACATGCTACTTTACACCAGTGATGTACAGTCCAACTACTTTTCATTAAATACTAAATTTATATATAGTTTCTTTGGAACTTTTTAGTCCCTAAATCTTAGGTTAGGTATCTCAAAAAACATGGGTCTCTTAACTTTTGATTCTTAATAACATATAAAAATTTCATCGCAATCGGACTCTCCTTGTTACATATAAAGTAAAAACACACCTTACCACATATAGAGTATAGTACCCTTTATGGGCCAAATAAGACTTACCAATGTAAAATACGTATAACTCTTGTAATAATAGTTTTTTTTATTAAGTTTTTTTATATGTTAAATACATTTAATGGAAATTTGGGAGGACTATGTATGAAATATGACATCAGACAAATGTCCAACATTTTGCCTGACGAGTTGAGACAGGTGGATCAACACTATTCCGCACAGTTTCCACATTGTCTTCAGTACGAATATATCGATGGCGACCTCTTAACGGACAGTCGGCCACTGTCGGCCTTATCATGAATGTACAGTTGGCCTTATCATGAATGCTGTGGGAGATAATCTTGAATTAAAATTTTTTACAGTTATATTAGTTTTTTGTTTTTATATACATCGAGATTATTTTTATGTTATTTTCAATTTATAACGAGCTTTCACCTCCGTATATTTACAAAAATAAAACAAATCAAACATATTAGCTAGGTTGATACTAGTATTTCGATCTGGCTAAAGAACTCATCAGAACCCGAAGTTTTAGAAAAGTTAGAGCCTCCATAATAGGAAGAACTTTAACAAAAAACCTATTAATAATCAATTTCGCTCCATTCTTGTCTTCTTAGTAATCAAGCACGTGGCTAGGTCTTTTCCTAACAAGCATCATGACGTTACTAAACTTTGAATACCAAAAATGTCCTATTTATATTAAAAATTTTTAGTTTGTACTCTGGCTCAAGTAATATTTTTTACAGTTATATTAGTTTTTTGTTTTTATATACATAGAAATTATTTTTATGTTATTTTCAATTTATAACGAGCTTTCAAACTCCGTATATTTATAAAAAAATAAAGCATATCAAACATATTAGCTAGGCTGATACTAGTATTTCGATCTGGCTAAAGATCTCATCAGAACCCGAAGTTTTAGAAAAGCTAGAACCTCCATAACAGGCAGAACTTTAACAAAAAACCTATTAATCATAAATTTTGCTCCATTCTTGTCTTCTTAGTAATCAAGCACGTGGTTAGCTCTTTTCCTAACAAGCATCATGACGTTACTAAACTTTGAAGACCAAAAATGTTCTATTTATATAAAAAATATTTAGTGTGTGCTCTGGCTCAAGTAATATTTTTTACAGTTATATTAGTTTTTTATTTTTATATACATCGAGATTATTTTTATGTTATTTTTCAATTTATAACGAGCTTTCAACCTCCGTATATTTACAAAAAATAAAGCAAATCAAACATATTAGCTAGGTTGATACTAGTATTTCGATCTGGCAAAAGATCTCATCAGAACTCGAAGTTTTAACGATACTTTCGCAGTGTCGTAACTATTGATCTTTGACAAGAATAAAAAAAATTCGATAATTTTAACTCGTTGTTGTGTACTGTATCTATCAATTATAAATTTCCAATAACTCAATTATAACCTGCAAAGAAAAAACACAATTATATTAGAAAGCAAAAACATTATTCGGGTGTAAAATTGGTAGGTCTTATTTGGCCCACCCCGTAATTCAGACTTTTTTATCCTTAGCTTAAAGTCTTGTTGCAATAGCCTTATATTATTTAGTCATGCATTTTCTAAATTTAAAATAAATAAATAACTTTTTTATATGTAATGTTACAAAAGTAAGGCGTTATGTACTATTGGCAGCCTTACGTTAATATGAATTATAATGGGTGACCTATGTGCATACAAGGGTGTGAAAAAATAGAGTTTGAAAAAAATTACGAATTTAAAAATATATGTTTTTACTTTGTTTCATAAACCTGGTAGAGCTGGGAATCGATATCGGGTCGTCAGAGCAACTGGCGACTGCTCCTAGCCACCGAGCCACCGAGGCATGTAATGTGTAATCTTATGTAAATTCGTTCAAGATATACTAAAACTAACACCTTACCGTATAGCTTTAAAAAATACGAACTATAATGAATCTAAAAACAGATTTCCAGAAAAATTTTGCATTATTATATTTCGACTGTTCACCAATTATTTTTTGTATTAGAGTAAAGGATTATTGTTTCTTATTGCTAAACCATTACTTTATTATTTGAAGTAATGTAAAAGGTAATACTTACTCATTATAAAGTAATGTATACAATAAGGCTTATACAAATAGTCTTTACCGTGTTTTTGCTGGGAACATTGCATTACAATAATTGTCATATTAGTTTGCCCAAAAGCTTGATGACAAATATCCAAAGAAGCCACGAATGCAAAACAGCAGTTCACGCGAATTGTGTCAATATACGCTTCAGTGCTTACATATGCCCGAACTGTGAATCCGATAATGACTTAGAATGAATCCATACCAAATTACAAATTAAAATTTGTTTGCTGATTTTCTCAAATGTTTTTGTGTTCGCAGCCATCGAATGCACATAATGCTCATAACTTTTTCGTAAATTTTCCAAATCAGGTGTTTTATTTAAAATTTTCTACATTTTCAGCAAATTTTTTAGTGGTTGGCAATATGCAATCTTTTTTTTTTAAACTGTTCGATTTTAGTTTCTTTTCAAAATTTGCAATAAAATTTAGATTTTTTCCAAATTCAAATTATTTCTACCTTAGGATTATCAACTGATATTTTGTCTTGCCATTCTATGAATATGACAACAATACGATGATTTTATGATGACTTATGGGCAAAGCAGCTAAGGAGTGGCAACCTGCAAACCTTTCCCTTATCAAAACGATATGACTTAATTACAAAAATTGTATTTTAGCAACACGTTTTCAACTAGCACAGTTTAAATATTTGTAACCGTTAAACAATAAAAACGTTTATGAATTTAATTGAAAATGTTCTACCACCACAAACGCTTCTACGTATATATACTTTTTTATTATTATGACTGGCCATCATTTACAATCTGTTTTGCCAAAACTCATACAAAACGAGTATTGAACTGATATAAAACCCCTTTAATTTTAACCAAAAGTAACGTATGAATACAACAGCAAAAGTATAAAGTACCTTTTTTTGCACAACAAACCATCAACAACATCTTGTAGTCGTAACGTAAAATAATAAAAATATCTTCAATTATTGAACACTGTATTCCGGAGGAAGTTGTAAAATCAAATGTCTTCCTTAATGTGTGAAATTGAACTCGGAAATAATTTTGCACATTGTTATGGGCCCACAGACATGCATACATTTCATTCTTACTACTATATACGGCTTCTTCAATATCTCAGTATAGAAATACCAAAAATAGAAGTAAATAAGACACTTCACAAGTGGTATATGTAACATTTAACGATAAGGTTCAATAATGAATTAAGTATAAAGTATTGGGGTAGAATGTTTTAGAGTAAAGTTTTTAAATTTCTTTTGTAAAATGCAAATCACGATTTGGTTACGTATCATTAAACTGAAGAAAATTGCACAGAACATGTTAACAGGTGTACTAAACTATTCAAAAGAATTGTTATACATATTCGTGTTGAATTCATTGAACTTATATGACGAATTTCAAAATTTTTTGGTGGTTTTAAAATTTAAGCAAATTAAAATATAAGAATTAATGTTTTTTCTTGGATTTAGTTAGTTAAATTTGTAGATCACATTGTATTTATCACATTTCAGAATATATATTAATTATTAATTTTTTGTTACATATTAGAAATTAAAAAAAAACACGATTATTTTTTAAAACACGCATTTTTTGACGGATTAAGTTGGGTTTAAGTTCACCGATTTGCAGAAAATCATATTAAATACTTTTGAAATTCGCAAAGTTAAAAACTAAAAACTAAAAACTAAAATATTTTATTTTGTGTTCATTGTTGCGGAATTGCTACAGCGCTGTAGTTGTCATAAAATGAAATGTTTTTGGAAAAAACTACCGCTGTACCTCCTAGGAATGAAAAAAATTAATCTTTTTTTGCACGTTATCAGTTTAGTCCGTAGGGAAGATTTACTCCAGGTACCTAACTATCTTCTTAAGCCATGTTTTTAATAAAAACAGTTAAAAAAAAAAATAATTAAATTTCGCAAAATTTTTGTAAAATTATTAAAATTTTGCGCTTAAAGTGCCGTTTTGACTCGGAAGTGCTGTTTACAAAGAAACTTAGTTCACTAAATACACTAGCCAATTTTAAATATAACACAGGTCAACAGCAAAAAAAGGCTTGACTAACCACTATATAGATTTGATGCATCATGGCTGCCTAAGTACAAAAATGGTAAAATTTTTCAATTCTATGGATAATTTTTTTTTAAAAAATTTTTTTTTTAAAATTGACAATATTTTGAGCCATTTCTCCACTTATGTTGTCATAACTCAAAAACAACTAGTCCGATTTTGTCAAATTAAATTTACAAAAATTAAGGTTTTCCATATCTTTAAAGAACTGTACAAATTTTTTTAATGCGATCAATAGTTTCAAAGTTATGAAACAAATTGTTAGCAAAAAAAAAAAAAATGCTAAAAAAAAAAAAAATTTTAAAAACAAAAATCTGGAAAAAATCGAAAACTGCAAAAAATATTACTTTTTATTTTTTTGTAGTAAAGCTACATATCATGCGAATTAAACTAGATATGGATCATAAAAATCGATGCATGCTTTACATTTTTATTTACAATTAATTGAAGGTATCGCATATTTACAAGCACTGTAGGAAATTGTACCTACTATATAATGAAAATGCAGAACATAAAAACTCAGGTGCATTTTACGACACGCATTTTGGCAAAACCCCTTTGGGAAAAAGAGGAGGTTCCAAAGAACCCATTGAGACCAAAACCTTGGACCTCCTCCTCCTACTTCCCGAGATATCGGCCTCCAAACATTTGCTTTTTTTAATTACGGCAAAAAGCCCATGGAGGAGGCTAGCGCACAGTGCTTTGTCCCGTAGCAAAAATCAAAAATAAAACTGTGTCTCAGATTTTGATGAAAGATACCTTAGTCGACAGATTATAAAGTAATTAAAAAAAAAAGATGTATTTTTTTTTGATTTGACTCATTTTGACGCCACCAGAGGGCGCCAAACTCGGAGAATTTTTGTATGTAAATGTTATTAAAAAAATTGTTGATTTTTATGTTTTACAAAATAATTGCTTAAAATTCACTTTTTGAGATAACATCTTTATTTTTGCACATTTAAGTTACTGAGAATATTTTCAATAAAAAAAAAATATTTTTTGTGCAAAAAAATTTAAAATATGAGTTTTGTGTATATTTGAAATACTATATTTTTTTTTGTTCACAGGTTTTTATTACGAAATTTTGATGGAATATTAAAAAAATACATGTAAAAAAAAAATTTTTTTTAATTTTTCTTAGAAAGCCTATACCTATGTGTACTATTAACATTAAAGATAAGTTGCCCTTTTTAACAAGAACTATTTTATATATTTTTTTTAAATTGTACCCTAAACCTGAGTTTTGGAACTATAAATATGGTGGTTTGCAATAATAGCTGTCACATTTTACTTTTGTTATAAAACTATTAGTTTTTTTTTTAATTTAAACAAGAAAATATATTCGATTTAGAAAAAAAAATTTTATAAGTCAATATAAAAATGTTTTATTGTTTATAGGCGTTGCAAGTTAGCTAATTTTTAGTAAAAACCCAAAAAAATTTTAAAGTTTGGTAAAATATTTAAAAAATACATGTATTCCGTATTTTTTTATTTTCTTTTCCTGGTTAGGTTTGACCTTTGTCTGTTAGAAAAAAATTTAAAAAGATGCCCTATCGGACGATAATTATGTTTTTTTGTCGTTTTTTGTAACACCTAAAATCATTATATTTGTACTAAAAATTAAGCAAACAATATCGTATCTGTTATATTTATTTATTACTTTTTTTTTGTTTTATGATATATCTGATACGTTATAAAACAAATTTTGTAATTTTGTATTCAAATATATACAAATAATTTTATAATAATCATATAATTTTTTTGAATTTTTTTTTTTTTTTTGGTTATTTTTATGTAAAATATTTATATAGTACATTTATAAATGCAATTTGTAACAATTAAATAATTCGTAATGTATAAAAAGCTACTTTAAGATACCGAAAAAGCTATAAAACACCAAAATGCATATCTTCCCGCAAAATGATTTAAATAACACTAAATTGGCTACACTAGTATTAATAAATAAATAAATAGCACATACAAGAAAAATATCAAGGGAAAGTACTAACAAGGATTTAATGACCCATTTGCTGTTAGCATCAGATCCGGTTTTGTCATCGAAGAGAAAACTAAGTAAAAATAAAACTAAAGCTATAACCTACGGGGAAGAAATACAGAAATATATTTTAAACGACAATTTTAATTCAGATGAACCAAGTTTTTCTTCGAGTTATAAATATACTTCGGAAGAATCAAGTACTGATGATTAAAACATCTTTTTATATGCCAAAACAATAATCTTTTCATATTATTTTTTTGTAAATTTTGTAATGAATTTTTTTATATCTTTGTTTTTATAATTAGTCTTATAATTTTCAGAAACCGTAAAAAATATATCTTCATGTAATAAAAAACTGTTAATAAATTTTTAAGTAATACAGAATTTTATTTGAAGTTCTATTTTATTATTTTTACTAAATAGATTATAATGAAATTTTAAATAGTTAATACAAGCACAAATACCTTTTTAACATTTTGTAGCAAGGTTTTCAAATAGCGTTTTCAAGAAAACGGATATATTGAAGCAAATTTAAACCTTGCTTCGATTGAAATGAAAATTAGTACGGATATTAATAGCTTCATTTCCAGTTCAATAACTAATTTCTACCATTTTTTAACTAGAATTGAAGATTTTATTTAATATTTAAAAATTTTGGGTTTTTGGAGGTTATGCATGTAAATTTTGTTTCTAAATTTTGAATAAAGAAAAAGTTGTGATGTTTGGATGAATTTTAAAGGGATTATATCGTTTTTACGAAAAAGGATATATGACAGCTAAATGAGTCCTTGCTGCGCTTGCAATGAAAAGTTCTTCATACGTAAGGAGCAATATTTCTGACCCAGCAACCAGGTTTTTTAATTTTATGACGAAAATTGTGGCTTTTATTAAAATTTTAAATTCAGGATATATGCGGGATGTAAGAGTCCTTGAACCAATTTTGTCTAATTCTTTTTTTATATCTTAGTTTAGTTTTTCTAACGTAAGGAGCCTTATTTCTAACCCAGGAATCAGGTTTTTTAATTTTATGACGAAAATAGTGGCTTTTATTAAAATTTTAAAATTCAGGATATATGTGGGATGTGCGAATCCTTGAACCGATTTTTTTCGAATTTTTTTTTTTCATTTCTTATTCTGAACAAAGAAAATTGCAGAATAGCTTTTTTAATTTTTTGACGAAAATTGTGGCTTTTATTAAAATTTTTAAATTTAGGATATATTGGAGGTGTGCGAGTCCTTGCACCGATTTCGTCGAATTTTTTTTTTTTTATTTTTATTCTAAACTAAGAAAACAGGTGGATAGCTTTTTTTAATTTTGTGACGAAAATTGTGGCTTTTATTAAAAATTAGAAATTCAGGATATATAGGAGGTGTGCGAGTCCTTGCCCCGATTTTTTCCAATTTTTTTTTTATTGTTACTTTGACAAAAAAAAAATAGCAGGACAACGTTTTTCAATTTTAAGATCAAAATTGTGGCTTTAACTCTATTTTTTTAAATCAGGATGTATGGGAGGTGTACGAGTCCTTGCACCGATTTCGTCCAAAAATTTAATTTTCTTCACTTTTATGAAAAAAAATAGAATGCCAAATATTCAGAATTTTTTGAATAAAATTGTGGCATTTAGTCAAATTTTTCAGTTCAGGATGTATGGGAGGTGTTCGAGTCCTTGAACCGATTTTGTCCAAAATTTTTTTTTTTTCTAATTTTGGAATAAGAAAATAGCATGCCAAGTTTTATTTATATACAATAACTCCTTCTATTTTTGCACCCTGCTTATATGGGAACAAAGCACTGTGTAGCGCCTCCTCCGTAATACGACTAAAAAGCATACGGAGGAGGCTACGCCTCCTTACCAATCAGATATGTCAGATCCAGCACTACCATCTACAGCTGAAAATGACGAGTTCATCCCACACAAACATTTCTCGCCGAGACCATAGAATCAAGATCAGCTTAATGATGTAATTAGAGACCTTGGATTGTCGAAAAGATCTTCTGAATTACTTGCGTCCCGGATGAAAGAAACAGGTCTCATAACTAAAGAAACTAAAGTTTCGTATTACCGTACTCGAGAAAAAGACTTACATCATTATTTTGCTGAAGAGGATGACTTTGTGTACTGCACAGATATTTCTGGTTTGATGACTGCCATGGGCTTACAGAAATATGATTCAAACGAATGGCGTTTATTTATCGACTCATCAAAACGCAGCTTGAAGTGTGTCCTTTTGCATAATGGAAATAAATTTCACTCCTTGCCGATAGCACATTCAACCAAAGTAAAAGAAGAATACTCTGTAATTGCATTGGTCATGAAGAAGATAAAGTATGATGAACATAAGTGGGTAATTTGTGTTGATCTTAAGATGGTAAATTTCCTCTTAGGCCAACAAAGCGGCTTTACAAAATATCCTTGTTTTATATGTTTATGGGACAGCAGAGCTAAAACAGAACATTGGAAGAGAAAACAATGGCCTTCTAGGGAAACACTAGTTCCAGGTACGCCAAATGTTATAAATGTGGCTCTAGTGCCCCGAGATCGCATCATATTACCCCCTCTTCACATTAAACTTGGTCTGATGAAACAATATGTTAAAGCACTTAACAAAGATAGTGAATGTTTCCAGTATATTTCAAGGAAGTTTCCCAATCTAAGTATGGAAAAGCTGAAAGCAAGCATATTTGATGGCCCACAAATTCGCAAATTGGTGAACGATACTGAATTTGGCAGTTCAATGTCAGAAATTGAGAAGAATGCATGGGATTCGTTTGTATGGGTTATTCAAAATTTCTTAGGAAATAACAAGGGTGATGATTACGTTGCGCACGTTGAAGAGATGTTAACTCACTTCCAGAATCTTGGATGCAACATGAGCATCAAATTACACTACCTGCACAGTCACTTAGATCGTTTTCCTGAAAATCTAGGAGACTTGAGTGAAGAACAAGGCGAACGATTCCACCAAGATATCCGGACAATGGAGGAACGATACCAGGGTCGCTGGGATGCACACATGATGGCTGATTTTTGCTGGAGTATTCAGAGTAACACTTCGTTATTCAACAATAGTAGAAAATCGACTAAAAGAAAATTTCAGAGTTTGTAGTTTATAATATATATTTATTTATTTATTTTCTTGTTTTATTTATTATAATAAATGTGAATAATAAAATATAAATTTTCTACTATTTAATTTATTTATTTATTTACATTTAAGCTCATGCAACACAAATGTCTTTCCGAAGAATAGAATCAGTATATTCTAGGTAGGGTTTTGCCAAAAAATACACGAATGTTACTATGTAATGCATTTTTGATGTGAAAATTTGTACATAGCATGGGGAAAATGTTTTCAAAATTCAATCAATCGAAAGAAGAACATTAACTACTCAATTTTATGTATATCAGACAAAAAACTAAAATTTGGTGAAAATGAGCGAATTCACTTAATTGTGAATAAATTCGAAAAAAATCAATCGATTTTTATGATCGATATCTCATTTTGTTCCTATTACATGTGGCTTTGCGATAAAGCAATAAACCTGATCGATTTTTGCCGTTTTCGATTTTTTATGATTTTTTTTAACCAAAAAAATTTGCTATTTTCACGTAAAAAAAATATTTTTTCCCTCAATTTTTTATTATAACTCCGAAACTAATGAGCCGATTGAAACGCAATATATTAACGGATTAAAGGCTATGTAAATTTCAGTTTTTCTAAATTTATTTGAATAATATCGGACTAATTTTTTTTAGTTATCATTAATTATGTGGAGACACGTCTAAAAAAATTTATAATTTTAATTAAAAATTTTTTAAAAAAAAACCTCTCCATAGAATTTCAAAATTGAACCATATTTGTACTACTGGGACCACAATACATCAAAATTGTATAGTGGTTTTCAAAGCCCCTAAAATTTTTTCAAAATTGTTGCCTTGTGTAATTGTTAATATCAGACGCGAACTAAAAAATTTTCAAAAAATTTACGCAAATTCCTTATAAGTTTGTAAAGTTTGCATCTCGTTATTGGTGCGAAGACTTCAACTTGGTATGCCTCAAAATGTATGGAATAACACCATCTTTTTAAAACTCAATTTATTGACCAGCGCAAAACAGCCCTAGAAAACACTGTGAAAGTTTATAAATCTTTAAATTTTGGTTTCACTTGTAAACCACCATACAACTTTTCACCAAGCAACGATATGGAAATTCATTTTTTAGTGAATGTATCTCCCAAGTCTAGTGACTTCATTTTGTATTGCTTTAGATCTTAAAGTTAAAAACTATGACCGAAATTATGAAATAAATGAAAAAGATCTTGTAAGTTTCAAGTAATTTTTTTATTTGTCGACATTTAAATGGCTCTCAATTATTTTGGTGCTGAAGTTTCAACGTGAAACTTGGCATATGATAGCTTCTTAGTATAGTTACAATCATGTGAAATAAGAAACATCTAAAGTCAGTTTCAACAGGTGGCGAACATTTTCGAAGTAGCTCATATACAAATAAATGCTTGGCTGCCATGAAAATTTTGAATTTTAATTAAAACACTTTGCTTAAACCATAATATTTTGTAAACAACCCAGTAAAATAGTAAAATCCAAATAACTGGTTGCAAAACAGCTTATATTGTATTATAACAGGTTCTAATTTCGGTTCTGCAACTGGTTCTTTTTATATGGGGTTTGTCCTATTTGCAATAGGTTCTTTACCTCCTACCAAGAACAGGCTGCTTTAGAACTGGTTCTAGAACTAGTTATAGAACTGGTTCTGGGACAGTGACACCTTCCATTTCGAATCCCTGGAACCTGTTCTAGAACCGGTTCCATGTGTCCGGTGGTAAAAGAAGTTGTTCTAGAACAGGTTCAGAGGTAATCTGTTCTAAAAAATTTTGCTGGGAAGTATCTTAAAATTTTTTGTTTGAAAAAAAAAATAAAATTAAAAATAAAAAGTCAATCAATCGATATTTAAATTTAAAAAAATACGGAAACAATTTTTGTATAAAAAATAATAAATAAATTGTGTTTGTATATTCCCTTAACGTGAATATACAGAGTAAAACAGCCCGATTATATAATGGAACATTGATTCAAACTGAAACTATATGGAACTGAACAACTAGTGAAATTGGAACACTAAACACTGCAACCGAAATGGAATGGAACGGAAAGAAACCTTTTAAATATCGGCATGTGTTAATTTGTATTATCATATCAATTGATAGAAAGAATACAGTGGTGTGAATTAAAATAGGAACACTTGAATGCAACAAATTTAAAATAAAAATTAACACATAAATCTTGAGGGAAAACTATATATATTATTTTAGATTATTGTATAACAACAACTTTTAATTCCATGTTATAGTTTAAACTTTGTTGTTATAATTTCTACACTACAACAACATTAATAATACTATCAAATCTCTTATTTAAGTGTGAATTGAAATAAGGTCAATAAGCAAATTGTAAAAATAATTAAAATTTTTAGCATTTTTTTGTTAAAAACATAATATTGGTCATCGTATTTAATAGATACATATATTTATGCATCACAATTGCGCCAAGTTTGGAACATAAAATCAAAGGTGTGGAAAACAGCGACATCTTCCTATTTTTAAAAAAGTAAACTAATGCTAATGAAATTTCAATCGTAAAAAATTAAAAAATCGCAAATATGTAGTGGTATGAAGTCTTTACTTTTAATATGAAAAATAAAGGGATTCGCATTTCAATGTTTTTGAAATTGTAAACGGTAACTTTTGTGCAATATTTTTATGCACATTCCATAAGGGGATTTTAAATTAATTTATTCTTAAAATATACTCACGTTTGAGTATTGAATAAATTCATACCACTTTCAAAATGAAAACTTTTCAAAATTGGTTTTACATAAGCTAACTAATTTTCTTAGTTTTATTGTCAATCATTTAGGAAATTCTTAAACAAGCATGTTTTTCATGTGACAGGAGTTCATGAAAATCTGATAATAATCAAATTTTGATAAAAAAAGCAGTTAAAAAAAAATAAATAAATGATATTTGCTATGAAAATTCGAAGAGCAGATTTAGAATTTGGAGACTAATGTTTATAAGAAACATGTAATACTTTTACTGGCAATATTTAATAAAATCAATTTCAATACAAGAATTCCTTAAAAACTTCAGCGGTTTCCAGGATTTGACAAACAAAAAAATTTAATTGAAGCCATTGCCAAATCATTACCCAAGTTTTTTTTTTGAAAATGACTCATACCACTTTCAAGAGAAGTGGATCAATTTACTTTATAAATTAGTTTATTTCAACGACTTCATTTGATTTCGAAAACGACATCATCGTTTTTGTTCTTGTTTACGTAGTAAAACCAGAACAATGCCTTCTTACTTCGTACATGGCAAGAACAAATTGTATACACTGAACAAAAAAAAATCATCCTTACCATATACACTGCTTTGCATAACTACCCAGCCAGAAATTGCCAATGATCTGAAAAACTAAGCACTGGCAGAGCACTGCTTGCCAATGATCCAACAAATAAAGTGCTGGCAAAGCACTGATTTACAACGCTCTGCCAACGTTAGTAAAAAGTGCTTTGCCAGTGCTAAATGAACAAAATTTACAACAGCAAAAATAATAAAAGCACTGGCACAGCCCTGGCTTAGAACGCTCTGCCAACGTTCGTAAAAATTGCTTTGCCAGACTTGATTTACAAAATTTACAACCGTAAAAATAAAAATGCACTGGCACAGTACTGACTTAGAACGCTTTCCCAACATTGGAAAAAAGTGCATTACCAGTACTTATTTACAAAATATACAACTGTGAACTTAATAAAAACAGTGGCACATCCCTTGTTCCCAACGCTTTCTCGACGCTGGCCAAAAGTGCTTTGCTAGTGCTCGATTTACTAAATTTACAATCGTTTGTACAAACGAAATTTAGTGCATGTACTTATTTTTAAATAAGTTTGCAGGTTTTAATAAAAATAACAATTGAATAGTATTTTTTAAATTTATTTTACATACTTTAAAATTTAATTCTTTTTTTCAAATCTTAAATGAATTTAAAATCAACAAACCATAAGCATATGGTATTGAAATTAAATTTACACAATAAAATAGCCTATAAAGTCAGCAACATTTTTGCTCAAAGGATCCTTGTAGAAAAATTGCTAATTAAGCAAATTTTTTGCTGATATTAGCAATTTTTCTGCAAGTATCCTCCCAGCAAAAATGATGCTGACTTTACTGCCTTTTTTTTTGAGTGTATAATAAGTATTTACTCAAATCGTATTTAAAAACTTTTCTAATCTATACCTTTATAAAATTTAAAATTACAAGAGCGGAAAAATTCAAAACTAAATTGCAATTTATGATTTGAAGTTAAGAATATTAAGGTCTCCTATTATAGTCAGCACAAAGTATAGTTTTTGTACTAAAATTTTACTTAAGAAATTTATTTTCGAATTTCTTTCTTTAGTAAAATTGTAGTAAAAAACTCGTGCTAACTTATCACAAAAATAATTTGATAATAAAATATTCAGTTATTTTGTAATTAACTTAGCTAAATCAAGCCTATTGTTATTTCTGTTCAAATTACCAAAATCATTCAATAGGAAATAATACAACTCTTTACTGAAGTGAATTACTAAGTAGGACTTTATTGGTTGTTTTTGATTTTGGTACTGGCAAAGCACTTATTGCCAGTGCTTTGCCAACGTTTTAAAAAAGAAACGGCCAAGCCCTGCCCGGTTTTGGGGATTGCAAAGCACTTAAATCTTCAGATATCCAACGCTCTGCCAACGCTCATACCACCGTTGAAAGCACTGGGCCAATGCTTTGCCGTTCGTATTTTTCTGGCTGGGTATAGTTACAAATGAATTTTGGTAATTTTTCTAATATTTCACAAATTTTTCTAAAACTTGTTAATTGTTGTTTTTAAGAGTGATCTCTTGTTGTGTAAAATTTAAGAGATTGCTTATTTGATTTAAAATAAAAATTGTGTAATACTATTTTGTTAGTGTTTCATAACTATCATTACATATAACGTGAAACAAAGAAATATAGCCAATAAAGACAAATTAAAGAATTGATTTTATTTATTAAGCAATTTTTAGTCAATTTGCAATTAAATGTCGCGTAGTTCATATCTATGTGATTTTGAAAAAGGAGATAATTTCGGCATATTTGAAAAGTGGCTCAAGTTTTCGGGAAATTGCCAGACGTTCACATGTGGTTGTCCCAAAATTTAAACATAAAATACGCGGCCCAATAAAAAAAAACTATATAATCACGACCGGTGTAAAATAATCAATTGTGTAATGCAAATGTGTCCAAATCAACCATAAGTAGGCTCTTAAAGGATTCCAATATAATTATTCGCTAAAAGCTGATGTCTGAGCCAAGGTTACTGCCCCGCCACAAAACTTCTCGACTTGAATTCTCTAAACGGAATTTACAATTCAACTTGAGAAATATAAGTCAATAATCGCTGTTGTTGGTAGGACTGTTAAAACAGAACACAACATTCTATATTGATAGTACAGACGTTTTTAAGAGTTAGTGGAGAGGAACCACGATATTTCTCAAAAATTAAATTCTGGATCCTTAATGGTTTGGGTTGCTTTTTGTTTCGTCGGTATGGTTAAATTAACATTTTAAAAGAATGAAATCTTCTGAAGAAGCAGTTATTGATGCGTTTAGATCTATAACGGAAGAACTTCGAATAAATCTGGTGGACATTATCTCTGGTCGAATTTTCGAGTTGATTAAAAAAAAGAGGCCTCATGCTTTATTAAAACTTCTGCTTTAAAATAGTTTTCTTAAATTTTTGTATATTTTTATCTATTAAGTTAAGTGTATTTATAGTTATTAAATACTAATTGATTTTGTAATTCCTTTTTAAATGGTAAAAACAACAAACAAATAAATTTATTCTTAGTTAAATATTATTCATTTTCCTACTTTGTAAAACTATAATTATACTTTGTATAATTATAGTTTTGCAACGCAGTGTACAAATACTTTAGCCCCCTTTACGAAATAATTAGATTTTTCGCACACAAACAATTTTTCGTAAACTTTACGAAATCCACGAAATTTGTGGTGTTATTTTGTGTAAATGTATTGTATTCAGTTATAAACCGAATAGTGTTATAAGCCAACTGTCCAAATAAAAAAAGTATATTGCTTAAGTGTAATACACTCAAAATAGTCTATAGTTTAAACTAACTGAAAACTTAATTTAACATAATTCATAAATCACTCAAAATCCGATTTACTTACTTTCCATTTTAATAAAAAAAAAACAGGCACGAATTTTTTAATATTAAAAAAAAATCATTCATAATAACTGTATAGGAAACGAATAAACTGCAATATTTTGTGGTTTAATTTGTATGAAACTTTAAGTAAAATAAAATAATAAATGAAACTAAAAAATCGTTTAATGGCAGTAAATATTTTGAAAGAAATATATAAAAAAGTTGAAATAAAAATTGTCTTCAAAAATAAATGCACGTTCTTTTACATTTATTGTAACTCAACTGAATTTTTTTTTATTAAACTACAAACAGTAAACTACATAACACTATGAGTGTAGTATTTGGTCTCCTATATGATAGCAATAAAAATTGAAACAACTTTTCCAATTCATCATATAACTATAACCCAAATATGGGTCAGCTATTCAAAGCGGATCTTGAAATATTGCGTTTCAAAATATTCCAAATTTTTAACAACTAGTCATACATAATATTCCATGGCTTAAACTACTTAAATTGTGGTTTTAATAGTGAACACTAGTGAAGTTATTCCCTTCTCTAGTGAAGTTATTCACTTCTCCACGGAAAAATGCACTGTTTACACAAACCTCGATTCAAAAAGCTGTATTTTAAAAAACTGTTTGTTTTTTAATTTAAAAGATATATATATTAGTTTTAACTTACTTCAACATGTCGTATCAATTTATATTTGGAGCTCTTACGGTTCCTGAGTTATGAATAAAAATGTGAAAAATTTAACTGAAACGCCGACAACACAGAAAAGTTAAGGAGTACCACATACGGATTTGGTTATGGTATAGAAGAATAATTTATAATTAACATATATTTTTTTAAAAATTTTAGAAAAAATGTTTTCTTTAAAATACATCCTTTTGAAGAGAATTAGAAGTAAAACAAAGTATCAATAACACAGGTCAACAGCAAAAAAAGGCTTGACTAACCACTATATAGATTTGATGCATCATGGCTGCCTAAGTACAAAAATGGTAAAATTTTTCAATTCTATGGATAATTTTTTTTAAAAAAATTTTTTTTTAAAATTGACAATATTTTGAGCCATTTCTCCACTTATGTTGTCATAACTCAAAAACAACTAGTCCGATTTTGTCAAATTAAATTTACAAAAATTAAGGTTTACAATATCTTTAAAGAACGTGTACAAATTTTTTTAATGCGATCAATAGTTTCAAAGTTATGAAACAAATTGTTAGCAAAAAAAAAAAAAAAATGCTAAAAAAAAAAAAAAATTTGAAAAACAAAAATCTGGAAAAAATCGAAAACTGCAAAAAATATTACTTTTATTTTTTTGTAGTAAAGCTACATATCATGCGAATTAAACTAGATATGGATCATAAAAATCGATGCATGCTTTACATTTTTATTTACAATTAATTGAAGGTATCGCATATTTACAAGCACTGTAGAAAATTGTACCTACTATATAATGAAAATGCAGAACATAAAAACTCAGGTGCATTTTACGACACGCATTTTGGCAAAACCCCTTTGGGAAAAACCTCTATGACATTTTTATGATTCTAATAATTAAAAAAAAATAAGTAATAAACAAAAGATTGTTTAATTTTTACGATTGCGGTAGGATAGTAATAAAACGCTCATAAATGTGCGTGTACGCCGAAGTGCTCTTATTTTCCGTTAGCTACCTGTAACGGATGATTTTTTTTTTTCATAAAAGTCCTTAATGTTTTTTAGGATTCTTGGGAATAATAAAAAATTTGCAGCACACACAAACTGTATCCACACAAAGGGTTATCCCAAATTATAGTATCAGTATTTATAAGATCTCCTTGACCCTTTTTATTTCATTCAAGAAGTGTTTGCGATAACGCAAACATCATTTAATACCTACACAAAAATTAGAGTCATACAGCTTAGAAGTTAAAAACAATTTTCAAATATTAATAAAAATGAGCCAGAAAGCCAGAACATTTTTATGTAAAAACGATCCAGATTTATTTTGTTATGTGTGCGGCCAATATATCACCGGGAAAAACGGAAGTGCTTCTTAACTTCATTGCAAAAGTCATATCAAGATTGCTATAATATCTATCCGCACAATTTGAACCAGCATTGGACACCGAGTACTATATGCATTTCATGTCGATTGAATTTATCTATGAAGTCTTCTAACGTAAAGTAAGTATAAATTAATAGATTTTGAATATTTTATAATTACAATATTTCTTAATTAAAATTTGAATTCTTCATATTCCTGATTTCAATTTTTTTTTTCATTTTACAGACGACACTTGGAAATTTTGAAGCCTATGCTATGGAGAGAAACAGCGAACCACGCATCCGAGTGTTATTTTTGTTTAAGTACAAAAAGCGGTTTTGGAAAACATATGCGATGGTCTTACCCCACGAGGTCTGCTGATGGGTTTACACTTGCAGTTCTACATTCACAAGAAATAGAATATGCTCAAGTCATGTGCTTTCATCTTCACCAGGACACTCAACCTCAAGTATGTCTTACCAATCAGATATGTCAGATCCAGCACTACCATCTACAGCTGAAAATGACGAGTTCATCCCACACAAACATTTCTCGCCGAGACCATGGAATCAAGATCAGCTTAATGATGTAATTAGAGACCTTGGATTGTCGAAAAGATCTTCTGAATTACTTGCGTCCCGGATGAAAGAAATAGGTCTCATAACTAAAGAAACTAAAGTTTCGTATTACCGTACTCGAGAAAAAGACTTACTTCATTATTTTGCTGAAGAGGATGACTTTGTGTACTGCACAGATATTTCTGGTTTGATGACTGCCATGGGCTTACAGAGATATGATTCAAACGAATGGCGTTTATTTATCGACTCATCAAAACGCAGCTTGAAGTGTGTCCTTTTGCATAATGGAAATAAATTTCACTCCTTGCCGATCGCACATCCAACCAAAGTAAAAGAAGAATACTCTGTAATTGCATTGGTCATGAAAAATATAAAGTATGATGAACATAAGTGGGTAATTTGTGTTGATCTTAAGATGGTAAATTTCCTCTTAGGCCAACAAAGCGGCTTTACAAAATATCCTTGTTTTATATGTTTATGGGACAGCAGAGCTAAAACAGAACATTGGAAGAGAAAACAATGGCCTTCTAGGGAAACACTAGTTCCAGGTACGCCAAATGTTATAAATGTGGCTCTAGTGCCCCGAGATCGCATCATATTACCCCCTCTTCACATTAAACTTGGTCTGATGAAACAATATGTTAAAGCACTTAACAAAGATAGTGAATGTTTCCAGTATATTTCAAGGAAGTTTCCCAATCTAAGTATGGAAAAGCTGAAAGCAGGCATATTTGATGGCCCACAAATTCGCAAATTCGTGAACGATACTGAATTTGGCAGTTCAATGTCAGAAATTGAGAAGAATGCATGGGATTCGTTTGTATGGGTTATTCAAAATTTCTTAGGAAATAACAAGGGTGATGATTACGTTGCGCACGTTGAAGAGATGTTAACTCACTTCCAGAATCTTGGATGCAACATGAGCATCAAAGTACACTACCTGCACAGTCACTTAGATCGTTTTCCTGAAAATCTAGGAGACTTGAGTGAAGAACAGGGCGAACGATTCCACCAAGATATCCGGACAATGGAGGAACGATACCAGGGTCGCTGGGATGCACACATGATGGCGTATTCAGAGTAACACTTCGTTATTCAACAATAGTAGAAAATCGACTAAAAGAAAATTTCAGAGTTTGTAGTTTATAATACATATTTATTTATTTATTTTCTTGTTTTATTTATTATAATAAATGTGAATAATAAAATATAAATTTTCTACTATTTAATTTATTTATTTATTTACATTTAAGCTCATCCAACACAAATGTCTTTCCGAAGAATAGAATCAGTATATTCTAGGTAGGGTTTTGCCAAAAAATACACGAATGTTACTATGTAATGCATTTTTGATGTGAAAATTTGTACATAGCATGGGGAAAATGTTTTCAAAATTCAATCAATCGAAAGAAGAACATTAACTACTCAATTTTATGTATATCAGACAAAAAACTAAAATTTGGTGAAAATGAGCGAATTCACTTAATTGTGAATAAATTCGAAAAAAATCAATCGATTTTTATGATCGATATCTCATTTTGTTCCTATTACATGTGGCTTTGCGATAAAGCAATAAATCTGAACGATTTTTGCCGTTTTTTTTTATGATTTTTTTTAACCAAAAAAATTTGCTATTTTCACTTAAAAAAAATATTTTTTCCCTCAATTTTTTATTATAACTCCAAAACTACTGAGCCGATTGAAACGCAATATATTAACGGATTAAAGGCTATGTAAATTTCAGTTTTTCTAAATTTATTTGAATAATATCGGACTAATTTTTTTTTAGTTATCATTAATTATGTGGAGACACGTCTAAAAAAATTTTTTAATTAAAAATTTTTTAAAAAAAAACCTCTCCATAGAATTTCAAAATTGAACCATATTTGTACTACTGGGACCACAATACATCAAAATTGTATAGTGGTTTTCAAAGCCCCTAAAATTTTTTCAAAATTGTTGCCTTGTGTAATCTTTCCGTTTAAAAGATAACCGTTAAATTATGTGCAACTACTTTTGAAAATTTTTTATTTTTTTTCTAGAATTTGTTTTTGATGTAAATATTTTTCTACTGTATTTAGTGGCTTTTTATATTTGTATCCATAATTTGGAGTCCCGTAAGAGCTCCACATATTAATTTGACAACGGCATAGTGGAAAAAATTATAATTAATATATAAATTTTTGAAAATAAAAAAAAAAGTTTTTTGAAGTGCAGCAATTTTGAAAAAATGCATCTTACTTTAAAAAATAATATTTTTAGTTGTTTTATTTAAATCACAATAATGGCTTTAAAATGAGGTATCAACAAATCACATGGCTTTAACCGTTAAAATGACAAGGACGATTAAGTACGGCTACTTTTGTTAAATTTAAAATTTTTGTTTTCATATTTTAAATCGCAATATTTCCGCAAACCTTAGAGCTAAGATTCCAAAACTTGTACTATGACATATTTATATGACGCTTGCCTTCCGTACCAAGTTGGGCTAAAATAAGGGGGGTAGAGGTCCAAAATTCGATATTTTTGTATGGAATGAGTCTTACCAATAATTCATTTGCAATACATGAAGTAAAAAAAATGCTTCCAGGTGAATAAACGGTCTAAAAAAAAGGAAGCTCATCCATTTGTAGACCTCACTAATGGCATTTAGTAGTATTAAATAACAAAAAACCCCAAAATTTTGTAGTTTTACTTTTTTATTAGTAAAAAGGATAATTTCGTGGATTAAAAAAATCATGGAAATACAAGGAAACAACAAGTGGTGAATCCGCAAATGAAACTTGGATATATTTTAGAGGTAAAAAAGTCACGTATTTTTTTAAAGTTTCCATTCGCTCGGTTAGGTGTTAAAAAGAGGGACCAAAATTATGCATAATCTCAACTCTATGGGTTAAAAAGTGAGATACTCAATTGATTAATATATTTGATTTTTTAATCTTATAAAAGTTATTAATATATAAGCAAATTGGGTATGAAATGAAAGCCATTTTTAAGATGAATGTAATGGTATATAAAACATATCAGATTTACATTTGAGTTTTAAATATATTCGGTGTTACAGCTAAAACTCAGTTGTAGTAACAGAATTTTGTTGTGAAAACCAATTTGCAATTGTAGTAAAAGCGACCCATTTGAGTCTTAGTAACTGAATTTTTGTTGGCAAATTGCTAAACAAGTTTTCTGTGTGTAATAATACATTTGTATTTTAAGTTGTTGTTTGTTTGATTTAAAATTATAATGTACTGCTTGAATTTTATAGAGGCAGAGTCCAGACACCCAATCTATAAAATTAATTTTAACTATAGTAATGTACTTAGTAAATTTTCCCAATCATTCGGCTTTAACACGAATTTTCCCGAAAAGATTTTGTAACCACACATTTTAAATTGTTAAAATAACTGAAAACGTTATGCCCACACGATAAGTAATATGTGTATAAAAATGTTTGTTTTCTCGAGTACTTTAATACTGTGTACTAATAATCAGAATTTTGGACATGTTTTCATATAAACGAATTCATTAAACTCTATAGATAGAAAAACTCACCAGATTTAGAAGACATTTTTCTATAAACTCTCACTTATCTTTACTTTCAACTGGTGTCTGACATTCATAGTGCAACGTATACTTAATTTCAATTTTATTCGTAACACTCATACGTCATGTAGTCCTTATATGGAGAAGAACAATTTTTTTTAGTGAATACAGGAATATAAACCGTTTTTATTATATGATGATTCTTAAAATTGTGTGAGTCAAAAAAAAAAGCGGTTTGTGGACTTGACCGTATTTTTAAATGTTGTACAACCCATTGGTGGATCTATAATGTGTTTTTAAGCAAAAAAAACTAAATAAAAAGTATAGATTTTAAAATTAGATGTGATTTCAATTTGACTAATATGTATTGCCATATACAATTATATGTAAAACTAATAGAATTTTTTTCTTGTTTCTACCATATATGTTTATATTTAATTACCAGAGAAGGTAACTCAACTTTTTTTTTTCTTTTATATGTTTTTTGCACATTTTAGATTTTCCGATTTTGAGCATTAAATAAGCGTTTTCTTAAGATTTTGAGTTTACAAAGAGTGTATTTTATAGAGGTATAGAACTTTGAAATGGAATAAAACAAAGATGATTTTTTAAATTGACGTGAAATTTACTTTATGCGAAAGATAATCTTCTGGCATTATAATTTAAATATGACTTCTGGCATATGACCGCCACGGCTGACTCGGACGTAGTCTAATCTGGAGGTCCAATTTTCGAAGACTTGTGTGACATGTTGCGGCGTCTTGTTGAAACCACAGTTTCAACACACAATATTTACAATATATATTTTTTTTTTTGATAATTATATAGTTATTTATAAGTGGTGGAATTTTTCTTTTTAATTTTAACACATATATTTATATAGTATTCTTTGTGTTATATATAAAATAGTTATATATAAAATTTATATAATTTTTTGATTTTGAATTAAACCACATACCACATATAAAATTATATACAATTACATCAAAATATATCACGCTATATATGACAATAAATACACTTTTTTCATAGGGTGTGTTTTTTTCTCAAGCAAAATATTTCACTTTAAATTTAACACTCAATATTTATAAGTGCATAAAAAGATTTTAAAATTTTTAGTCTTCTCTGGTCATCACGTAATTTTTGTGAGAAAAAAACTTTAAGATTTTAAGGATATTCTTTGGAATTGAAAGTAGTGTCCGACCAAAGACTTCGGTCATAAAATGCTTTTTGTCGGTATTCGGTTTTTAAAGCATTGTGGAAAAATTTCACAATTGGAAAAATGTTAATTGGGCTTAGTAGATGAAATTTTGAATGTCAAATTTAAATAAAAGTACGTAATTAAGCACTTAATCCTATAATTGTTAGCCGAACAACCTACCAAACCGGAAAAATTTCGGCGGCCGATTATTTACCTTTCCAGCTAAACTTCGGCTTTTTCTTTAAATTAGTTACACAAAATCGTATTAAAACGGTTAAACAAATATGTTTTTTTTCAATTTATAACGAGATTTCAACCTCCGTATATTTACAAAAATAAAGCAAATCAAACATATTAGCTAGGTTGATACTAGTATTTCGATCTGGCTAAAGATCTCATCAGAACCCGAAGTTTTAGAAAAGCTAGAGCCTATATCATAGGCAGAACTTTAACAAAAAACCTATTAATAATCAATGTTGCTCCATTCTTGTCTTCTTAGTAATCAACCACGTGGTTAGGTCTTTTCCTAACAAGCATCATGACGTTACTAAATTTTGAAGACCAAAAATGTTCTATTTATATAAAAAATTT
The DNA here is from genome assembly GCA_021234595.1 of Delia radicum. Classification (NCBI taxonomy): domain Eukaryota; kingdom Metazoa; phylum Arthropoda; class Insecta; order Diptera; family Anthomyiidae; genus Delia; species Delia radicum. The sequence continues at coordinate 174,416,181 of CM037851.1, read as the reverse complement.
TTAGTGTGTACTCTGGCTCAAGTAATATTTTTTACAGTTATATTAGTTTTTTGTTTTTATATACATCGAGATTATTTTTATGTTATTTTCAATTTATAACGAGCTTTCAACCTCCGTATATTTACAAAAATAAAGCAAATCAAACATATTAGCTAGGTTGATACTAGTATTTCGATCTGGCTAAAGATCTCATCAGAACCCGAAGTTTTAGAAAAGCTAGAGCCTATATCATAGGCAGAACTTTAACAAAAAACCTATTAATAATCAATGTTGCTCCATTCTTGTCTTCTTAGTAATCAACCACGTGGTTAGGTCTTTTCCTAACAAGCATCATGACGTTACTAAATTTTGAAGACCAAAAATGTTCTATTTATATAAAAAACTTTTAGTGTGTACTCTGGCTCAAGTAATATTTTTTACAGTTATATTAGTTTTTTGTTTTTATATACATCGAGATTATTTTTATGTTATTTTCAATTTATAACGAGCTTTCAACCTCCGTATATTTACAAAAATAAAGCAAATCAAACATATTAGCTAGGTTGATACTAGTATTTCGATCTGGCTAAAGATCTCATCAGAACCCGAAGTTTTAGAAAAGCTAGAGCCTATATCATAGGCAGAACTTTAACAAAAAACCTATTAATAATCAATGTTGCTCCATTCTTGTCTTCTTAGTAATCAACCACGTGGTTAGGTCTTTTCCTAACAAGCATCATGACGTTACTAAATTTTGAAGACCAAAAATGTTCTATTTATATAAAAAATTTTTAGTGTGTACTCTGGCTCAAGTAATATTTTTTACAGTTATATTAGTTTTTTGTTTTTTGTTTTCAATATCAAAATTTGTTCACATTGTCTCCAGATGCCAAAAAAATAACCAAATATCGTTTTGTGATCGAAGCCTTCGGTTGGACACTAGTTGAAAGTAAAGAAAACTGAGAGTTTATAGAAAAAAGTCATGTAAATCTGGTGAGTTTTTCTTTGGATAAATTTCTATGAATTCGTTCATATAAAAACATGTCCAAAATTTAAGAAATTCCGATACACAGTATTTTAACTATTTAAAATCTGGGTTACAGATGCTATATAATGGACTTATTATAGTGTTAATTTAATTATAGTAATATACTTATTCAATTTTTATAATCGTTCGGCTTTAACTCGAATTTTCCCGAAGAGCACTTTTATATATAACTATTTATGGTACCACATATAATTCTATATAAATATATGTGTCAAAATTAAAGAGAAAAATTCTACCACGATTATACAACTATATAATCAAAAAAGACTAAAAAAAGAAAATTCAGTGTATTTAGATAAAGCAAAAAAATATTGTAAAAAAGGCAAAGCTAAAAATCTTAGAAAAGCTACACTTAAAACAAAGTTCATAGCTAATTGGTTAATTAATATTTATGAGTAAATTATAATTTTAAGTCAGAAAGTCGTAAAAAACAATTATAACCGAAAAATCTTAAGAAAACGCTTTTTTAAAGCTCAAAATCGGAAAATCCAAAAAATGGATAAAAACATACAAAAGAAAAAAAGTTAGTTTGATTTCTCTGATAATTAAATATGCACACATATATGGTAGAAACAAGAAAAAAAAATCGTTACAAATAAAATTGAAATCACCTCTAATTTTAAAATCCATTTTAATATTTTTTATTTATTTATTTTTTTTGCTTAAAACACACATTATGTTTAGCTCAACCAATGGGTTGTACAATATTTGAAATACTTTAAAAATACGGTCAAGGCCACGAACCGCTTTTTTTAACTCACACAATTTTGAGAGTTATCATATAATAAGCTACTGTTTATATTGCAGTTGGCATTAACAACAACTTTTCTTCTGCATATAAGGACTACATGACGTATGAGTGTTACGAATAAAATTGTAATTAAGTATACGTTGCACAATGAGCTTTTTTAAAACTATAAGTGATCAAAATATGACGGCTTTTAAAATAAAAAACTAATTTTTCACGGAACACAGTATAGGTGCATGATAATTTGCAAACCCTGTTTTATTTTTAGAATTAAGTATTCATGGAGTTTATAATTTTTTTGTTTAGATTTTGATTTTTATAATTTTCATTCTGATCTACAAATCTAAAATAATAAGTGATCATTTTAATTTTATTAAAATAAATTAATATTAAAATTTAAATCGCCCACACATAGTCATTAGACCATTCAAATTTTTTATTTGAAAAGTTATCTGTGGCTGATGGTTTTCTTTAAAATATCTAAGAATCTAAGTGCTTTCATATTAAAAATTCTTTAGAGTTTGAGGGCTTTTCAGAGGAAAATATACTCAGAGTCAGAGGGTTTTTGAATAGGACATTTTATTTGGATATCAGGCTTTAGTCGCTCAAGTACTCGGTTGGTGTAATACTAAGGTAATGTTCCCTAATATTGGCCTACACCTGCTATTTTGGAAATATAAAAAACTAACAAGGGGAGTCTCATGATGGGTTCTCTGCGATCTTAGTGAACTTTGGATATGTTAAAAAAAAAAAAAATGAAGTAAGATACACTATTTTTTTTAGCTCAAAGTCTCATGTTTAGTGATTAAAAAGTGGGGTCAAAAATTACCACATTTTTTATTTTTGAATTGTTTCAGAGAAATGTTAGACAAGTGGGCTACTAAAGAAAATCGCTTTTGGAGGCGCACTAACTGGCAGACGTAACATGTCCTATAGTGTTCAAGTAATTTCGTTATTCAAAAAAATGTGTTTTAAGTGATACTAACACTGGCGTTTAGTTTTTTTTTATATTTTTTTTTATTTTATTAATTTGTAATCATATAATTCCAAATTATATACTATTACACTAACCGAGCACTAGCTACTATGGCTTTCGGCGCGTAGTAGCGAAAAAGACCAGTGCATCTGGTGGGAATCGAACCCACGTCCACTGATAAGCAAGCACGCTACCAACTAGTCTATCGGGTGCACTTGGCGTGGCGTTAAAAAAATAGATTTGTATTAAAATAAAAAATATTTATTACAGTTATATTGGTTTTTTGTTTTTATATACATCGAGATTATTTTTATGTTATTTTCAATTTATAACGAGCTTTCAACCTCCGTATATTTACAAAAATAAAGCAAATCAAACATATTAGCTAGGTTGATACTAGTGTTTCGATCTGGCTAAAGATCTCATCAGAACCCGAAGTTTTAGAAAAGTTAGAGCCTCCATAATAGGCAGAACTTTAACAAAAAACATATTAATAATCAATTTTGCTCCATTCTTGTCTTCTTAGTAATCAAGCACGTGGTTAGGTCTTTTCCTAACAAGCATCATGACGTTACTAAGCTTTGAAGATCAAAAATGTTCTATTTATATAAAAAAATTTTAGTTTGTACTCTGTCTCAAGTTATATTTTTTACAGTTATATTAGTTTTTTGTTTTTATATACATCGAGATTATTTTTATGTTATTTTCAATTTATAACGAGCTTTCAACCTCCGTATATTTACAAAAATAAAGCAAATCAAACATATTAGCTAGGTTTATATTAATGTGTATTAACTTTAATCGAAGCTTTTCCGACATTCGGAACTGTTCGGTTTATTGATACTTAGTAATCTATATTTTAAATATTTTATATAAATGGCAACCCTAACAACATTCACAGAAAATATTGGTACCAACATTTTTGTTTTCTAGAGTACATAAAAAAAAATAATATGAATTTTATTAGTTTCAGATATATTTTGAAATAAAAAATTATTAACTTTATCCCCACATTTAACCTTAAACGTGGTCCCACCTTTAACCTAAAAAATAAGTGTCCCTTTTTTAATTTATCATCATCAGCCTGTAGGCGAACTCCTTACAATTTTTCAGCTACAAATCATATTCTATATCAAAAGGTCCACATAAGGGAACATGCGCCATTAAATGACCATATTTTAAAGCATACTCACATTTTAGAAAATAAGGTAAGACCGACCAATATGTGTATTTAAATTAAAATTTATTTTAATTTTGCTTATGAAAACGTTTTATATATCGTTTTAAAGCTGTTTAAGTGGTTACCATTTATAATGATAACTTCTTTAATTATGGTAAACAAACAATATTTTTTTTATTATTATAATTTTTATTTTTTTATTGAAACATTATAAATTTCATGTAATTACAGCTGGTATTATAAAAAACTAACAAGTAATATTATTCTAAAGCTATATACAGTTCAAGTAAAGTTCACTAAATCTTGTGGTTTATGGCGTTTGAGCCTACGAGTATAAAGTAAATTGTTGCTTAGAGTAGCAGCTTGTGTATTTATATGATCTTGTAATCGTTTCGAATGTGATGAAGCATATTTTTGAATAGTCTGATGCACAGTACTTTCGCCTAAGTCCCTGTGTAGATCAGAATTTCGTATGTACAAACGGGCATTAACTATACTCTTTAGTACTTTATTTTGAAAACGTTGAGTATTTTCGATGTGAGTTTTGGCTGCACATCCCCAGAGTTGCACTCCGTAGCACCACACAGTTTTAACGATTTGATTGTATACAAGAAGTTTATTTTTAATTGATAAATGTGAACTCTTCCAATGAGCCACTGTAAGTGGTGAAATTTAAGGTTCAGTCCTGTAGTTTTAATTTTGATGTGCTCTTTCCACTTTAGCTTGGCGTCTAGGGTCGTTCCTAGGTATTTGGCATAATCAGCGTGTGGGATTATATTTCCAGATACTGTTATTGGCAAGTAATGTACGAGTATATCCTTATTGGTAAAGTTTACATGCGTGTATTTTTTTTCCTTTAATTTTATTCGCCATTTTTGGTCCATGTCAGCAGCATATTTATTGATTGTTGTAACTTTTTTGTTGACTATGCTTCATTTTTACCAATTGACAAAATGCAAGTATCATCTGCAAAAGTTACGATTGTTCCATTATTTGGTATTGGTATATATTTTCTGTAAATAAGATATAGAGTAGGTCCGACCGAGTATACTACCTTGTGGTACTCCAGCCTTTATTGGATTAAGTGAAGAGTATGAGTTTCAGCATTTTATTCTCAAAAATCTATTATTTATGTATGATATAAGAATATCTGAATAATGTTTCGGAAGACATTTTTCCAGCTTGTAAATTAAGCCTTCATGCCACACCTTATCAAATGCTTGCGTCACATATAAGAAGACTGCTGAGCAGACTATTTTTGTTTCAAGAGCTTCTTCGATTGAATAAGCTATACGATGAACCTTATCTATTGTCGAATGTTTCTCTATAAAACCGAATTGATGGTTCGGAATTAATTGTTTTGCAATGATTATTTCTTTAAGCCTATTATTAAAGAGTCTCTCAAAGAGTTTTGACAAAGTCGTTAAGAGTGATATAGGTCGATATGACGAGACTTCATTTGCATTTTTCCACAGCTTTTGAATCATAATTATCTCAGATACTTTACAGTATCTTGGTATATTGGTATTATAATTAGTATTATTTTTAATTTAAATATTTAAGTTTGTTATAATTTTTATTAAAATAAAAATTATGTTTTTTTCGACCTTTAATTGTGCAATGAAAATGAAAATTATTCAAGTTCGAGGCCATACTCTATATTTCTTCATTAGGATATTGTCCTAACAAATAATCTATACAGTTTTTTGTTTTCAAATTTATTATTTGACCCTTTCAGGAATGTGTTGATAGATCTATTTCGGGAATTTTCTAGGTTCCCATCATCAGAACACGTTTTGAAAGCGGTAACAATCCCATGCCAAACATCAAACATACATATGAACTAGTTCACTCACTACATGAGAACTAATATACATATGAGTTTGAAGTTAAAGATTATAACCATTGATCAAAAAATAAATTGAAAACTTGTTTGATGTGCAAGATCCACCTCTGGTGGATATTCAATACACGTTTTTTGTTTCTCTCTCCTTTTTATATTTTGTTTAGTTTGTAAGCAAAACAGGGGAAGTAAACTTGGCGGTACTCTGCCTTTTATACAAGTTTGTTATAATTTTTATTAAAAATAAAAATGTGGTCGAAAAAAACATAATTTTTATTTTTAATTATGTGATTGTTACCGCTTTTAAAACGTGTTCTGATGATGGGAACCTAGAAAATTCCCGAAATAGATCTATTAACACATTCCTGAAAGGGTCAAATAATAAATTTGAAAACAAAAAACTCTATAGATTATTTGTTAGGACAATATCCTAATGAAGAAATATAGAGTATGGCCTCGAACTTGAATAATTTTCATTTTCATTAAATATTTAATTTAAAAACAAAATAAATCAAGACAACTCTTAATTGAAATAAAATTTTATTTTGAACAAATCTTTTATTGAAAATTTGTATACAACATTTTTTTTTAATAACCTCTTCGTATTCATTAGTAGACAAACTCAAAAAAAATATTGTTACATTTGAAATTTTACTTAAACCCAAAAATCGCAGATGTCAACAAAAATAAAAAAGAATGCCTTTGCTAAATTAAATAAGCACTAAAGAATAAAAGTTATTCGCCAAAAATCTTGATAAAAATATAAATAAAATTAAAATACAGTCATAAAAATCCATGCATAACAAAACGAAATAGATATCAACGACAGCTTTCGTAAAATGGACAAATTGTCGTTTATTTTACAAAAATTTTTGTTATATATATTTATTTTTTTTTTTTGGCTAAAAGTTTTTTATTATTATATTTTTTTGATTTTGGGAATATTACAAAAACCAAAAAAAAAAATCACAAGAAATTGCAAAAACACTAAATATCAAACAAATATGGGAATATGCATAGATATTTTGTTCATTTTTGTAACTGTCTTAAATAGTTACTTATATGACTGTTATAAGAATCAAGAAAATGATTTTGAACGAAATATTTTTGGACAAAACATTCTAAAATTAATTGCAAGACATGTGGAACAAAAACGGTATTTCAGCAAATTAATTAAAAAAAATGGCAAAAGCAGTATTTTTTGTGTCAAATGCCATAATAAGCGTTCCCTACTCATCATATAATAAATAGCCCATGGTTTTAGCTTTGAACGAATAAGTATTTTTCTTCTCTATATAAGGACTACATGACGTATGAGTGTTATTAAAAATAACAAAATTAAGTATACGGCTCACAATGTACTTTTTTAGTACTGTGGGTGATCAAAAATATATTACTTATAAACGGCTTAGTATTTGTTATCTCGAGTTTTTCTTTATTGTTGACATCATATTTAAACATCGAATGCTGTACGCTAATATAAAAACTTGACTTAAAAGACGACTAAACAAATTAAATTTATATACATCATTTGCTTTTAATCAGTGTATAATTTTTCAAACTAGTTTTAACATTATTCCAAAGTTAGATGATTAACATATCGAAAAATGACATGAGAAGTTTTAAATGTATACAGAAAGAATTTTAGCAGAGACCGAAAATAACAGTTATTCCGAAAACTTTAACTCAAAAACTCTCTATGTTAGAGTCAACGGAGACGTATACTATTATATACCAATCGATTCGTATTGAAGTGCTCTTTCAGATCTTAAGAAAACGATCTCAACTCCACAGTTTAGAGTTATTTTTCAACGAAAAAATAAAAATCGGATGAAACTCTTAAGAAGAGAGTTTTATTTCGCCTTCATTAAATAAAACTCTTTTGTTTAGTTTTACTTTTTCCGTCTGAAATAAAACTCTTTTGAGGAGTTTTATTTTTTTCGTCTAAAATAAAACTTATTTTGTTTATTTTCTTCTTTTTTTATTGACTTCATTTACTATAATGTGTGTAGTAATTTATTTGTTTAATTTAACGAACAAAACTTTTTCTAAATTTTCTGCGGAAAGATTTGAACGCAGGTCGCTCAATACCAATTTAAAAACAGAGAATACTCTTTCCACGCTTACCTGGGTTGCAGGTACACACTGTAAAGTTTTTGCCAATATATACAAGTACGGATAGTGTATTCTTTTAGCCTCCCAGAACTCAATAAGAGGTTTATCAATCGATAAGGGCCTTGGAGGAATATTGTCGATTTCATAGGAAGCTTTTTTTCATCCTCATTATCACTTCCTTCCCTATCTACATTTAGGGAGTTCAAATACTGCACCAAAAGCGATGACTGAGATTGAGGTGTATCGCAAACATCCGGCGAAGATCGGAAAACATCCGGTGAAGATAGTGAAGCTTCCCCGCTTGTCGACGGTCGATCATCGCATGGTTATTATTAATCTGCAAAGAGATAAACAAGTAAACCGCATTTTCAGAAAAAGATTGATAAAATATTTTTTAAACTTACTTGCTTCTCCAACTGAAAAATCCGAACGATCAATTCTTTGAGATGGGTTCAAGCACACATTAATTTTAAAGGCTCCAACGCTATGATGCACTGAAGTCGTGGATCCAAATATAAAGCTGCAAGCAATGTTGGATTCTGTAGCAGTATTTTCTCACGCCTTTCTATTTTTTCTAGAAATTTAGAGCTGTCGAGCTTCGTCTGAACTTCAAGCTTCATTTGAAGCCATATTTTAAAAAAATCGCTGACAAATAATTGATCTTCTTGAAGCATTTGTGTGGCTCCAAGAGGGCATGTGGCACTCATGCGACTTAACTTACTACACAAAGCACCTTTTTCTAGAAAACTAATTATTTTGCAATTATTATTTTTAGGATTCAGACGACTTCAAAACAAGCAATTCCACTTGTAGGAGATTTTTCCAAAATAAAAAAATAGTTGGACAGCTTTTGTTTCAATTTTCAAATAGCTTCTTTTACTTTTTATTAAAGTGCGTATTTCGTGAATGGTAACACTTAGCTCATGTCTGATTTGACAGATAATTAGTTTTATCCTTTCGCTGAACGAATATGGTTGTGTATACGCTTGAACAACGCTGGGAAATATTGCGACTTTACTTTGAAAATCATGGTAATGTTGCAGAATGTGTGCGAAATTCACCGTCGTTCTCAACAATTGAACATTTCGGAGACATCATTGAGACGAATTTTGCATAAAGACCTTGGAATGACGCCATACAAAGTCCAATTGGTTGAGGCGTTGAAGTCAACTGACCATCCAATGCGTTTTCGCCTGCGATCGACTTACAGAAAATGCCGATTTTGCCAAAGAAATAAAAAAATTGGACCGATCGCTACTGCATGGCCCGCCTAGGCAGCCATTTGAATGAAATTATTTTCCATTATCAACCGGAAGGATTGTACTTTCAAAAAAAAAAAAAATTTGAGAAAATATTCAGTAGTTTTTTTTTTATAGCATTTTCAAAAAAACAAAGTTATTTGGTGGACCTTTTATTATAAAGAAGTAGCAAAAAACAAGTATTAGTTTTTGTACACTTAATGCTAAATTAATACTAGGTAGTTAGATTTGACCTAACGGTAATAAATTCTTTTGCTTTAGCGAAGTAAAATATGAAGCTAATATGCAAATTGATAAGCAGATGATAATAACGATGATAAACAATTAACCCAGTAGGAAACTTTAACTAGGGTATCCAATTCGGTTCTTTTTTTTTTGAAATTACGTTTGGGTTAAAAAATACCCAAACACCACTAAAAACACTTTGTAGACAATTTTGACTGAAATTATTACTTCACCTACCTGCGAATAGCAAAAATGCATAACAAAAACCTGCCGTTTTAAATTGTTATTGTTTTATTTCCTATCTCTTAATGCAGTTGCTACTGGATTTTATTTATCAAACAATAACAAATTATGTTTTCATTTTAATGACGATTTTTTCAATTGCACTGCAAGTGATTAGATTACACTGCCTATATATATATAATTATATATATATATATGTATGCGTAGCGCATACTTTAGGGACATGGTCAAAATTGTACCCGAAATATGCGGTGTATCGAAAAAATTGTCCTCATCTTAAACGCTAGATGTATGAAAAGGCGGGAAAACTTTGGGGACAGTCCCCAAAGTAAGCCAATGTCCCTAAACTATGCGGGGGAACGAATAACATGTTTTCATATATATATATATGCATGCACAGCGCATAGTCTAGAGACATTTATTCGTTCCCCGGCATAGTTTAGGGACATTTGCTTACTTTGGGGACTGTCCCCAAAATTTTCGCACCTTTTCATACATCTAGCGTATAAGATGAGGACAATTTTGTCTATACACCGCATATTTCGGCGACAATTTTGGGCGTGTCCCTAAACTATGCGCTGTGCATATATATATATATATATATATATATATATATATATATATATATATATATATATGTATGCGTAGCGCATACTTTAGGGACATGGCCAAAATTGTCGCCGGAATATGCGGTGTATAGAAAAAATTGTCCTCATCTTAAACGCTAGATGTATGAAAAGGCGCGAAAATTTTGGGGACAGTCCCCAAAGTAAGGAAATGTCGCTAAACTATGCGGGGGAACGAAAAAATGTCTCTGGACTATGCGCTGTGCATACATATATATATATATATATATATATATATGTATGCGTAGCGCATACTTTAGGGACATGGCCAAAATTGTACCCGAAATATGCGGTGTATCGAAAAAATTGTCCTCATCTTAAACGCTAGATGTATGAAAAGGCGCGAAAACTTTGGGGAAATTTCCCTTAACTATGCGGGGGAACGAATAAATGTCTCTAGAATATGCGCTGTGCATACATATATATATATACATGTATGCACAGTCCCCAAAGTAAGCAAATGTCCCTTAACTATGCGGGGGAACGAATAAATGTCTCTAGAATATGCGCTGTGCATACATATATATATATATATATGTATATATATAAAGTATGCGCTGTGCATACATATATATATATATTAGGCCGGGTTGATTTGTATGGAGGCAAAAAAAATCGCTCAACGTTCAAGGAAAATCGTATTCTAGGGATCAAAATAAGAAACTTTGCCGAAGGAACAATACCTCTAAAACGAATTCTGATGTGCCGACTTTTGACCCGTAGTTTAAAATTTTGAAAAATCCCACTTTGATCCATTTAGAGTGCCCCAATCGAATCCAACCCAATCGGTTATAATTTAAACATTAATCTGCTAGAGCGTCTTCCGGAGAAGAAATAGAGACCCAAATCTTGACTCCCCCTACTTTCGGATATATCTCTATCCCGAGATTTGCACATTTTTCTACACTACTAAAAAGGCCCTCTTTCAACTTAAATTTTAACCCCTTAAAGGTCACATAGAATCACTTAGCTTTTTCCGTTAAAAATATATGGGCGATTTAATACCACTACTTTTGTTAAGTTTTAGATTTTTTTTTTCATATTTTAAAACGCGATATATCATTTACCGTTAGAGCTAACAACCCAAAACTTTTACGATGCCATATCAATATGACACTCACCTTTCGTACCAAATTTTGTTAAAATTTTTTGATGGTTTTATATTTAATGAGTCAAGAACTAAACAATAAAGGTCCCACTTGGCATTGCCATTTTTCTAAAAAAAAATTGAGGTGTAATAAATTCCCATATTTGTAATACAAGTATTCCTAAAAATGCAGCATTGTAATTTTTAATATGTAATTTTTAATACGTTAGTACATTAGGATAAACAATACATGAGTATATAGATCTAAACGAGATACTAAAATGATTAGTCTATATTCTAAGACCAATAAATAGATAAGTGACATAACATAATTACAACTGCTGTTTTAAGTCTTAAACAATTTTACACTAAATATTTTGAACCTACGTGCTTACAAGCTCGCGTGGATCTAGGAAAAGATTTTGGGGAGGGAAGTTAGAATATGTTTGATAAATTTTATATTCTTTTTGGTTTTTTATATATAAAATTGTTATTCTTTGGGAGAAAATGTACAATCTACATCAGACTTCACGGATGAGCTTTATTAAGCTTCTTTCAAGTCTAAAACATAAATTTATCACAAAAACATTTCTTAACTAGCATGAAATGGGTTAACACACACTTTCAAAAGAACCAATTCAAATACTGTTAGTACAACTCATTATGTTTTATTAGCTTTTAGATTTTTATTTCCCCCTTTTGGTTAAACAAAACAGCAACATAAATCCGAAATAAAAATACATATTTCATATGCATGAGTATGTGTGTATATGCCCAAGCAGAAAAATACAATCGGCTTAGTGTTGGCAAAGTGTTGGCAAAGCATCGGCGATGATTGGTTATGCGTTTGAGGAACCCGATTAATAACAGCGGCCAACCGTTGGTAGCCACCGTTGGCATAACGTTGAAATCTCTAACAACTTGATGTTTTTCAAATATCTTAGATTCAATTAATTTTGTGAAGTGTTTATAAAACACGCACCTATTAAAACCACCAACCCAGTTCGGGCGTAGACTTTTAAATATTTAATTGATGATGGAGCTAGTAAATATAATGAAATATTAAAAAATGATAATAATACTGAATAGTTGACATTATAAATAGTTGATATTACTATAGTAATAGTAGGGGCAAAGAATTTTGCGGTTGATATTGACAAAACACTTGCTTTGCAAGCAAAATTGTGCTTTTCTAGTTGTATTGTACTAGAGTTGTATTGTAACTTTGGTAACTCCTAAGAGGGCGGGTTTAACAAAAATAACAGTGGTTTGCCAGTAATATTTTTTTTACGGTTGGCCTGGTTGTTTTTAAAAACAACATCAACACTACCAGCAGAAGTAACATAAATGAATGTTCTTTTCTTATTATGTCCATGTTAAAAAGTTACACATTTACATTCTTGATTTCATTTTGTGTTTTATATTTGTTACTTTTTTTTGCTTGTTTGTAAGTAAACCTTTTGCATATAGTACAACGGTGGAAAAAATAATAAGAACGATAGCTTGAATTTTCTAAATTTGATAAAATCATTTTGTAAAATGGATTTTTTTTATTGATAATGATCTTTCATTTAAAATATATATTTTTTAAGATTTTTTTCACTGAGTTAGCGAGAATAGTATAACGAGGTCGGTATTTGCTTGGTAAAAATAATATGAACGATTTTAATATTATACAAACAGCTTAAATTATAAATATATTTGATTGATAAATAATTGGTTTTATTGTTTTTCTTCCATTTATTATTAGGACAAATAAATTAGAGATTAATTATTCAGCAACTCCTGGGTTTTCAAGCAAAATTAAGCAAAATATTTAAACTTATGCTTCCAAAATATAATCTTTCATTATGTTTAGAACCGATCATTAAACTAGTATAGTCATTGCTGGTTCCTTTTTCAGTTTGGCGTACATCTATTTTAAATATCTTAATTCAATTATAGTCATTATCACCCAGAAATTTCCACTATGCCTGATAAGTGATATCACTTGATTTATTTTGACTTGAACGAAATCTTAAGCATACATTTTTCCTGTTATCCACAATGTTGGGCCAAAGCCAGATAAAGACAAAAGGACAAAAAAAAATGCGGCATATTATTACACTTTCCAAATTACTATTTACAGTATATTTGAATTATTTAAAGTCAGTCTTCGGTTTTTTGTCAGGAATTAAAGGTTATATTAAAGGTATATACTATATTATATATATAAATATAACATTATTCCAACATTTCCTATTATATTTTTTGTAATTTGCATGATCGCGAATTTTCGGTTCAAATGCTATCCAAAATTAATATTTACCCCATTCAAGACTTTAGACTTCAAATTAACCTTATAGAATGGGTTTATAATTATACAACCTAAATTAGAACATATAAAGTAATTTTTAAACACATTTAATATTATAAATCGATTATTTTAAAGCAAGCCTCATCTGTTATAGAATCGGTTTATAATTCTAATTTCGGTTCAAATGATCTCCAATTTTATTTTACCCCATTCAAGATTTTAGACTTCAAATTAACCTTATAGAATCGTTTTCCAATTCTACAACCGAAATTAGAACAGATAAAGTAATTTTTAAGACCACAGCTAATATATTATTAAAATTTATTTTCTCCAAGCAAAAGTCGATATTTTTGACTATTTTGTAATTCACATTAATTCAGTGAAACCTACAACGAATCCCTTGTGTCCGTAAAATTGTTCAATAAAAATGTTTTCTTCTTCTTCCTGTAAAGAGACTAACTAAAAAAAATAAAATACCACTAAATTATGCATAATTTAGCAGTTTTTAAAAATTAAAAAATATTTTTTTTAACAAAGATTTTATAAAATTTTTAGAATATAAACAATCGTTTGTTTTATTTTTTCCACCACTGTGTATATATATATATTTTTACCACAAGCATCCCTGCAAAAATTTGGGAATTATGGAGGAAGCAGTTATTAAGTTACTATCTTCGTTTTGTCGTCATACAAAATAATCAAATTAAGGAATGTAACATAATGTTGCCCTACACCTGATATTTGGTCTATATAAAACAAATTAAGAGAAATATTCCAAATACAAATACATCAACATATAGGTGAACTCCCTGGATATTATTCAGCGTTAGATATTTTTTTTTTGTTGCAACTAATTTAAAAAAATTATATTGCAATTTTCAAAAAAGCTTAAAAAAATGTTTGTTTTTTTCAATTAGAATTCTTATTAAGTAAAGTATTTTTAAGAATTTTTTTAGATTTTTAGAAGGGGTAATAAATCTAATTGTTGAACATAAAAAATGACCTAAAATGAAAATCATGCTCTTTCAACAGGCGCTGATCTAGGAAAATGTTTTGGGGAGGGAATTACTAATTTTTTTATTCTTTTCTATGTTTTTGTATTGAACATTTTTATTTTGCAAGTTTAATATAATTTTTATTAAAAATAAAATTATGTTTTTTTCGACCTTTAATTTTGCAATGAAAATGAAAATTATTCAAGTTCGAGGCCATACTCTATATTTCTTTATTAGGATATTGTCCTAACAAATAATCTATAGAGTTTTTGATTTCAAATTTATTCTTCGACCCTTTCAGGAATGTGTTGATAGATCTATTTCGGGAATTTTCTAGGTTCCCATCATCAGAACACGTTTTGAAAGCTGTAACAATCCAATGCCAAACATCAAACATTCATATAAACTAGTTTACTCACTACATGAGAACTAATATATATTATATGAGCTCGAAGTAAAAAAGATTATTACCATTGATCAAAAAATAAATTGAAAACTTGTTTGTGTGTATGTCTACCTTTGGTAAATATTCAATACACGTTTTTGTTTCTTTTCCTTTGATATGCACATTTGTTTCTTTTCCTTTGATATGTACAGGGGAAGTAGTAAACAAGACCATACTCTGTCTTTTTTTACAAGTTTAATATAATTTTTATTAAAAATAAAAATTATGTTTTTTCGACCTTTATTTTTTATTTTGGGGTATTAAATGTCCCATTTCCCCCGAGGAATGGTCCGTTTCTCGGATGTATTCGTATGAGTTCTGTCTGGGTAAACTTCTTTTAAGTTTTGGATTATAGCCATAAACAATTTATTTGAGATAAACTAAAAGTGTGATACATCATTTCTAAATAATTTTAGTGCGATTCAGTAACTTGCTTCAACGATAAACGAAATGTTAAAAAAGTAAACAACAAAATTGACGATTTATTTTTCATTAACATTTTGAAACGATTTTCGCTATTGTTAAAGTCATCTCTTGTTGTTATTTATCTTAACGACAATTTTGGTGTTGTTTATTGAATCGAGAAAAAGATAAATTTTTAAAGAGAAAAATAGAGTTGTCGACTATCGTTAAGGCGCACTTAGTGAATCACTTAATCGTTAGTGCAAACAACAAAGGTTGTCGATATATTTTGCGATTGTTAAAGTCAGCTGTTGTTGTTATCTAAACGACAACAATTTTTGTGTTGTTTATTGAATAGAGAAAAAGATAAATTTTTAAAGAGAAAAATAAAGTTGTCGACTATCGTTAAGGTGTACTTACACACAAAAAAATAAAATTCATAATTTTTTATGAAAAAGTTCATATTTCTAAAGGTTCATAATATTTATGAAATTTACTTACACACAACCTTTCCCAGTATTTTTTATGAACAGATCATAAATGTTATGAAAAAGTTCCTAAATAGTATATTGGCAAATTTTTGTCAATATATTTTGCGATTGTCGGCTAGTTAAAAATTACTGAATCGCATTACTGATGTGGATAAGTTTTTAAATACATAAACATTTGTCTCAATGAATACATTCCTATTTGGTAGCCTTAAATTATATTTTTTGGGTCATAACTCCAAGCTTCAAAAAAAAGTTTACCAAGAAGATGTTGACAGATTCGAAAAAAATTAACTTTAAAAATCTATCAAAATGCACACTTACGCAATATTGGAGAGCTTATGAATAAGATTTTTAAATGTAAATATGGCCCTTTTGAAAACAATCTGAAATGCAGTGCCAATAGTTAGTAAAATTTTCTTTTATACGCTTTGCGTAAACGTAGACACTTCGAAAACGTATTATTTGAATACACTGATAAAATGTTGTGCGTTGTATTAATGAAATCCATCATTAATGAATTTTTTCATTAAAAAGTCCCCACAGAAAGTTTCATTGTTGTGCTTATTTAGACTTTTGTATCGATTTTTTCCCCAAAAACAGTGTTTAGTGCAAATTTTTTGGACAATAGCCACAATTTTCTTAGCTTCTTAATCAGCATTTTAAAGAAAATTGCCCAAGCCTTATTTTTCTTAGCATAAACAATATTTCGATAATACTTTTGTACATTAACGTGCTGTGCTATACACTCAAAGGACAAGCTTCATCATATTTATAAAAGGTTTCATAGATTTTCCTCTAATGTTTAACGTTCCTTAGTATTTATGAAACATTTCTTAAAATACAAAATAAATTTCATCATATTTATGAAACTCTTTATTATATATGGGATGAATATATTATTTTTGTGTAAAAAAAGTTCATAGAGACCAATATGGTCTTTATAATTTTTGATGTTTATGAAATGTTTCATAAATATTGATAAAAACTATGGACAGGGTAAAGTAGACTATTCTTAAAAACTATGACATGCAAAATTTTAACGTAAAGAATTTATTGCCATTTAAAAGTAGAAAAATAAAAAAATTAAGTTGCTTCATTCATTTTTTTTTTTTAAGTTTTTAGCCTTCGGACCCAAACCAATACAAAATGAAGTAATTTGGAGACTTTGGAGATACATCATACATTCACTAAAAACTTAATTTATATATCGTTGCTTGTGAAAAATTGGGTGTTGGTTTATAAATGGAACTTCACGAATTTTGAACTTTCGCAGTTTTTTCCATAGTGTTTTTGCGCCGTTTAATGGAATTGAGTTTTTGGAACAATTTTTAAAAAATGGTATAATTTTATACAGTTTAAGGTATACCAAGTTAATGGCAGCGCAACAATAATGGAATACAAAGATAACAATCTTATAAGGAATTGGCTTAAATTTCAAGTTGGTAAGCGTATTGCGTGAACTGAGATTTCAATGAGCTTATTACTAAAATCGAAGAGGCATCAATATATTTTAAGCACTTTAGATTTTATGCAGCAAACAACAAAGCATTAATATGTAAAATTTGAATTTGCAAATTTAAAATTATTTACTTCAATTTCCTGCAAATAAGTAACTCAAAAGCCAATCAAATGTTTTAAAAATGCGTGGTTTTTCAAAATATTCGAAGTCTTTTTTAAGTTCTTGTATATGACAAAACATTTTTTGAGTGTATTAAATCCAAGCAAATTTAATTTGTTTTTTAATTTGTTTTAAACTAAAAACCCCCATAATTTTTGCGCCGTAGAAGATAAATGATTACCGCGGATAGCATGCTTAAACATCGGCTACCACATATGCAAAGAGTTACTCATGTCATACAAAAAAAAACATTGAAAATATTTTACCTCAAATTGTCGAACAGTTTTGAAGTTCCTCATATATCTATTCTGTCATTAGCTATAAGATATTTCAGCTTTAATAGTTCTTCTACAATATCGCAACAATGAATGCTTTAAAAAAGTCGCGGATTTGTCGTGTAGAAGTATTGGCAAGAGTTATTGCTTTTGCGTAAAAGTTTGCTCCTACTTAAAATACTTTGGCAATACGAAAATTAGATTAGTCGCAACATAAAACATCTTGTAGGCGATATGATATAGAACAATTTCTATTACTGTCATGTTGCTGGGATATATATTATTTTTGTATATTTATAGCAAAATGTAATTTAAGATTTGAGAGAAGAAAAAATTTCTTTTTTGATTATATGTTTATGTATGGTTGTTATGTTTTATTTTACTTGTTGTTTTTTACTTTTATTGTGGAAATAGTAAATAAAAAATAAAAAAAATGAGAAAACATAAATAAATGACCGTAGATGTATAAAGCAAACTCTACATATAATAAAATGTTGAACTGGTAACAACTTCAATGACAGACCCAAAATTATTGTAAATGAAAAGGTCAGTAAAGTAAATATGTTTAACAAAAATATATTCATATATTTACTGTTATTCAACATTAAATTAACAATGTTAAATTATATATTTTTGTTTTTTAATTTAAGAAATAAATATAATATGAAAACTAGTAAAATATAAGCTTTAGCCGGTACGAATTATGTATACTGTCCCAGTGTAGAATATAAAGCCATGACCTAACATTTTCTTTTAAATCTATTTTTAGACTCTTTATTTTTCCAGCTCTTGTAAGTACATATTAAATACTTATTTTTGATTTTTTTTATGTTGGAAAATAATGATATTTTGTGCAAGCAAGTCATTTATGTTCTTATCAATCAAGTATAACATGTTCAGATAGTTTAGATAGAGCCGTTGACTCACAACCTGAAGTACCAATTTCGAATGAAGTGCGGACACATTCTACTAAAAAAACAGTTTAATAAATAATAAAAAAAATATTTTATTTAATTTAGTTATTTTGAAAATTTATTTTAGACTCATTATATTTTTTCCATACTAGTATCCATATGAGTAACCACATAATTTTAGTAAGGTATTTTGTAATGAAATGTCATAATTCTTATAAAAGTAATGAGATTTGTAAACTCGAATAAAAAAAATTATATATGATCTTATGTTTTTCATCTTAAAATATATATGTGATTATATATGGTGTCATGCATAGCCATATATAATTATATGTTTCTTATATGTTAACATATATAACGATGTTTTTTTATATATGTTATATGCAATTTAATATAATTTTTATTAAAAACAAAAATTATGTTTTTTCGACCTTTAATTGTGCAATGAAAATGAAAATTATTCAAGTTCGAGGCCATACTCTATATTTCTTTATTAGGATATTGTCCTAACAAATAATCTATAAACTTTTTTGTTTCCAAATTTATTATTTAACCCTTTCAGGAATGTGTTGATAGATCTATTTCTGGAATTTTCTAGGTTCCCATCATCAGAACACGTTTTGAAAGCGGGTAACAATCACATGTCAAACATCAAGCATTCATGTAAACTAGTTTACTCACTACATGAGAACTAATTAATATATGAGCTTGAAATTAAGGATTATAACCATTGATCAAAAAATAAATTGAAAATTTGTTTGTTATGTCATGTTTATAAAATTAGATATTAATAATATATGCTCTACATTAAGCTGCTAGTTTAAAACCAAAAGAGAAAAAGTTTAAAACCAAAAGAGAAAAAGTGTCGTCTTTTTGCCTCATGTGTACAAAACTTAGTTCTTTTTCTATTTATTTATTTTAATTTGAAAATATTCAATTTTGAAAATCAACTTTATTTTATGTAAGATTTTTGACCAAAGGAAGGGCATGCGTTAACGATGCACCAAGTATTTTTTGTTTTGGAACTGAGAAGCTAGAATCAAATTAAATAATTTGCAATGTTGAGTTAGTTTCTTTTTCAAAAATATATTTTAAAAATATTTTTTAACTAAAATACTGCCTTTCCTCCAAATACGCTAAAACTAAATCGGTCCACACGCTAAGTGAACTGAGAGATCCCTTCAGTATTATTTTTGTTTTTATATTTGCAATCCAATTTTTTTTTTATTTTTTATTCATTGACAATAAAGCAACATTTTAGATATTTTTGGCCTAGTGTAATTAACGGTTAACAAAATTTAAAAAACTAAATTTTTTTAATTTAAGATATTTTATTATAAAGGGTCCTCCAAATAACTTTTTTTTTTGAACTCCTGAACCAATTGGACTTTGTATGGCGTCATACCAAGGTCTTTATGCAAAATTCGTCTCAATGATGTCTCCGAAATATTCAATTGTTGAGAACGACGGTGAATTGATGTTGATGGCGCTTCACGCACACTTTCTGCCACAGCAGCAATATTCTCGGGTGTACGCACTGTTTTTGGCTTTTCACGCTTTGGTTTATCGATGAGGATGCCAGTTTCTTTCACTTTTTTCACAAGATAACGAAAATACGGACCATATTCGTTCAGCGGAAGGATAAAACTAATTATCTGTCAAATCAGACATGAGCTAAGTGTTACCATTCATGAAATAAGCACTAGTTGAAAAAAAAAACGTTAGATGGCGGACCCTTTATTATACGGTCTTATAAAAAAAAGTTGTGTGTGGTATAATATATGCTGATATAAGGTGATATATGTACAACACAACTTAATATATATGTATAGGACATTAAATGATGTAAGGTATAACTACTCGAGTAAAAAAACTCTATATATTGTCTTATGCTCTTTCATCTTAAAATAAATTATAATATGATATACTGTCCTGTATAGCAATTTATTATATATATATAGTATTATATAGTATTATATAATGACCTTTATAAAATAACATATTAATCATATATGCTACACATAATAAGATGATAGATATATTTTCATATATAACATAATATACAATCATATATGGAGACATATAAGCTGTATAATTTAATATACAATAATATATACTGTCTTAAAAAATTTTAATTTTTGTGAGATGTAAGATATGCTTATATATGGTACCATATGTACGTATAATACAACTTAAGACATATTTATATATGATATCAACTGATATAAGACATTAGTATTTACGACTCAACATTATCAATATAGTCTGATATATGATTCTATATGGTCCAACATCGTTCATTTTTTGCATGCGTATAATATATGATTATCTATTGTTATAATTATTTATAATAATTATTTATGCGCATAATGAAAATTTTTTTTAAATTTTAATCAAATTTAAATATTTCATGGGATTTAAGTAGATCCAATTAAATCTCAAAATGTTTAATTCGATCTACCAAAATAACTTATAAAATTCGGGTATCAAATTTGGTTTTTACATTTTCACATATTTGTAAGAATTTTAAATAAAATTTTAAAATATTTTGTAGACATTCACTGTAATGAGGGTGTTTGTTAAAATACCTTTCGCAAATATAAACTTTTTTGGCTGAATTTTGATACACACATTGTTTTAATCTGTTAACATATTATAATAAAGCAAGGGTGCCCAAGCCCTATGCGCTTCGTGCTCATGTGTTTTTGTAAAAACACTTAGCTATAGGCTGTGTGTTAATACACACACAGAGCACTCAGCACTTGCAATACGAAATACACAAACAACTTATTCTTATTAGTTTTTTTTTGTCGTTCTTCACTGTATACACGCAAGTGCAAAGCAACAACACTTTCGTATGCTTTGCTGGTAAACATTGAAATATTTTTTTCTTTTTCTTTGTATGTATTGGTTTTTACAACAAAAAATATTGAATACAAATTAGTTTTTCTTAAAATGTATTGGTGTTTGCTCTTCCATAAGGAACTTTTGGGCACTCCTGTAATAAAGGATGAACTCATAGGTCGTCCTTTTTCGCTATGCTGTCATATTAATTTTATGCACATTTCTCGATTTTCCCATTAACCTCAATTTATTTTTTTACACAAAATAATTGTTCTAATTTGTCTTTTTGCTTGTGCACAAAAAGGCTTTGATCGATTGTGAAATGGGATGATAAATTGTTAAAAAAATAATGGTTAAACATAGTAAAAACTGAGAAACATGAGAACTTACTTGTTAATTCTCCATATTTATTAACCAAATTTGATACAAATAATTTTAATGAAGGTCTTTAATGTATTTATCACAAAAAACCAAGACAAAATAGTTGATTTTTAAAATTTTATATATGCAAAACGGAGTTACATCCTGCAAAACTTTAATTCAAATTTGCAAAAAATCTGGCCCATAAGTGAAGAAACTGGGTTCGCCATTAAAATCATCGTGGCCGAAATATTTAGGATCAGTGGTCGGTACACTTGTTATCCATGTTATTGGTAAATTTTGTGTGTACATTTAGTGTACATTTAAATATTAATGTACACTCAAAAAAGATCGTAAAGTAAAGTTAGTTGAGTCTGCAAAAATTTTTCTGCGAGGGCTCTTGCAGAACAATTGCTAATATCTGCAGAAGTATTTTGCTTAACATCAGTGAGATGATTTTTAGTAAAAAATAAGTTAATTCAGCAAAATGTTTTGCTGACACATAGTTCGATGCAAAGTAAAATCGACTTGATGAAATCAACAACATTTTTTGCTGGAAAAAAATCAAAAAAACTTAATATAAAATTTCTAATTTAGTTAATTTATTTCGCTAAAATTTAAATCTATTTTTTCGTGATTGTTTTAAATATATTTAAAAATGTCAGGTCTTCCACATCGTAAACATAATGCAATTAAATAAAAAATCTGGAAATAAACAAAATATTTTATTTGACATTTGTATATTTATGACACAATTTTACATTTCTTAAATGAAGATAATTCTAAAATACAAATAGGAAATATTCAAAACATCGCTACATATCATAAAACCACATTATATTTTAAATAGTTGTTTTGTATAGTCGGACCAAAGCGTAGCTTATTTTTATTTTTTTTTGTCTGCATTCTCAATTTAACAAAATATTATTTTGTACAGCAGCACCAAAGCGTATTTTATTTTTTCAAGCATCTTAAATTTTCAAATTTATCAAAATATTATACATTTAATAATTTTTTAAAATTATTTAATTCAATTTATTTATTGCTTTATTTATATTTTTCTAATATTCACAATTTGTATGTACACATGCTTGCCTTTGTTTGATGTGTAATATCTGAAAGAAATGAACGAAATCAATCTCGCTTGCATTTTGTGTAAATCTTATAGTGGTTGTTTTTATCTTTTCTTTTTTCCTACATCGTCCATACAAGCTGTGACATCTACATATAGTCTTTTAACTTGTTCTCCATACTATTAATGATTTTATCAGAACAATTTTGGTAGCAACGTATGATAATTACACATAAGTTCAAAAAAAAAAATAAAAAAATAGCTGAAAAACGCAATGTTAGAAAAAATTGCTGAATGTTAGTTAAACATTTTAAATAGACGTTTAACAAAATTTTCAACTAACTTTTTTTGGTGTGTTGTACGGGTATTAAATCTTCATGTGTCTAATTTTCAATTTGTTGTAACTTCCAAAAAAATATTAATTCTTTCAAAATTGGGCTTAATTTTTGTTACAAACAAGCTTCTTCTTTTATTTTTTAAATATTTTACTAGTCCCAATAAAGCTATTTTTAATACTACTCAAAAATTTCATGGCCTTGAAAATTACTAGTTTTTATATCTTCCATATTTTTTTGATGGATTCCTGACCCGATTTCTTCCAACTTGTTTTTAAGGTACATGTTAGCAGAATGTGATAACAAATTTTACTTTTTACTGAACAACTTAAAACAGCGCTTTGATATATACTGGTGTTTCCTTCTCAAGATAAATTCGTTTTCTGCTTTTTTAACTTTTATTAAAATTTCGTGTGTTGAAATGATAAATTAAGGTGCAAACGCTGATGAATACTGGTAATAAAAAGAAAAAAAAACTGTTAAACATATTACTTGAGCCAGAGAAAAACAATTTTTTTTTATTAACAGAACAGTTTTTGTATTCAAAGTTAAATAACGTCATTGTGCGTCTTAGGAAAATACCCTAGCCACATGTTTCATTGCTAAGAAAACAAATAATGAGCAAAATTAATATTTAATAAGTTTTCTGTTAAAGCTCTGCTATTACGGAGGCACTATACAAGGTGGCGCAAAAGTAATCCTCCTATCAGAAAATGCTATACATTTTGCGATTGGCCCCTAATGTCAGTTCTGTTTTGACATTTGTGTAGTAAACACATGCGAAATACTCGTTAATAAACAATGTTACGCTACACTGCTCCAGAACGCGGAATATTGGTGACTATTTATTTGACCAATAATCGGTCGGTGACTTTGGCACAACGTAAATTTCGTCGCAGATTTCCTGGCCGTCCAACGCCTACTGGTGAAAGACTGCGACGTTTAGCCGCTCGCCTCGAAGAAGACTGGCAAAACACGAGATGCTGCCATACGTGGCAGACCCCGGAGTAGCCGTTCTGCAGAGAATATTGCTGCTGTAGCCGAGGATGTCATGGAAGCGCCGTCGACATCGACCAGACGACGTGCCACGCAAATGGGTATCAGTCGAAGGTCTTTACAGCGAATTATGGTACAACATTTGAAGATGTTTCCGTACAAAGTCCAGACGGTGCATCAGCTGTTAGCTGCTGACCGCCAATCGCGTGTAACATACGCTCAAGCCATCCTTAATCACCACCAAGAGGAAGATGATTTTTCATCAAAAATAATCATGAGTGATGAGGCACATTTCCATCTTAGCGGGTACGTAAATAAGCTAAATTTACGCTTCTGGGGCACTGAAAATCCACGTGTAACCCACGAAGAGCCATTACACCCCGCTCAAAGTCACTGTATGGTGTGCTGTTTTTCGCTGGAGGAGTCATCGGACCTTTTTTCTTCGAAGACGTCGCGGGCCAAACGGTTACTGTGAATGGTGAGCGCTACAGAGCAATGATCAACGAGTTCTTTTTGCCGCAACTTGATGAATTGGGATTGGAAAACATGTGGTTCCAACAGGACGGTGCAACGGCACACACTGTACGTGCCACAACCGATATGCTGAAGGATGCATTTCCCGGGCGCCTAATCTCTCGTTTTGGCGATTTGCACTGGCCAGCAACATCGCCTGATTTGACCCGCTCCAGACTTCTTTTTGTGGGGCTTTTTGAAGTCGCGGGTTTATGTCAACAAGCCTCAGACTCTTGCAGCTCTTAAAGACAATATCCGTCAAGAATGTGAGGACCTATCGCCGGAAGTTTTGGCCAAAGTGATGGAAAATGCCATAAAAGGGGCTCAAATAGCAATCAACTGTGGCGGCGGCCATTTACATGACATCATATTCTCGACTTGATGTAAAAAAATTAAAATACCAAATAAAAATAATCCACAAGAAGAATCAAAATTTTTCATTTTTTTTTTTTAAATTACAGCCAAAAAACATCGGAAGGTTATTTTTGCGCCACCTTGTTTATATAGTATATTGTGCACCGTATACTTAATTTTGATAAATTTAATAATACTCATACGCCATGTAGTGCTTAAATAGAGATGAGAAATACTTTTAGTGCAAACCTAATTATAAACCACGTGATGAGCATGAAACGTTTCTAATGGCATTTGACACAAAATACTACTTTTCCATTTTCCATTTTTTTAAATTATTTTGCAAAAATGCCGTTTATGGAATACATATTAAAAAATTATACAAACATAAAAAATGGGTTTATATTTAACAATTCAAATTATAAATACACACAGAAAAAAATTTAGCTATTGCCAACTGAAATTCTGTTACTACCACTCAAATTCTGTGTATTACGAAATTCAAACAGTTTGCACTACTTATATTAGTTTTCACAATTAAGTTCGGTTAATTCATCAGAATTTAAGTTGCAATAGCCAACACTTTCAAAAATCGAAAGTAAATATCGTTGTATTTACTGAATTTATAAGTTGTTGCCATTAATATACACTTTTCAATTCGGTTGGCATTTTATTTCTCTGTGTGTAGAGTTATATTGATAATAATAGAGACAAATAAAGTATAATTTTTGTTACAAATTAGCTTCTCCTTTCGCTGTTTGGAAATGATAAATTAAGGTGCAAACGGTTATGAATATTAGTAATAAAAAAACAAAGAAATCACTAAAACGTATTACTTGAGTCAGAGTAAAACAACATTTTTTTGTATTGTATAAATAGAACAGTTTTGGTATTCAAAGTTTAGTAACGTCATTATGCTTGTTAGGAAAGGAACCTAGCCATATGTTTGATTGCTAAGAACAAAAGTATGGAACAAAATTGATAATTAATAAGTTTTTTGTTACACCTCTGCCTTTTCTA
This sequence comes from Delia radicum, assembly GCA_021234595.1. Lineage (NCBI taxonomy): Eukaryota > Metazoa > Arthropoda > Insecta > Diptera > Anthomyiidae > Delia > Delia radicum. The sequence continues at coordinate 174,389,922 of CM037851.1, read as the reverse complement.
AAACTTCTGGTGCTGATGAGATCGTTAGCCAGATCGAAATACTTGTATCAAGCTAATGGGTCTCATGCATAAAACGTGAGCTTGAGCTCGGACTCGATTTTTTGAGTAAAAGGTACTTGTCGTATGCATAATAAAATTTGATGCATTTGCTTTTACTCACTGCTCACGTTTGATCTCGTCTTGCTCAGTTTGAACTAAGTTCGATGAGCTTGTGCTCATTTTCATATGCATAAAAACAAGCTTTTGCTTTCTTTCGTGAGCTCTTGCTCGAATTTTGTTGAGCATGCCTTATAGTTTGACTCGCGTACACTAAAAAGGAATCATGGCTGAATATTTTGTACCACAAAGAAATACAAAATCTTATCAACAGCGTAAAACAAATTTAGCAAGTGAGGATAAAAAATTATACAGGTTTGTATTCTTAATTATTAATTTTTTTTATATAATTAATAATAAAATGATAAATACATAGGTTTGATGATAGTAGCATCTGCTGGTTGGCTAATTATTTTTTTGAGGAGTTAGAAGAAACACGTGGTGGTGCCCTCAGCTACATTGATAAAATTCGACTCTATTTAAGATTTTGTGCAGATCCTGGATTCCAAAATGGTATAGCCACAGATATTGGAGTCCATTAATCAACTGTGTCGCGAACTATTGCGGAAGTTGCGAAACTTATATCTGCCAAAGCAAGAGAGTGGATAAAATTCCCGAAAGATGCAGATGAAATGAAAGATGCTCAAACGAAATGGCAATCCCGTTAATTCCCGTTAATTCAATGCCAAATTTTTGCTTCATTTCTGTTACACATGTTTCTATTGTTTGTTTTTTTTTTTTATTTTTAATGCTTGGTAATTCACTTTTTTCTAGTAAATATTTATTTTGTTTTATTTTTTCCACTAAAAATTTAGAAATGTCGTCAGTTTCTATTTTATTATTATTATTTGATTGTACTTCTACTTCACTTTCACTTAACGACATGTTTGCAATTAGACGTCTGATCTCCCTTTGCTCAAGTAATTGCAATTGGTTTGAACTTATTTTTATGCATACGAAATTGAGTAAAAGCTGTTGCTGTTTGCGCGAACTCGACTTACGAGCAATTGCTCACCTGACTCAACTCAGCGCTTTTACTCGTTTTTATGCATGAGACCCAATATGTTTGATTTGGTTAATTCTTGTAAATATGCAGAAGTTACAAGCTCGTTATAAATTAAAAATATCAAAAAATAATATCGATGTCTATAAAAACAAAAAACTAATATAACTGTTAAAATATTACTTGAGCCATAGTAACCAGAGTTCAAAAACTTATGTACCACTAACATAACGTTCGTTTAAAAAAAAAACAATACTATGATCTCTATTGCTTCGTTCGTATTTATAAACACAAGTGCTCAAATTGTTTTTTGTAGTATAACAAACGGAACAAAACGACAATGTTTCTTTCGTCAAACATTATTATTTCGTAGTGGTTATTTTTTTGTGTTCATAGCAACTTAAACATTAAAACGCGGTTTTTACGTTGTGGTTGACAAAATAAAGAAATGATTTTAGACGATTTAATAAAATAATAATAAAATGAAGTTGTAATAAATCTGTATCTTCTAAACTATTATAGTACATCTTGTAAAAAAAGGCAAAAAAAAAGCATTTATATCTCTCTTGTAATATGACATAAACACTACGAACGGTTTACGAATACTTTTGTTCCATTCCATAAACACAACAAAATCAAACTGATTGAAATATTGGTCAAACAGAACAAAATCGTTTAGTTTGGTCTCTCATCGAAAACTAGTTTCTGAAATTGTTTGTGATCTGTTTACAAATCAAAATGAAAATAAAGAAATGCTGTGTTTATGTTTACTGTGCACAACAAAATGATTGTGTTGAGTTTTCAGCAAAAAACAAAACAGAACGATAGAAAACCGTTTGCTTGTGTTTAATTTCGAACTATGATAGTAACACTAAAGTTTATAAATAGAATATTCTTAATCTTCAAAGTCTAGCACCGTCATAATGCTTGTTAGGAAAAGACAATAACCACGTGTTTTGGTGCTAAGAAGACAACAATAAAGCAAACTTTATGATTAATGGGCTCTTTCTTTCAAAACTATGCCTATTCTGAAGACTCTGACTTTTCTAAAACTTAGGGTTCTAATGAGATCTTTAGCCAGATCGAAATACGTGTATAAACATAGTTATATTTTAATTTTCGTTATTTGTGTAAATATACGGAGGCAGAAACCTCGTTATAAATAAATAAAACTAAATCATATTTTTGTTCAATTGTGAATTAAAATTCATTAAAACTTACCTGGTACCGGTATTCATTGAACTGTGGTTCTATTAAAGTATTTTTTTTTTTTTTCAGTAGAATATTGAATTTTTTCATTTTTTGTGGTCCACTAAAATCCTTTGTATGTACATGTAAAATTTCTCATAACATTTTTCGAGATGCTAATCATCTGGCTTTTGTATAATTTTAAAACTAGTTTGAAACAGATATGCTGATTAAAAGCGAAGTTAATGAGTCATCCATATTTATTTTTTTAGTCCTCTTTCAAGTCAAGTTTTTCTTGGTGTCAACAATATAGAATAAATTGAGATAAAAATATTAAGCTGTGTATTAGTAATACATTTTTGATCACTCATAGTACTAAAAAAAGTACATTGTTACCGTATACTTAATTTTGATATTTTAATAACAATCAAACGTCATGTAATCCTTATATAGAGAAGAAAAATACTTTTTAGTGCAAACCTAAGTATAAACCACGTTCCCGGCTCATCATATAATATATATTATCATATATGATGAGCAGGGAACGTTTCTTAGGGCATTTGCCACAAAATACTACTTTTCCATTTTTTTTTTTTAATTATTTTGCTAAAATGCCGTTTTTGCTCCACCTGTCTTGCAATACATTTTAGAATTTTCTTCCATAAATCTTCCTTTTTTGGCCAGTTTTACATTAAATTGTTATTTTTCCAATATGGTGATAATTTTTATTAGCTATTTCTTAGCCCTTTTGGCTCGGTTATTTAATTGAAGAATAATAAATAAAAAATAAAAAATTATTTTTTTAAATATATTCTTTTTTGAACAGTTTTATTAAAATTCCTTTTTTCCAATATGTTAATAATTTTGTTTTATAGAAGTATTTGTTTAATTGCTCTTCACACGCAATGCAAAATAAATGTATCAAAAACTTGAAATATAATCTACTTAGCGTATATACAAAATAACCTCGAATGTCTTTGTTTAAGCATCACCAAATTTATAGCTTTCTATAAACGAAATTTTAGGTGTTATCGAGCGTTAAAAAATATTAAAGACGAAAACAAAAAATATATTATTGAAAAACTTTATTAATTAATTGAGCTCTAGGTCACGTTTGTATTTATAAAAAATCCTTTATTATTCATATATCTCCAATATTTCGTCATTCTTTGAATGGACTTCCTCAGGGAGGAAGTCATTACAGGATTTAATATTTTTTAAATTATGTTTTGTAATTTGATGCTAACACATTTGTTGTCAAAATATTGGGACATTACTGCATAAACCAACAAGACGGAATTTCCCAACGTGTTCTGTGTTACCAATTTGGAATTGTGGTTGGGAAATGGCGGGACATAACTGCAAAATTAAATTGTTAAAAAATTCACATAAGTAAATTTGTTTCTTAGTTCTAATAATTTTGCTCCAGTCCTTGGCTAATTCTGAAGATATAGTTAGCCTATGCTCTACAAAGGGACCGTTTTTACAAGTTGGGAAAGTTCTTGATCAGATCTCTTAAATTTACATAAAAATTACATATTGAACAAAAAATGTTTCTCATTCAAAATATTTTTCTACACATCCCTATCAAAATGTGAATATTACATTTCTTACTCCTGTTTTTCTTAAATTAAAAATTTTTCAAAAGGTAATTTAAAAAAAATTCCAAAATTACATTTTTTATTAATTATATGGCAACCCTAGGGTTCGAATACCGGCAAGGCCAAAAAAATTATTCATCAACTTTTTTAAATTTTATTTTAGAAAACAAATCTTCAGACCACCTATTTCACCTTAGAGTTTTTGTCTAATTTGTCTCGTATTAACAGCTTAATAGTTTTTTGTGTCGGTTTTTTCTTTATTGTTGAAAACATATGTGAATATCGAAAGCAGTACGCAAATAAAAAAACTTGTATTAAAAGAGGTATACAAAAATTTTATTTGGATGCATTTTTAAAAACTTTTCTTTAATAGGCGTATCTTTTTTCAAAACTAGTTTTGACAATATACCCAATTTAGATGATTAATTCTAAAAGTGTCATAAGCTGGGACAGTAACTGCATTCACTTAAAAAGTTTCTTTTGGTGGCTTAAAATATGCATGCAAAAAACTTAAATTATGCACTTAAAATTAAACAAATGTTTTTAAACTTAAAATTTAATCTATTATTTCGACAATTTTAATCGCCGCATATTTAAAAACCATGTTTATTCTTTTGTTCTAAGTTTGTTTCACAACATAATATTGGAATAAACCAAGCCATAGCTCCCTTCGGATTTGAGAGTTCAAAATAACAAAAAAAAAAAAAAAAAAAAAACGTGAAAAGGGGAAACACTTTAAGTTAATTATTGTTTATGTTTTTTAAGAAATTTTAATTAAATTTTAAAGTTAGTTTGTATTGCTTAATATATTCTCTGCATACGATTTACACAGTTACCACAAAACTTTAATTATTGATATTTAAAAAAAAATACTAATATCCTTTTTCTCGATTTCAAAGATGGCCTGTTTCTCGATTATTTGGGGTTTCTCTAACTACTCTTCTATGCGAACGATGACTTGAGGTACAAGTCGAATGAAAACGTAATAGTTTTCATACAAAATTTGGTTTCTCTATTTCGAACGAATTGTCAACAGTGCGAACGTAAATGTCAAACCAATCACTTGCTTTTTTGATTTCGAGTAACAAAATATTTTCAAAAAAATATATCATTCATTCCATGAGAAAACGCAAAATATCTGAAACAAGGGTCCTCTGATTTTGTCTATTTTTTGCACATGAATACTCTCCTACGGTCCCATTTGTACATTTCTTTTTCAGATCTCCAATTTGTAAAAACTCGTGATTTTATGCACGTTTTTAGTTCTCATAAATATCAAAATGCTAAAAGTACTTCACTTTGAAGTGCCATAACTTTTTAATTGTATATCGCATGTTATTAATTTAAACGATATTTGGAAGATGCACTTCTCTACTTTATCACTGATTTTTTAAACAATATGCATTGCTAAAAAAATGCATACTTATGCAAATGCAGTTTTCTTATACATTTTCAAAAACGTTCTCCCCCTACGATTTCAAAAAAAAAAAAAAAATAAATAAAAAATACAGTTTACTAAAATATGGAATATTAGCTAAATATATAAATACTGATTTTTATGGGACAAACATGTTTTTTATTTTAAAGATTTAAAAAAAAAAATTTTTTTTTACTCTAAAAATGGAAATATTTTTATACATTCTTGTATTTTATATTTTGTGTGATAAATTTAAAATACGAACTCATTTAGTAACTTGTTTGAAGACCTATATTTATAAAAATATTTATTATTAACAAAATATTGAAAGAACTAAAATCAGAAAAATGATTCAAAAAAAACTTGTAATTTATTCTTTAATCTTACTAGTATACTTATTGGCAATTACAAAATATGAGTAACGAATCTTTTAATAGTATTTGGGAATAGAAGTTTTGGGTGGGTTGTTGTACGGAAAATAATCTATGTACGTTATATTTTTATTTTCGAATCCAAAATAACTTTTTTGACAGCATATTGAAAATTAACTAGGTGAAGTCATATAAAAAATACAAACAAGTATTTAAAAAACGATACAAAAATGTATAAAAATATTTCCATATTTTAGAATAAAAAAATAAACTTTGTTAAAAAAATCATTACAAATAGAAGACATGTTTGTCCCATAAAAATCAGTATTTGTATATTTAGGTAAGATTCCATATTTTAGTAAACTGTATTTATTTTGAAAATTGTAGGGGGAGAAAGTTTTGATGAAAATGCATTAGAAAACAGCATTTGCGTTACGTATGCACTTTTTTAACAATAATTTGTTTAAAAGCCTACAGTTCTAAAGTAGACAAGTGCATATTCCAAATATCGTTTTAATAAATAACATGCGATATACAATTAAAAAGTTATGTCACTTCAAAGTGAAGCACTTTTAGCGTTTTTATCAAATTTATGAAAATTAAAAACGTGCATAAGATCGCGAGCTTTTACAAATTTCGAGATCTGGAGAAGGCTGTGTGCAAGTGGTACTATAGAGTATTCATGTACAAAATATAAAAAAAAAATCGAAGAACCTCAGAAAAAAAAATCCTCATTTTCCCGTGTTCTTTGCTGGAATGAATGATAAAGGGTCCGCCATCTAACTTTTTTTTCAACTAGTGCTTATTTCTTGAATGGTAACACTTAGCTCATGTCTGATTTGACAGATAATTAGTTTTATCCTTCCGCTGAACAAATATGGTCCGTATGTTCGATATCTTGTGAAAAAAGTGAAAGAAAACTGGCATCCTCATCGATAAACCAAAGCGTGAAAAGCCAAAACAGTGCGTACACCCGAGAATATTGCTGCTGTGGCAGAAAGTGTGCGTGAAGCGCCATCACATCAATTCACCGTCGTTCTCAACAATTGAACATTTCGGAGACATCATTGAGACGAATTTTGCACAAAGACCTTGGTATGACGCATACAAAGTCCAATTGGTTCAGGAGTTCAAAAAAAAAAAAGTTATTTGGCGGACCCTTTATAATAAGAAATTAAATATCTGTAAAAAAAAAGCAATGGATAACCAAAGGTAAGAATAAAATAACACGAATATTCGAACTTTAAGAACTTTAAATTTCAGCTCAAAGAAATCCACAGTGGAAAACGGTGGTGTACTTTTTGATTTTATTTTTTTGATTTATTATTTTTCTTTTGTTTTATTATTTACGTGTGTTAGGTGCCACATTTGGTTTCTACTTCAATTTTATCTTCACTTAATTTTTAATTGATATTTCAAATTTCCATTCTCCATTAGAATCTTGTGTCGGACCATTATAGAGTATCCAATTCGGTTTTTCTACTCAGCTGAGATAAATCTATTGGTTTTGTTGAAATATCAACATGATCACTATCCAGTATATCCCCTTGAGAATAGAAATCATCATCTTCATCATCATTTGTCTTATATAAAGAGTTTGTATCACATGGTTATCATCATTATTTACGTGCTCCTTCTTCAGGGTACTTGATTCGAATTTCATTGGTGGTTGTTAAAGGGTATATTTTAATAATTAGCCATTTCATTTTTAATTTCTCTTTAATGATTTTTTAAACATATTTTTATTTTGATTTAATATCAATAAATTCTTTTAATGGTTCTGTTATTGGTTTAATGTATCTTTGAGTTTTTAGATGGTGTTAGATTCTCCAGTTTTTAAGCTTTGAAATTTCTTTTCAAAGCATTTCTCGTCTTTACTAACTCTTCCAACACTTTTTCCTCCATTTTCACGTTCAAATTATTTTCAACTCTTGTAGACGATTTGAATTATCAGAATAGGTTTTTTAGCTGTTCTGATTTATCAGATTAGGTATTTTTAGCTGTTCTGATTTATCAGATTAGGTATTTTTAGCTGTT